>OY482672.1:26993260-27523260 GCA_960531455.1 Urophora cardui | reverse complement strand
TTATGCCGGTTCCGAACGGCGAATGTTTTTTTGTGAGAAGCTTTTTCATGGCACAAATACACTCGGAGGGTATGCCGCCCACTGCCGAGAAGTAACCGCTGCTCTTAAAAAATCCAATAATTGGATTTTTACTAATTAGAAAAAAAATGTTTGGTCTCGGACTGTGGTTTGAACCCGAGACCTCTGGCATAGCAGGCGAGCACTCTTCCCACTGCACCACAGCGGCCACTAATATATATTATTAACCACCTCTTAAATCTAAGTTCTTGTTTGACATTGACTGCTACATATCGCGTTCTGTGGAACCGCACCAGCATACACTATAATTAGCTATAGGTTAGAGAGAAACTATAGAACTACTTAGCCCTTTATCCAATCTATAACGTTAGGGGACGTCTCGAAAAAACAGTGGAGAATCATAGTATTCGAGAAAACAATAATTCTCCAATCGAAATCTAAAGAGAGAACGAGAGTTTAGAAATATGTACTTTCTTTACTAAACATTTTCCAAAAAAAATCTATGTGTGTATCACCAACGCCGTCGGCGGCACCGAAATGCCGAAAGCCACGGTGCCGAACTCATCGAAAATGGCATCAGCAACCCCGACGGTTCGAAGTTCAGTGTAGCCAAATATGTGAACTGTGTTCGAATCAGTGTTGCCAAGTACTGATGCGAAATTCAAGACAGGTAGGCGCAGCGGCAAATTCAGAAACTACTTTTTTTATTTAGAAAGGTACAGTGTAATGTCAAAATCAAAGCAAATTTACACTATGGCCCACAGGAATGGGCGAGTCCCAAGCGAATACAGATTTTAACCAAGGCGAAACATTATTTTGACATCAAACTATACCAATTACAATATTAAAGTTCTGAGTTCACGTATGCGCCTACCTTTCTAAATCTGGCTGGCGGAATTGAGCGGGATTTTCTGACGTTTCTTATTTTTTGATAAAAGCAAATACATCGTCAGTTTATTTTACTAAAAACTATTTATTTAAATAATAAAATAATGGATTCTATTGTGATAGCAGCTATATTAGTGGAGGAAGAAGAGCAAAGGAATCTGATAAACGAGAGAAAGTTTTTAAGGGATCATAGCAATCCTTTTACTTTAAGTAAACAAGCGTAAATTTAATTAGAGGCTGAAAATAAAAATAATAGTCTTAACTTTGCGTGAAACAAACCTTTACCTTGTTCTTTTTTCTGTTTTTCATAGAATTATTTTGAACTACATAAAAGCAAAATGTATACAAAAACAGGGGAAATTTTCAATAACAATGTACCCGGCACCGGAATTTTTCTTTTATTTTTTTTGGCGATAGATCACTAAAATGCAAACGAAATCTTGCGGAAACTTATAATTCATTAATAACACAATATTTTTGCATAGAGCACCCTTATGCACTGCGCCGCGCTTTGAAAAGTAGCTCTCAGCCGACAGAACTACCTTTCTGGAGTTAGATCTGGAGAGATTTACAGTAATTTTGCGTAGTCGGGAGTGTTATAACTAGTAAAATTATCATTCGCAGAAATTTTCTTGAAGGATTCATTGAAACATTCTTAGTGGTTTGAAAATAAATATGGCGGGCGCATTATACTGAAGCCGACCTTCCACCACCTGCAATATTTGTTTGAACGCGTCTTTATTGAGACGAAAGTTTTTACTGAAATGGTAAATTGTTGGTAATACACATTCATAATTCGTTAGTTGCTTTTTTATAGTAGTCAAACAATAATTATCAACTTCAGAAAATGCATTATTATTCTTTGGCATTTATTATCAGTGTTTCACAATTTTTTCTCTGAAGTTTTTCTTGGCATATAACAGCAATTCAATCTCGGTGGAAAATGCAATGGACCCACGCCATGTTTGTGGCTTCTCGCGACCGGTTGATTAATATATTTACATATATTCACACTTATTAACACTTATTCCAACTTCATACATGCATTTACACAATTTACTTAAACTTTTATTGTAATTTTTTGGTATTTTGTTAATATCGCCGGAACCAAATACTTGCGGCAAATTTCGGCACGAAAAACTGTCAAACTGTTCGTTCATTCGGTGTTCATAATGCCGATTTACCGAACTTCGAAAGATTCGGAGCGCCGTCGGTTGTCATAATTCCGATTTGCCGAAAACGTCATTTCGGTACCGCCGACGGTGTTGGTGATAGTGGCACTAGTGTAGCTTTCTAACTTCCGCCTCGCTTAAAAAAAATAATTTGAGAAACACTAGTAATCTGTGCAGACTATCACAAGTTCTCTAACGTTAACGACTTGGTTTGAGTTTGCTGTGCACATTGTAGAGAGTTTCTTCGCTAGTTTTGTACTCAAAATACTAAAATCTCTCCGCGTAGCTTATGTTATTATATTTCTATTATGAACTTACCCTTGTTGCAACAGCCTCACGAAGATGTTGCGCAATGGCGTCTCTTAAGCTACGGCGTGTGCACTGGCATCAGCCCGGAGCTTCAGTAGCGAGGGTCCCGAAAACGTAGCTTTTGTGGCAAGACACCAAGGCTTGCTCAAACGATATAATAAAAAAAGAAATTGCACACTAAAAGAGAAACACGACAAACCCCTATTTGACCCCTCAAAATCTACAAACCAACGATCAACCATTATGCGGCAGCTCCAGAAATTGTTATTGGCTGCCCCTTGCCCTCCCTACCATGGCTTATTAGATGTAAACTAAGCCCCAAAATTCAGAGTTAAGGCTTAACCCTTAGTTACCCGCCTTGACTCCAAACCAACCAACAAAAACTCCATAAGTTTTAGACACTTTCAATTTCTGTTTAACAATACATTGTACTTAATTTATTCAACAATTTAAGCCAAAAAATATTTCAATTTTGTGGCATGAAGCCGTGATATTTACACAAATGTTCGACCTATCTCTTATGATATATAACGTATTACTTCAAGTTACTTTAAAAAGTGTACATACAATTTTAAATTCAAGGAACGTAATTGGGAAGTTACGAAGAAAAAAAAAACATATCCGTATATAAATGTATAATTGTATTTTTGTTTTTCCTGGTTGGAAACCAGAGGATAAAATTCCTCTCACAGGATACAACAAGGAAAAATGTATATCGAGAAAAGTGCAAGGAATAATATACATATGTATATATGCATATATATATATATATAGTTACATATATTGATGAAAGTACATACGTATGTAACTATCCATATATACACAGAAGTACATATATATGTACATAGAAGACAAATGCGGTGAAAATTAAACCTATGTGTATTTACACATGTATAGTTATATGCATCACTGTATGTACATAAAAATTTATATATATGTATGACAAAAAGTAAATGTGACTTACGTTATGTTGTCGGTAATGCAGCTCGAATTTTATCCGTTGTAGAGGCCTCCAAAACGTTGTTGTTGTTGTTCATTCCTTTTTTTTTTCGGCTGGCTAAATATTATTATTTAATACCATATATATAAAAATATGTACATAAACAAGCATAACACCTCACTTTTTTCCCGCGCCTATCTTTTTTTTTTTTTGTTGTACTAGCAGACTACGTGTACGCATAACCTTTTTTTTTCTTCGCACTACCTTATCGGCTTATTTTCTATATTCTTCTTTATATACCTAACTTTTACTTACACCAATGAATTTTAATATGAATTTCTTATATTTCATTTTTTTTTTCTTTTCTTTTCTATTTCACATGCTTATACGTGGTTAAAATTCACTTTCTGGCTTTAACTATATAAATATATAAACATACTTTTTTTTTCTCTAATTTTTCTTGAATAATAAAAAAATGCGATTGTTTACATGTCGCGAGGTAGTAGAGAACTGTCAAATACAGCGAAGAGGAATTCTAACAAAAATTAATAAGCCAATGCTTCCAATACTAAAGTGACCACGTGTCTGGAAAATTTTTACGTAACAAGAGTTCTTACGTATTATGTACACGATTACTTTCTTTTAGAAATACTCATTCTTAATTAATTTTTTTTTTCTAATTAAAAAAAGTTGAATTCGGAGTATTTAAGTGCTAACACACGAAGAAAAAATGTGATACCATACTTATATATATGACACTTAGGCTCCTCTGCTGTACCACGTTATAGGCCAATCTTCTCCAATCCTGCGAATCCGTGACTCCGGCAAATCAGAATGTAGGTAATCCGCCTTCCATATATCTTTCGCAACTTTACCCCTGGTTATTTAATATTTTTTTTTTTTGTTGAATATGAAATATTTAACTAAATGATATTCATTTTTGGCTTAGGTTAGAGAAAACTTTTGTGGTCCGCTGTGGTGCAGTGGGTAGAGTGCTCGCCTGCTATGCCAGAGGTCTCGGGTTCAAACCACGGTCCGAGCCAAACACCAAAAAATTTTTCTAATTAGTAAAAATCCGATTATTGGATTTTTTAAGAGCAGCGGTCACCTCTCGGCAGTGGGCGGCATACCCTCCGAGAGTATTTCTGCCATGAAAAAGCTTCTCACAAAAAATGCATTCGCCGTTCGGAGCCGGCATAAAACTGTAGGTCCGCCCAATTAGTAGGAAAAACAAAAAGGAGCACACCTCGAATTGGGAGAGAAGCTCGGCCATAAAACTCGTCAGAGTTATAATAGCGCCATTGTATTATATTATATTATTATATTAGAGAAAACTTTTATTTTCGTTGGCACAACGTGCTGTGTCGGCAGTCCAAAGTCAAAAGAGACACCAAACCTCTCCTCGTGACATGAAAAGGTCTCGATCGGTTCTACTTCGTTCATGGGTTGCCCTAGAACCTAAGACCTAAAACCTAAGATCGTAACTCAACCAGCAGCGACCGCAGGGCGCATGACTCGCTTACCAAAGACAATGATGCGGCAAATAAAGCAATTAATTATATGGAAAAAAAGGATTTTGTAAAAAGTAGAAAAAATATATGTATCTTCTATATGCAAAATAACGCCTACTCATTTTTACTTATCATAACACTTTACGCTGGTTTTTTTTTCTCTTTCTTTTTCGTCGCTTGTCTGCAATTTGTTTACGCTCAAGTTTTGCCGCAAAACTTTCGATTTTTGAAGGACATGAACGTTATTATGTAAATGCGCTGTAAGCATAGCAATGATGACAATGACAAAGAAGAAAACAGCAACAAATTGGCGCGAACTCTGCGGCATATCAGAGGACATGGTGTCTCGTCCTTACTGCAACGCCAACAATAACAATTATAATACCCCAAACGACGGGTGGATTTGTTAAATAATCCGACAAATGACATAACAAAATGATTGCGCAATATTGTGGTCAGAAAAAGTGTTTGTATCTGTATGTGTGTAAGTAAAGTAAAGGAGAAAATATCCACTTCGTCGGCTTCATGTTGTTGACTGACGATAAGTATTCAAGTATCTCATTTATTGTACAAGCACTTTGCGGCAGTCTTATCGAGTGCTTGTCATCGAAATTCAAAAGCGTACGAAACATAACGTGTTTGTGGGGGATTTGCTTGGGTGGTGATTAGGCGCGTTTGCTTGTGGGTGTTGGTGGGTGATGATCGAGCTCGAGTATGCATATAAAAATATTCATGAGACACCAAAAACCCGAAACAATCTGTTAAAATGCGGAAATTTGTGACTTTAATGTTTGTTACAATGTGTTTGTATGTTTTTGAATGTTGTTGTTGTTGTTTTCACACGGCTTGTTTTTTTGTTTCGTTGCTCTTTGCAAGTGTAAACAGGAATAAAAAAATAGATTTTTTAGGCCGAATTTTTGTCGTTGTTTTTGTTACTGTAGTGCAATATAAATTATGTTTGAATGTAATTTTTGTGGTTTCAATTTAATTTTATTGTATTACCTTTTGTAGCTGCTGCTGACTTTTATTGCTGTGTTATTGGCATTGCTGTGTATTAGATTTTGACACATTTTCAGTTTTGTTTTTTATATTTGAAATTAAAGTTGTGCAATTTGTTTTTGTGAGATTAGCAATTAATTTTGAAAATTTTTATTAAAATTGCTTTCGAAAAACTGCTTTTAAAACTGAAATTTCATAGTAATAATCAGAGTTGAAATTATTATAAGAGAAAAAAGAAAAATCAAAAAATAACACTGTAGGTAAATTTTTAACTTTTGAAATATCACAGAGAAACGCCGAAACACGTCAATTTAATTTCTGGCTCTAGAATACGATGGCATTTACAGAAAGTCAAAGTTAGCTCGCGTTTTCGAGATATTTGGGAAAAAAGTTTCAGAGCTCTGAAGGTAATTTTTTTTCCGTCTAAAAACTTTACTCAGGCTTGGAACCCTTTTCCCGCATAAAAATTCTGACAGTTGTTCTTACTTAATTGGGACATTCTAAATTCGATGCCACCTTTAGTTTTCCAAAATTGGCTCCAGTTTTTGAGATAACGGTATTTAAAAATTACCATCAATTTGGACTTTTTTGTTAATAACTCAGTCAGTTTACGAGATAAATTGCCAAAACTTTGCACGTGACAATATTTTAGTATTACCTTCACTATTTCTGAAAATAATTGAAATCGGATCACTATAACATATAGTTGCCATACAACCGATTTTTCAGATATGGACATTTTGGGGTATAGCTTCGCTATTTAAACAGCTAAGGACATGCAACTTTGGAAAATTTGTACTCATATTGGCCTTAATCTATTCCCTGAAAATCGTCGAGATCGGGTCACTATAACATATAGCTGCCATACAGCTGATTGTTCAGATATGTGGTTTTGCACTTTTATTTTCTTATAACTACGAAAATAGTCATTCTGCGTGAAAAGGCAACATAAACACTTTCATTCAAAATTAATAGGTGAACAATTTTCTCATATACGATTCCCACGTATCTGCATCAGTTATTGCAGTTTTATGCAACTAAGTTTGAAATTTCACCATAGGCATTTTTTTCAAGCCCGATAACACATATATCGTATTAAATTAATTAGATGATCTTTATATCGTCTTACAGAGAATTAAAAATACTTTTAAGCAGTTTTTAAATGAAGAAAATATATGCATTTTTGAGGATTTTATACGCTTTTGAATAATTTTTTTTGTTAATTTTTCATAAAATTTTTTTTCAAATAATGCCTAAAAGTATGCTTCAATAGTTTTCGACCAATATTTTTGTAGGAAAATTTTACTATAAATGCATATAAAATCCTCAAACATGCATTAATTTTCTTCATTTAAAAACTGCGTAAAAGTATTTTTAATTCTCTGTAAGACGATATAAAGATCATCCAATTAATTTAATACGATATATGTGTTATTGGGCTAGAAAAAAATGCCTATGGTGATATTTTAACCTTGGTTGCACAAAACTGCAATAACTGATGCAGATACGTGGAAATCGTATATGAGAAAATTGTTCACCTATTCATTTTGAATGAAAGTGTTTATGTTGCATTTTCACGCAGAATGACTATTTTCGGAGTTATAAAGAAATAAAAGTGCAAAAACATATATCTGAACCATCAGTTGTATGAGAGCTATATGTTATAGTGACCCGATCTTGACAATTTTCAGGGAATAGATTAAGGCCAATATGAGTACAAATTTTCCAAAGTTGCATGTCCTTAGCTGTTTAAATAGCGAAGCTATATCCCAAAATGTCCATATCTGAAAAATCGGTTGTATGGCAACTATATGTTATAGTGATCCGATTTCAATTATTTTCAGAAATAGTTAAGGTAATACTAAAATATTGTCACGTGCAAAGTTTTGGCAATTTATCTCGTAAACTGACTGAGTTATTAACAAAAAAGTACAAATTGATGGTAATTTTTAAATACCGTTATCTCGAAAACTCGAGCCAATTTTGGAAAACTAAAGGTGGCATTGAATTTAGAATATCCCAATTACGTAAGAACAACTGTCAGAATTTTTATGCGGGAAAAGGGTTCCAAGCATGAGTAAAGTTTTTAGACGGAAAAAAAATTACCTTCAGAGCTCTGAAACTTTTTTCCTAAATATCTCGAAAACGCGAGCTAACTTTGACTTTCTGTAAATGCCATCGTATTCTACAGCCAAAAATTAAGTTGGGGTGTCTCGGCGTTTCGCTGTGATATTTTGACCTCCCTACAGTGTAATTATTATTGAAAGAAACATATTTTAAAAGTCTTTCCATAATACTTATTTCTGAGATATTTTTTTTAAGTCGTTTTGTAAATATTCTAAATGAGAAATTTTGTTTTGTATCTTCAAAGACTTTTATATTGAGACAAATTTGAAAAAAGTCTTTGAGTAATTATTATCCGTAACAAATTGTTTTTTAAGTCTTCAAAGACTTTTTCATTGAGACTAATTTCATAAACATCTTTAAGTAATTATTTTGAGCAACAAATTTTTTTTTATATCTTAGATAAAAATCTTTCATACAATTTCAATTGGAAATTTGCTTGAATTATGAAGTACTTATATGAAAGTTGTTTTTATTTTATACTTATATGAAAGTTATTGAACATTTTCTGAGCCTTTTTTGAACTTTGTCTCAATGAAAACTCTTTGAAGATATAAAAAACAATTTTTTTATGTGAATTTAAATGAGCTATTGGCCATTTTTTTAATGAAGAAAAATTGAAAAAATTTTTTTGGTAGAAGTTATGGATCCATTTCGGAGACCACTCATCAGACTTCTTCAAGCGGCCTCAACCGAGAATCGAACTTAAGTCGTTCGATTGGTAGTCCATTGTCTATACCATTGAGCTACCACCGCCGTCAGCTTTGTTTCGCTTAAATTTCAATTTTCCTTCCATTACAATCCACATACCAACAACAGTAGCATAATGACACTCTGCCTTTGCTACCTAGTATGTTGGTGCGATTGTGTGTTTGGTTTGTACAAAGTTCTAAAGCTATTAACAAGCAAAGCTTTTGTACAGGCAATGCTTGTTATTGTTTTTCAGACTTTTGTTTTTCGGCAGGCTCTCCGATATACATATTTATGTTTGTATTTATATGGCCGTTTTAATTCTAATAATTATTTTATGTGAATTTAAAAATTTTTTCAATTTTTCTTCATTAAAAAATGGCCAATAGCTCATTATAAATACAAAAAAAAAAAAAACAATTTGTTACTGATAATAATTACGCAAAGACTTTTTTCAAAATTTGTCTCAATATAAAAGTCTTTGAAGACTTAAAAAATATATATTTGAAATAACTATTATGGAAAGATTTTTAAAATATAAGTTTCTGAATAATAAGTATATAAGAGTTTTATCATTTTCATCAGGAAAAAAATATTATCAAAAGACTTTTACAATTCTGAAGAAAATTTGTAAGACTTTTTTATAATTTCAAAATGAAATAATAATTATTCTACATCTCTGGTAATAATACCACATTATGCTGTTACTGGATGAAATCTTGTTTGTGATTTATTGAATTGTGTGTGATTAAAAAAAAATATTGATTTTCCATGAAAATTACTAACAACAACTTTTGTTTCGATAAAATATACAAAGTTTATTACTTATTCACAAAACTGTCTGTTTTTGATGGCATGATTAGAAAATTGAAAAGGCATGAAAATTGTAAAATAGCAGAATGACAGATGCGGTATTGTCAACTATTGATCGTAGTGAGAAGGTTTTTTCACAGATAGATGGTGCTAAGGTTTGAGTGATGGGTGATTATTTGCTGCCACAACCTGAATAATTTTCTGTTTTTTTATACCATGTCTCCACATAACGTGTTTCACTCTTTTTTTCTGCCCTCGCTCTCTCAATCTTGTTTCGACCTCGAAACGAGTGCCGAAACTCGACAATTTCCATACAAATTTCTGAGAGCGAGTGAAGATTGAAACATTTGTTTCGTTCTCAATCCTCTTGCCAAACGCGATGATATCGATGCCTTCTCTAATTTTGTATCGAAAATCTATCGAAATCTCACACAGACCAAAACAAACACGCAAAAATAAGCAAACATACAAACAGTTAAGAAGAACAAGAAAAAGAAATGTTAAAGTGAATAATGATCAGCCACGTGGAGACGGGTTATTTAGCGAAATGTTTGGCTAGATGTTTCGCTGGCGAATCAAGTCATGTGGAAACGGGCTTTTACACGACCGCTTATTTCCAATAAATTCTTAAACGTCTATTTTTTTAATACTGTTGGCCAGTTTCCCCATTCATGAAAGGTATGACGTTTTCGGTATTGTCGAAGACAGCCCCGCTCTTAATTGTTTCCATTAAATAAAGTCAGCAAGTCTAATTAACTTTTAATATTCAGAATGCTTTTTTGGTTTACCGTTTAGTAGTTATTCGATATGCCCGTTGGAACTTCTGCTTTTGGCATATTAACAAAATATAAAAACTGTTATTTTTGAAGCACAACATCAGCTCAGCGTGTAAACAATTTCATGCATATACATACGTATTAGACCTCTGCACAATACCATTTGCCTCTTCTATATCTTCGAATACTCTATGCATTGTACAATTAGTCACAGCACAATTTCAATGCAGATACGAATATAACCCATACTATTTCTATTTGCTCTGTTGGAGCGATTAGTGTACACTATTCGCCACGATAGAATAGAACATAATAATAACCATGTTATGAAGTATTCGCAAAACCTTGGTGCTTCTTTGGTTTGTTTGTTTATTTAATGTGCATATTAGACTGGCCGCAAATTTTTTTTTCTCGAATTCTATTAATAAACACTGCCTAAAAGGTGAGGTATGGTATAAGAAATAACGTCCTATTTTTTTATTCAGATCGCACCAAGCTTTGTTGACCCTCATCAAGCTTAAAAGGTTAAAAAAATTTTTCTTTAATTAATTTTTTATTTTTTTATTTTATGAAATTTCAAGAAATTAAGAATAATAAAAACAATATCAATTCAATAAAATGGACTTTTTGTGAGACGGAAATGTCTTACGATAATGTTCAACTACTTGCAGTAGGAATTGTTTATCCTCTTCGTCATACGTTAAGGTACGGTTAAAGTCTGTTATCAACTTAACTGCCCTTTCGGCTGCATCGTTCACCACTGCCAAAGTTTGACATGCCGATTTCGCTTTGCGATAATCATCTTTGGTTTGCCACGTAGAAGGATCCGAATTTATAAATGATGTATTAATATTCAAAGAAATGCTTTCATCGAAAAATGATAACCCAACAATTTCCTCACTCAAGTACCACAAATGGTTTTTAATCTTATGCAACAAGGCATTAGAAACTTCTTTATCAAAATATAAAATGGCATCTTTTATTAATTTGAGATCTTGTGCTGGTGCATCTATTGCATTAATGCATGTAAACCAATATGGAACGTAAATGTTTGTCAAGAAGATACAAATACTGCGAAGGTTTTTCAATTCCGATGAAGTCAATTTGAACTGATCGCGAAACAAAAATATTTTATAGCAATATATGCATTTCGACATGAACCTAGCATGCGATGTTGCTCCGGGTTGGCGTACTTTAGTAAAGTTTGGAACATTTTCTCCAATAAAAAGCAATGACAGTTGGAGAAGCTCCTAATAATCGGACCTTGAACTTTTTGATTTTTCGTACAACCGATACACAACTTCATACAACAGCCCCAAAAACATTGCGATTTCCAGCGCAACATGCTCATGTTGTATAAAAAATTGCAAGGTGTGTGGCTGGCATCATGACGATCGGATAGTGTACGCACACTATTCATTGTGGTTCATGTACGAGTAACATAGTTCTCATAATAAAGCGAGTTGTTGTACTTCACTACAAGAAAACCAAACGAGTAAGGTCCGGTTATACTTGCATAGCACAGCAGCGCACAACATAAGAACTGTCACATACGAAATCTGTTTAATGGGATTTCCGTGTAATCGATTACTCAACGCATAGCGGCACAGGGCACAGCATAGAAGTCTGTTGAATTTTGATTTCTGTGTTATGTGCTATGCGATTTGACATTTGGCAACACGAATGTGTGTGTGCTGAGAGTGCGAAGGGTTGCACGCAAGGCTAATTTATACAGGTTAACTTACTAAACAGCTGATTTTTCACTTTTTTCTACTGTTTTACTTTAATAATGGTGCTTATATCAAACTGGGATCAATTTTGAGCATGGTGCAATATGATTTCTACAAAGGCGAACTATGATTTTGACAGAAGCACCACAGAATACACAAACAATTTACATGGAGTGTGTATGTATGTATGTACGAATGTCGGGATGCGAAAACTTTTATTAATTAACCATGGTTGCACGTCTATGCGAAGTATAATCAGCTCTATGCGCTATATGTTTTGCGCTGCCCTGCTTTGCAATGCTATGCAAGTATAACAGGGCCTTAACTCGTTTGGACATATGAATGTACTCATGCAACAGTCTACTGACTACTGCTGACTATTTCTGGTAAAACTGTCAAACGATCAGCTGTTTGGAAATTTACTTCCCTGCTGGAATAGTTAGACTCATTTCAACATTTGTATCAGCACGTTAAGAGCAGGGTGAAAAACAGCAGCAATGTCTTGGAATTTGATTGTTTTTGCTCGTTAAGTACCGTTATATTCACTTAGCAACTCAAAGCAACGGTACTGATACTTTGTTTTAGGTGTAGAAAACGCAAGAAGGGCTCAGCAAGAGAATTTTTATCTCTCAAAACAGACATATTAAAAAAAATCATGTTCAAGGTTAAAAAATAAAATTTTCCATACATTGGGCTCAATGAGGGTCAACTAGACAACAACGGATCGGGCCAAAAAATTAAGGCCGTCTTTTTAACCCTAAACCTCATATTTTAAGAACTGTTAATATACAAATTTCAACAAAAAAAAAAATCCATACATGCTGCGGCCAGTCTAATGTACATACATATATTTCGATTATATTCGAAGTATTCGCAAGTAGTGTACACTATTTGCAGAACCTTTTTAAGGTCATGTAATTGTGGCTACGAATAAGTAATTGCATTGGTTCTGTTTATGGTTGTGCTCTACTTGTGTTTATTCTAAAACGACAGAAACAAGTAGGTACTGTAATTGGACGGCCGCGAATATTTTGTTGGCCGTTTCGAATCCATTCGTGCAGCCTTCTAATACGTATATACAAATATACTTTCAGTCGAATTTTATAGACCTGCAACAAGTGCATTTTATTTCGTGTTATTTATCGGTATATATTTCAGTTATGCGCCTGCGTACGTTTATTTTTATATATACATAGTTACATATCAAATACTTACTACATACTTAAATGCACTCAAATTTCCTATTAAAAGTTTAAAATTTGTATTCCAGCATTTGTGTTTTTTAGTTTCACTTTTACACAGAATTCATCCGCTGCTTTTTTTGTGTTGTTTGTTTTTGACTGATTTTTATTAAAATTAACTGCTGAACGACTAATGCTAAAATAGTGGAAAATATTAAATACAAATTCTGGTCCTGATTGCAGATATTGTGTTTTCATACGGTAATCTGAACGTTGAGCCCTATGCAACAACCCCTAAGGTCTCTAATATACAACCCAAAATTTAAAACCTATATGTACATTTCATCGTGATGTTATAAATGGAGGGGTAATACTTAATAAACTACTCGTTCATTTGAATTTAAGGACCATCCTAAGACAAGACTTTGGAATGTTAGCCAGCTTTAGTTGACTTTAGAGGAAAAAAAAAATTAAAGAACTGAACGATGAATCATACTCATTCAGCACTCTCTTTGGGCAATAAATTTTTGAGAGAAAATGAAAAGTTAAAATTTGTTTGAATTTTCGACAATATTCTTTACAGCCAATACATCCTTCAAATTTTTACATACATACGCTTAGTAACCATAAGAAATATTTGAGGCAATTCTGCTCTTCCACTTAATATAATTGAAAATACACTGTTGTTTACTCAATTCCTGTAGCAAACTTTTTTAACATACATACGTACATACATAATTCACCAATTCCCTCTGCCACTTGCCATTTACTCATAAACACTACTTTTACTTATGAATGCCTACTTACTTAACTAACTAAACAAATGAAAAAAAGGAATGAAAACAAAAGAAAAAAAAAGAAATCAAAACAAAAGAAAAAAAGAAGCAAAACAAAATAAACAAAGAAGCAAAACAGAAGAAAAGCTACACCCTCTTCACACACTTCAGACACTTTTGACACCCAGTTTATTTAGCAGATTGCCTGCTTGACTGTCTCTAAAGCAGCTCCACCAAACAAACATGACTTCTAACTTATGTACATACAAACAAACATGTGCGCATTTATACACCACTCACGTATATGTATGTACATAAGTTGAAGAGCAGTGTAATAATACGCTATTCCGCCGTCATTTTCTCTTTCTCGTATTATATTGTTCCTTCCGGCAACAAATCACTTGAACCCATATAAATTACCAACACCAACACCAACAGCCGGCTGTTTTGTGTGTGGCATTATTGCTCGGCTGTGCGCCTGTAAAGTGCGCGTTTAAGGCATAAAAGCGTAGCATAAAAAAAGCAAAAGAAAACAAAGCAACAAAAACTAAATTCCCAACGTTTTTTTTTTTTTGTTGTGCTCGTATGGCGCTTCCATAGCATAGCAACTCTCCATGCCAGCCTCCTCCTTGTTTAAGAGGCCGTCGTTGTCTTCTTTTTCCTTGTGCCCGGCATTGTTATGAAAATTGGCTAACAATCGAAGTGAAATTGGATATCGCTCATTTTTTTCTTTCGACGTATACATGTGTATGTGTGTGTGTACGTACATATGTTTGTATGCATCACGCCTTTATCATCGTACTTGTTTTTTTTTCTGTTGTTTTCTTTTTTCCTTGCTATAGTAATAGCTTTCGTTTGTCTTTCGTTCATTCACACTGTTTGTCTTTCCGGTAGTTAGCTGTTGACAGCATCGCAAAATTCAATTTTTGTCTCATTGCTTCAGTGGTTTCCTTTTTACATGCCTTTATATGTATACACATCTACGTTTGATTATTAATTTTAATACCCACATGCGCTACCAGATCTTCTATACAAAAACTAATAGGTGCTATATACAAAGATTTTGTCTGAGAAGAACTTTAGTGAAATTTTATGGCGAATAAAATTTTGAAACATTTTAAATTACATTTTTTTTATCTAAACAAGGGGTCAAAATCATAACTTATTTTATATTTTATTTTTTTTTTATTTTATTTCGTTTTATATCATTTTATTTTATTTCATTCTATTTTATTTTATTTTATTTCATTTTATTTTATTTTATTTTATTTTATTTTATTTTTCTTTACTTTATTTTATTTTATTTTATTTTATTTAATTTTTTTAATTTAATTTACTTTTTTATTTTATTTCATTTCATTTTATTTTATTTTATTTTATTTTATTTTATTTTATTTTATTTTATTTTTATAATTAATTTGGGATTAAACTATCGAAAAAGGGGTCAAAATTATTTATTTTTTTTTTTAATTTTATTTTATATACGTTATTTTTTTATTTAATTTATTTTAATTTAATTTTTTTAATTTTATTTTACTTCACTTCATTTTATTTTTTTTAATTTTATTTAATTATTTACTTTATTTTTGCTTTTCACTTCATTTTATTTTATTTCATTTCATTTTATTTTGCTTCATTTTACTTTATTTCATTTTGTTATATTTTATTTTATTTTATTTTACTTTATTTTATTTTATTTTATTTTATTTTATTTTATTTTATTTTATTTTATTTTTTTAATTTATTTTACTTTTTATTTTATTTTATTTCATTTAATTTAATTTTATTTTATTTCATTTAATTTAATTTTATTTTTTTTTTTTAATTAATTTGGGATAAATCTATTTATTTATTTTTTTTTAATTTTATTTTATTTATTTTAATTTTTTTTACTTATTTTTTAATTTAATTTATTTTAATTTAATTTTTTTAATTTTATTTTACTTCACTTCATTTTATTTTTTTTTTAATTTTATTTTATTATTTACTTTATTTATTCTTTTCACTTCATTTTATTTTATTTCATTTCATTTCATTTTATTTTGCTTCATTTTATTTTATTTCATTTTGTTTTATTTTATTTTATTTTACTTTAATTTATGTTTTTTTATTAAATTTTTTTATTTAATTTTATTTAATTTTATTTTATTTTATTTTATTCTATTTCATTTTATATAATTTTTTTTACTAATTTGGAATTAATACCAAATACCAAGACATTAAAAATAATCATTAACCTAAAAAACTAATCATCAAATTTTATTGGGAATTTAACATGTCTGTTGCCTAATATTTTCATACATTGAGAATGGGTTATATAACTCCTCTGTCACACCAAACAAAGCATTTCATTTCTATTTTTTATTCCATTTTGTCTCCATTTTTTACGCCCCATATCCTTGCCATTGTTTAGTTCCTCTACTTTCTTTTTTTTTGTTGTTGTTGCTAATATCATTTTGCTTTTCCCTCTCCCTCTCTCTCTCTCTCTCTCTCAGTGCTTGGTCCGCAATGTCATTAAACATTTTCCGACCACTTGCTTCTCGGCACCCCGCTTGTGGCATACCACACACCATCGTACACACAACCTTCCCCAGCCACATTTGCTGTGGTACTCAACTATTTGATTTTTTGTGTTGTAATAGAATTTTTGGCAAATTGAGGTTGAAATTTGCGGAATTTATTTCATTTGCTGTTTCCACTGCTTATCAATTGTTGATTTTATTTGTATTCGATATTTTAGCCAATTCGGCTGTAGACATGGTTGGATGTGTGGTGGACAAATTGTGGAAGCAGAATGCCGTAAGCGAGAGGAAGTTGCTGCTGAAAAGGAACCGGCGGCAGTCGAGCGAACTCAGTTTTATTTCACGATATTCTCTTATTTGTGTGTGCGTTTTTATGCGTGTGTGTTTTTTATTTTATTTATTTTTTTTTTTTTTTTTGTACAAATGTATTAATTTTTTATAAGGGCATGCGTGTGTGTGTTACTCGAATTTCATTGCTTGTTTTTATGCCTACTTTCAGGCGCTTGGGTGCCCATTTACCTTCCCATTCCCTATTAAGTAAAGTATTTTATTCTTTTATTTTTATTGTTATTGCAGAGATTTTCTGCTTAACGCTTAACTCGTTGCGTGCATGTGTGCATTAACTGTGCGGTACCCTGCAAAAAATGCGATCACTCCGGGATACATCCGGGACAACTCGCAAGGGAGCATGCGATTACTACCCATTTGTATCTCTTTATATGGGTTGAAGTGTTCTCTTTTGTTTGAGCATGTCCTATGAAGAGACTAATTGTACCCAGTTTGTACCCGAACGGGTAGCAAAAGCGCACAATTGTACCCGTTTTGTACCCGAACAGGTAGCAAATGCGACACATCCATTTGTGCGACTAATTGTACCCGTTTGATACCCTTTCGGGTACAATTCGTCTACAATTAGTATACATATGTACCCGTTCGGGTACAATTGGGAACAATTGTAGACTAATTGTACCCGAAAGAGAGCGCTCCCGGACAAATCTTTTTAGAGAATCGTCGCACACTTTTTTACAGGGTATGTGCTTGTTTGAGTGTGTGTGGGTGTGTGTCTGTGTGTGGAGAGAGGATTACATTGCTGTTATTGAGTGGATTTTGCGGCAGTTCTACTTAATTGTTTATAAGCTTTTGTGGTATTTGTTTCGATCTTCATTTTTTTTTTTGTGACCCACACCCCGTTCCCAAACATTCGTACATTTTTTATGCGATTGTGGTAATTTGATAAAAAAAAAAGAGACTTGCGTATCAACGGATTTGGTGGCATTTTGTGTCGGTTAAAATAGTTAATGATGTTTTGTTTGCGGGATTGCAGGGGCGTATGTGTTAAAACGCTGTAGTACACGATGCTTATTCTAAGATGTAAAATAAAAAACAAATCTTCTAAGTTCTTTGGCGGAAAATTAGTTACGAAATAATGAAAAATAGATTTTACGAGTACGTCTCTCATTTGAGTAGTAATTTAAGGAAAACGAATTATATATACTAGAGTGCTGCCTACTGTCGAAACTCGACAGTCTTTCTAGATGTTTTCTTATGACTAAAGTGCAACTATAGTTTTTGTATAATTGTTTGTTGTTGTCACTGTTATCTACCATTTCTTCTTGTTCCTGTTGATGCTGCTCCTTTTGTTGCTACCGTCGCTGCTACTATTTTGTTGTTGTTGTTGTTGGTGTTATTGTCGTTACTCGTCTTCCAAATTCTCCTACCTGCTTCTTTCTTTCTATTTCTGCTCTTTTCTTTACTCAATTTATTTCCTAATTATTCTTTTTTATCCTTTTTAGCCCTTTCTTTGTGTTTTTGTTGTAGGGCTTTTGCTACCTTTTTACGTTTCTACTTCTTTGAAACTACACACCACATCCAGCCAAACATGTTAACAATTGCATGATAAGTTTGGTGAAAACGCACAAAGTCAGGTATGCTTGCGCATTGATACAGCTCTGTGTGTGCAAAAGCATGCAACAACAACCACACGGCAATTTTCCAACGACGATTGTGGACGCATTTTCCAACCAATTTTCATGAAAATTGGCGCAGTTCTATTTGAGAGCAATACCTTTCTAATGGTGTGCTTAGTTTTAAAATCGGTTCAGTAGTTTCGATGGAGAAGATGGAACAAAATTTATGTTAGCGTATTAATAATATAGATATAGCCCAGTTAGAACATTAACATTAGATCTCATTAATAATTGAGCTTAACTTTTGATATTCAAATTTAATAAGAACAAAATATATACATAGTATATCACATTTAAATGTCATTTAGTTCCAAATTGATCGCCTTCAAATGCATTATAAAATGGTTTTACATTACATAAGCTATTTCCAATGGACACTAATTGACCACAATTTGAGCAATTTATTATAAAGTAAATAATACATATTCCATATACATACATAACTGTAAAATAACTGTGAAATTGAGTAATGTATGTATAAATGTGTATGTAGATACTCTGAAAAAAATACCCGTAGTTAAACCAACAACTTTCGGCTGTTGAATCTCCGTCTTTGATTCAACAGCAAAAGTATTTGTTTTTACAGCAAAGTTTTTGATCCAAAAATTTATTCAAAAACGGGCGTTGTTGTTTCAAAAACTTGCTTGCCTTTAAAAAATTGTTTGTGAGAAAATATTTTTTTTATGAGAAAACCAACAAAAAACAAGTAAGGAAGCCTAAGTTCCATTGTAATCGAACATTAGATACTCAGCTGTATGCTTTCATAGTTTGTTTGCTTTTGATGGAAACACGGCGTATTTTATATAAAGCGAGTGCCGCATAAAGTGGGCGTAACCACGCCCATTTTCAACATTTTTATCAGTCATTCAACTAAGCATATGAATATTATTATTTGTGCAAAATTTCATTCCTTTATGAC
The DNA here is from genome assembly GCA_960531455.1 of Urophora cardui. NCBI lineage: Eukaryota > Metazoa > Arthropoda > Insecta > Diptera > Tephritidae > Urophora > Urophora cardui. The sequence goes on along the minus strand of OY482672.1, from coordinate 27,503,925 downwards.
TTCTAGTTACAAAGATGTCACGTTACAAATTCCCAAAGGGTGTTCCAGAAATATCTTTGTTAAAAAGTAGGCGTGGTCATAAACCGATTTCAATAAATTTTTTCTTGTCTATTAACACAAGTTATAAAATTGTATAAACCAAGTTTCGTTATAATATCTCAATTATTTGTCGAGTTATAGGCTCAGAAATCTCGTATATTCCTGTTTCTAAAAAGAGGCGGTGCCACGCCCATTTTCCAAAATTTTTGTGTTTTTCGTTTTATGTCCGCAGTTTGACTCCTGCTATAAAATTTCAATGATATATCTTTATATTTGACAGAGATATCGCTTAAAATGTTTTTATTAGGCCACTTTATAATACACATATATAAGAGTGGGCGTGGCCGTCAACCGATTTTAACTATTTTCCGTCCAAACGTTTGCCTAAGTAAGCATATCACGCGTACCAAATTTCTGAGTTATGACATATAAAACTTTCAAGGTTTGACCCTTAATAAGTGGGCGTGGCACCGCCCATTTTCCAAAGCTTCATCAAATTTCTTCCTAGGGGCCTGAGCTCAACAAGTGGGTAAAATTTCATCGCTCCAGCTATATTAGTGACTGAGATACCAAATTTCCGATTTTTTCTATATAGAAAAAGTGGGCGTGGTCATGGTCCGATTTCGCCCATTTTCAATACCAACCGTCCCAGTCTAGATACCAACTTGCATTTCAAATTTCATCGAAATATCTCAATTTTTGCACGAGTTAGAGTGTTTACAGACGGACGGACAGAGGGACGGACGGATGGACAGATGGACGGACGGACGGACGGACATGGCTCAATCGATTTCTCTTTTCACCCTGATCATTTTGATATATATAAGTCTATATCTATCTCGATTATTTCATTCTATTACAATCCACCGTTATGTGATTAAAACTATAATACTCTGTGTACTAGTACAGCTGAGTATAAAAATAATGATGGAAAGAAGATGAAGAGAAAAATCCAAACAAAAGTTTATTTTTAGCAACAATTTTCTCCCCGTTGTTGATTTAAAGGCAAAAGTATTTGACCCAACAGTTTCCATTGTAAACAAAACTAATAAGAACAAATTTTTTTAAATTTTGTTTTTACAATGATTCAAATAATTCATGGATTCCTTTTTAGGAAATGGAAGTATAAATAGGTTACTACAATTCAATATAATTTTGAATGTTCCACTATGAGATGATTGGATAGAATTTCAGGTTGATGTCATGGTTCGAATCCAGAGGAGAATATAAAATAAGGAAGAAAAATCAGAATAAGAAATAAAGATAGCACCCAGTGAATGATAAGAAGGTGAGAAGAATAGGAGAACAAGCGGAGGCTACATATTTGCAGTTGGGACCCGGGCGGAGAGAAGATGAAGAGTAAAATGCAAACAAAATTTTATTTTTAGGTGAAAATTTTTTCCAACAATCTCCGTTATTGACTTAAATCAACAACGCTCGCACCTTTGAAACAACAACGGAGCTTTGTTGGGCACATTTCAACTACGGAAAGTAGTTGATTTAACAGCGAAAGTCTTTAGATTTACAACGTTTTTTTTTTCAGAGTATGAATATTGACACATATATGTACATACATATATACTTACATTTTACACATTTCTATGCAAAGGTGCTTGTGTAATACATATATGTATGTATGTATGTATCTGTGAATTAGTCGGTATATACGAGAATCAGCAGCTACAATATAAATTAAATTTATGCATTAATATGACAAGTCATATTGATTTATTTTATATATAAGTACATACATATGTATATGTATATGAATATGTATGGGAAACTCGGCCCTTAAACTCGACCAAACAATAATGTTTTTAATATTATAATTTTTGTAACGAATCTCAGCGCCAAAATCTAGCACTCTCACGAATGTAAGTTAGCACATTTGTGTCTTGGATTGCCTATCGCCTTAAATAATGAAAATTATCGGCGCAGTGTTGCATTCTGCATGCTGCATTTAGCAGTAGAGTAAAGTAGAGTTGGGCTTTGCAAACAATTTATTTCCATTCCTTATTGTCACAAATAGTTTCAAATGGGGTCAAAGTGATCATATGAAATGCACAAGTGAATGTATTTACTTCCGTTGTTACATTTGTACATAGAAAATCACGTAACCTATTACATCGATGTACAAAGGTGTACAATATCTCTTATCATCTTCCTCGGCAGCTTAAAACTAACGAAAAATTACTTGTTGGCACAATGTTCATATTGGTTGACACATTTTTGGTATGCCTAACTATATGCATATATGTATGTATGCATTTATGTACATAGATACCAAATTACATTACATTTATTGCTTGTAACGGCTACTATCATATACACGTGTACATACATACTCGTACAAAAAATTCTATGCAAAATCCACAACATATAAAGTACAGCAATCGCAACATAAGCTATACAAAATGCAAATTTATATTGACTTGGCTTACCCTGCAAAAAAGCCGAGTACTCCATGCATGCGTGTATAGAGTTCTCGCTGTGGATCATACGAGTACTCCCGAATTTACCACATTTCATATAAAAAATATGGTCCATTTAACATGGCGATGTCCTAGGCAGGGATTACATTCTCCGATTTCCGCATGACACCCGAGTAATCCAAGGAGCACCTACATTGGATTAATTCATGGAGTAGGTACTAAAATTAATAAAATTTAATAATGTCTGAAAAGATTTGAATCACGCCAATTAAATTTGTTTATAAGCATTTTATAAGCTTTTCATTAATATAGAAAGTAATAAAATTTTTCTAGCGCAATCGCCCACATGTTGTGTTGCATTCCAATCAAGGATGCTCAACGAACTATCAAAATATTTTTCCGTTTGTTAACATGCTATCTTAACGCAACTAAAATGCAAGCGTTAACGTTTTAAACGAAACAAAATCAACAAAAAGGAAATCGTTTTCGTTGAATCGAAAATTAACGTTGAAATTATCATTGAAATGAGCGTTTTTTCGGTTCTCACAATAAGTTGAGAGTGCTTAGTAGCAGCGTAGAGCAACAATGCTCTCAATGATAAACATTGAGCGCTTTGATGGTTCGTTTGAGTGACAATTCTCTCAGTAATATAGAGCGCTCAACTTTTCAACGTTTCAGCGTTAACGCTTGAGTTTCGTTGACGTTGATAACGAAACAGAAATTATTTTGTGTTACTTTACGTGTAGGCTAATCCGGTCTATTTTGAATTTAGGTGCAAATAATAAAAGTAATTATTTCACCTGCTTCCCAACGTTTCGCTGATCAATGTCAGCATCTTCAGGGGCATTTATTTCTCTATTTTTGACAAAAACAATAAACAAAATTATACACATTAATAAAAGAAGAAGAGCCTACACGTAAAGTAACACAAAATATAAACATTTAGCTGGTCGAAAACATTTAATAGAAACAGAAATTATTTTGATAATTTTTATAACGTTGAAAAACTGATTCGTTTCAACAGAAACGACTTTAACATTTCGGTTATCGATTATATTAACGTTGCGGTGCATCCTTGATTCCAATATCTCTTTATTACTAAATCGTGCACGTTCAAACGAGCATGCATATGTACATACATACATATGTACGAACTTGCTTCGTCGTTATCGCGATATATATTTGGTTTTCGTAGAAATGTTCGGCTAACTACGAGCCGATGCAGATACGCGAGTCGCTCCCTTGGGGCTATGTTTATGATCACTTTGAAAGTACTCCAACCTACCATAAAATGGATCATATAATCCAATGATTTTTACAGGGTAGTATCTAAAAACATTTTCACATTTCTAAAGCAGTTATACATATATACTAGCGATATTAGTAGTTCACTTTCAAACATGGTGATGTGAAATTTTTTCGATTTTGAGTTCTTGATGGATTGCGTACCAGTATTTAAAGGATTATAATGTCCTATAAAAATTTTTTTTGCAAAATTCTACTTTATTCTGAAAAAATAGCATTAAATATGAATACACTTTCAAAAGTCTCTATGATTTTATTTATACACCTTCAAACGTCGCTATCCGAAAAAAGTCGCTCATACGCCTAGGCACACATTGGTGTAATTATTATGCGTTTCAATTTCAAAACTAAAAAATTAATATTTCAAAACTAGCTATGTGAAATATGTCACATTAATTTTGCAACAAATTGTCATGTTGCGACTTAGTTTTTTACATCATTAAATTTTTTTATTGGCTAAGCTTTCAGGTAATAAGAAAAAATATTCAAATAATATAAATTTGATGCCATAAACCTTTTTTCTGTGGCTTAATATGAAAAATTCTCATATCACTGTTGAGATGTCATATGTAAAGCGTGGACACATTTCTTCTGCATACCTACATACATACACTTTTACAAAACACAGATTCCCGAGCGAAACGGTAAAATTACACAGATACAATTATCAGATATTCCTAATAGTTGGAATGAGATTTAAAGAGATTTAAGATGAATTTCAAAGCTCAAAGAAAGATCTCGTCAAAGAAAGGAACCCAGCAGCAAAGTGTACTCACTCTCTCGCAGCACTAATAGAAAATGGACGCAAAGCCGTAGGCACAGCATTATGCTTTTTTACAGTTGCTGTGCGACAAATTTAACAGCTTTCAGCTCTCGTTCGCGGAAAATGTAACAGTAGTAAAATTAACATACATCTCACAAGCTGTTCCGTTAGCTTTACTAGTGTGCAACTCATTAAAATCACAATACAATAATGCCAGTTAATGACGAACATAAATGTGACATACAAGGTACAAGTATAATATAATAATAATATAATACAATGGCGCTATTATAACTCTGACGAGTTTTATGGCCGAGCTTCTCTCCCAATTCGAGGTGTGCTCCTTTTTGTTTTTCATACTAATTGGGTGGACCTACAGTTTTATGCCGGCTCCGAACGCCGAATGCATTTTTTGTGAGAAGCTTTTTCATGGCAGAAATACTCTCGGAGGGTATGCCGCCCACTGCCGAGAGGTGACCGCTGCTCTTAAAAAACCCAATAATTGGATTTTTACTAATTGAAAAATTGTTTTGGTGTTTGGCTCGGACCGTGTTTTGAACCCGAGACCTCTGACACAGCAGGCGAGCACTCTACCCACTGCACCACAGCGGCCCACAGGTACAAGTAGGTATCTATAAATATCACATGAATTGAAGCAACAATAGTGCATTTCTTTTGTGTGTGATGTGGTTATAAATACATTCAATAATTGCATTATTTAATACTTTAAAAAAACATACAAATACAGCGATTTATGTATATGTCGATACCTGTGTTTGTGCATGCGTATGTATGCATGTGCAAAAATAAATTATCAACAGGTGCGCATTATTATTTATTTACCCAACAAAATTTTCAATGTTCGTTCGTTGCCGTGAAATTTGTATTTTATTGTGCGTATGAAAAGGCTTTCAAAAATAGCAAAAAAAAAAACGGACATGAAAGACAACACAAGCAACATGACATAATTATAATTATCGAAACGCTTAACAAAGCAAAAGACTTTCGATTTATATTTTATCTGATTTAATGTTGAGCAATTAATTAATGTAATGTATGTACATATGTATGTATTGCTGATTACAATGAAAAAGTGCTTCTAGCAATTTATGGATGGCAGGGACCGAAAGCAAATGTTACCTGCTTTATTTTCATACTTTAATTAGAGCTTTTTAAAGCCTACACTACATACGTGTAAATTAATATATAATAATACAATGGCGCTATTATAACTCTGACGAGTTTTATGGCCGAGCTTCTCTCCCAATTCGAGGTGTGCTCCTTTTTGTTTTTCCTACTAATTGGGTGGACCTACAGTTTTATGCCGGCTCCGAACGGCGAATGCATTTTTTGTGAGAAGCTTTTTCATGGCAGAAATACTCTCGGAGGGTATGCCGCCCACTGCCGAGAGGTGACCGCTGCTCTTAAAAAACCCAATAATTGGATTTTTACTAATTAGAAAAATTTGTTTGGCTCGGACCGTGGTTTGAACCCGAGACCTCTGGCATAGCAGGCGAGCACTCTACCCACTGCACCACAGCGGCAAGTGTACGTATACGTTATACGTGTAAATTGCATCGCCATATTCGTCTGGCTGTTTGCAGTAAACTTGCGGTCCCTCTTAATGAATATCACGTTTCATATTTCCCATAATCCCATACAATTAACCAACAACATATTCAACACGCAACATATGCTGACGTACGAAAACTGACAGCCATTGACAGCTGCTCATTATGAGCATGTGACACACCAACGACATTGACATTTAGCCGGCGGACATCCACACACAAACAAAGGTAAATACCCACCAAAAAATCTAGGCCTTATTTCAGATTTAGTCCAGAAGAAATGAGAGCTTATGGAATAATGCATGAACATTCTAAGCAAACAAAAGTTGTATGGGCAAAGGCTTAAAATAAGGCTGATTTTCCTGTGTTGATGTAATCAGGCTGTAAGGACTATTCTCCCCCTCTCTCTCTCTCTCTCTCTCTCTCTCTGAGAGGAAACCTTATTTGCAATGCTTATCCGACATGGGAATAAGTCTTAGTTAATAGCTGATAAAAGGCCTTATGCGTTGAATATATAACTAATAATAAAGCTTATTCGCATTGGGAAATAAGGCTTAGATAATTCCTGATGATAAGGCCTTCTGTGATGCTCAATATTTCTTATAATAAGGAATAATAAAAATGTTTTTTTTAGCTGCATTATTCTAATATTTCGCGCAACTTAAGCATTGTGACTTATTTAACCCAGATAACCCTAATGTCCTATATGTATGTAGGACACCAATTTCATGTCCAATCACGCATCTTAAGCTTATGAATCTTTTTGCATGGTTTGTACATAAGAATCTACCAACTAAGCTGTGTACATGTGAAGAAAAATTAACACAATAAGTGACGTGGTGCCGCAACAACCACTACTTTACTTACATACTCTACTTCTACCACAATTATGTATACAACTATTTGTACATACATATAGGTCATCCTTGATTATGCATGCATAGATTAATATCTTCCTACACAGCTACTCTATTTTACTTGTGCGTTAATAGACTGGAGGGCAGTAAATCACAACATCAAAATATTATTCATACTTAGACACCTGACACCAGACACCAGACAATGGAGTGCAATGTACATGCATATACATATGTAGGCGGTGGATGGATTTGAAAGGCGAGGTCATTAGATCAATTATGACAATTAACAGTACACAAGCGTTTTTGTGTTAATGTCTGTAGCCATGAAGCTATGCATACCAAGAAAGAATCTCACTTACATAATTAATTACTTATGTGTTGTGGGGAATAATACGTACGTATGTATGTAAGCATATTTAGTGATAAATCTGTCTGAATTGAATTCACCGGCGTATAATTAAGTTAACCAATCTGGCAGAATTTACAGATCTATGTGGATATGTTTTAGTAAGTCGAAGGTTAACATAATGTAACGCAATAATAGAATTAAATGATGTCTGATTCTATAATAACCCTGCCCGCTTAGGAGCTGAGTTAAGTGGAATTTGGGTTCTCCATGCTTTCTATCTATCCAGCTGTTATCGTTCGAAATAAAACTATAGCCGCATTCGTTTGGACAAGAGTTAGAGTCTTGCAAAAAAAACAACCACTGGTATAAAAACAAGTGAAAATTATACGACCGTTCGTTAAAGTAAATGAATTGGAAAAAATTTTCTAACGAACGGTGATGGGTTGAGTCTTGGCTAGATTCAAAGGTAGTTTCCAAAGGGGGGAGAAATCTGTCGACAAAAATTTTAAACCATTTCACTTATTCACAATAGAAAAAATTTCCATAATCAGTAAAGATCTGTTTAATGAGTAGCTGTCATACTCTCTAAAGGTCTCTTAAAGTCTCCGACATTTTGTATGGAAACTGTCAGCCAAGAGAGCAGAGTCCAGTATAAACGGACAGCGAAGTGCCCAAAAAACACTCCTTATAAATCAAACGGACTTTCTCGCAGCTTATATCCTATAGTTTGAAATCAGCAAAGCATCAATCCAATTACAACTCTATTTATAGATTGAGCATACACATTCTAGAAAAATCCCCATACATTTTAGAATTAACTGCGAGGCTATCTCTCATACCTTTCACTACGATATAGCTTCTCTCTTGTGCCTTCCTCCTCCTTCTCTGCATGTCTAAGTTCTAGTAATTAAACCAATGACATATGCGACAAATCTTGTCGTTTCAGGTACACCAGAGAGAGAGAGAGAGAGAGAGAGAGATCATTGGAAAAATAATATACGCATTCGTTTTTTCCAAATTAGCGTAAAGAGAACCGAACAATGTGCATCACCTTTGGAGTTGTTCCATCTCTTTATGTCTTCGCCAGAACTTTAGATCAGTTTTATACCTCAAATCTATTCACTACAGAATTGGAGTTACATTCTTCAATTAACTGATATTTTATTCCAGAACTATCGTACATTTCGATAGCACACAATCTCAAGTTCCAAGCTCTAAACGCATTTCCTTAACATGCCTACGGCAGTCACGCCTAAGTACTACGAGTACGACTTTTAGGAAGTAAATAAAGTAAAAAAAAAACAACATTACCTTCGCAACTCTCTTTGTGTATCTGCAGCGTCAAAACAAGCGCTCAAACAATTGAGTTGTTATCGCTCGGGCCCGGAAAGTATAAACGTACAACAAAAGTTTTTTATAACATTTTGTTAAAGTACCGACGACTCGAAAAAAATATAAAGAAGTTTACAATACAAAATGCAGCGCGACAATAGCAATTTTTTTTTCTTTTGTTATATTCAACTCTAGTCAAGGCAAGAACAAGAACTCTCTTCAATCTCTTTTATCACTTTTGCTCGAAGTTAGAAGTTGACAACAATTGTATTTAGGTGTTGTAGAATAATTCGATATGTGAAAGCACTTATAAAGTGCACAAGGAAAAGGAAGGGAAGAAGAAGCAGAAGAAAAACAAAAAGAAGATAAGAAGACAAAAAATGCAGAGGATCTAAAGCACAAAAAAGAACTGCATGGGGATTAACATTGCCAAACGAAGGAAGCAACAAAAAAACTTTAAGACTTCACAGGGAAAGTAAGGAATTTAAAAATTTGAGAAGAGGGAAAAAAATGCAATGTAAATGTTTTTTTAAGAATTAAGAATAACTAAATTCGTATATGAAAGCAAATGTTTAGGACAAATAGCGAGAAAGAGAACCGATTATCAAGCCTAATGAATGTTCAGTTAATAGTTATGCAGTCTGCTGTTGTTGTTGTAGCCACCAAGACACTCCCCGAAGGTTTTGGGGAGTGTAGGGGAAGTGACAGTCATTTGCCGGATAAATCCGGTACGCTCGGTTACTAGTCCCTTCTGAAACTAGCCCGACTGTCGTACGAACGATTTTTTTTTTGCCATTATCAAACCTTCTAGACCGGATTTTAGTCGCCTCTTACGACAGGCATTCCTTACCACGTGTATATTCTAAGCCCCCTAACGCTAACTGCTTATTTTGTCGGGTTACTTTGCTCTTTCAACATTTATTTGATAATACAAGGAACTTGCAACTTCTCACAATAGCTTCAGAATACAACAGTGTTGTCTTTTTAACTTTTCTAAAAATAAAATACAAATTGCTAGTTTAGACTTATAGTACTACGTCTTGGAAAGCAAATATGTACAATTTAAATTCGCTGGAGCTTTCTAAGGAACCAGCAGTAGTTGCACACACACCATATACACATATTGTTACGCTCTAACCATATGTATGCATCTATGTACAACTGTAGTACAAAAATACTACATTTAACCCGTAAGCATTTTGCTACTCGTACCCATTGCGTTGCCAAACCGTTGCGTGCATACCAAGCAATTAAAATGTATGGAGGTACTCAACATGAGTAGCAACACGAATGCGGAATGAAATAATACAAGAAAATGTGTCGAGGTGTTTTTGAAGTATGCATGTAACATATAGTACATGTTTAGGTTTATATGTATCTATACAGTAGACGCTCACAAATTAGAACCACTTTGTTTTTAGGGTGATTCTAATTTCTGAAAAATCCTAATACCTGGACGCTTTTTTATTTAAATAAAACCTTAAAATTTAAGTCAATTTGCATTGAAAAACTACAATGAAATTTTGTCTTATTCAATTTTATTCATAACAAGTAAGGAAGCCTAAGTTCGAGTGGAATCGAACATTAGATACTCAGCTGTATGTTTTCATTGTTTGTTTGCGTTTGATGGAAACACGGTGTACTTTACATAAAGCGAGTGCTGCATAAAGTGGGCGTAGCCACGCCCATTTTCTAAATTTTTATCAGTCATCCAACTAAGCATATGAATATTATTCTTTGTGCAAAAATTCATTCCTTTATGACTTCTAGTTACAAAGATGTCACGTTACACATTCCCAAAGAGTGTTCCAGAAAAATCTGTTAAAAGGTAGGCATGGTCATAAACCGATTTCAATAAATTTTTGCGTGTTTATTAACACATGTTATAAAAGTGTATAAACCAAGCTTCGTCATAATATCTCAATTATTTGTCGAGTTAAAGGCTAAGAAATCTCGCATATCCCTTTGTCCAAAAGGAGGCGGTGCCACGCCAATTTTCCAAAATTTGTCTATTTTATGTTTCCGGTCTATTGTGGAACTCATGTCACAAAATTTCAATGAATTATCTTTATATTTGACAAAGATATCGCTTAAAATGTTTTTATTAGGCCACTTTATAATACACATATATAAAAGTGGGCGTGGTCGTCAACCTATTTTGGTAATTTTTCGTCCACACATTTGCCTAAGTAAATATATCATGCGTGCCAAATTTCATAGATATATCTTTAACGGTTTCTGAGTTATAGCTTATAAAACTTTCAATATTTACCCCTTAATAAGTGGGCGTGGCACCGCCCACTTTCCAAAATTTTTGTGTTTTTCGTTTTATGTCCGCAGTTGGACTCCTGCCATAAAATTTCAATGATATATCTTTATATTTGACAGAGATATCGCTTAAAATGTTTTTATTAGGCCCCTTTATAGTTCACATATATAAAAGTGTGCATGGCCGTCAACCGATTTTAACAATTTTCCATAAAAATGTTTGCCTAAGTAAGTAAATCACGTATACCAAATTTCATCTATATATCTCCAATGGTTTCTGAGTTATGACATATAAAACTTTCCATGTTAGAATCTTAATAAGTGGGCGTGGCACCGCCCATTTTCCAAAATTTCATCAAATTTCTTCATAGGGGCCTGAACTCAACACGTGGGTAAAATTTCATCACTCTAGCTTTAATAGTGACTGAGATACCAAATTTCCGATTTTTTCTATATAGGAAAAGTGGGCGTGGTCATGGTCCGATTTCGCCTATTTTCAATACCAACAGTTTTAGTGTCGATGCCAACTTGCATTTCAAATTTCATCAAAATATCTCAATTTTTGCGCGAGTTAGAGTGTTTACAGACGGACGGACAGACGGACGGACGGACGGACAGACGGACGGACGGACGGACGGACATGGCCCAATCGATTTCTCTTTTCACCCTGATCATTTTGATATATATAAGTCTATATCTATCTCGATTATTTCATTCTGTTACAATCCACCGTTATGTGATTAAAACTATAATACTCTGTGTACTAGTACAGCTGAGTATAAAAACGAGAAAACATAAGGTAACCATGCAATATACATATACATATATATTTATGCGCTAAGTCAAAAAAAGGTCCAAAAAACAAAAGCTCCAATTATCGAATTCAAACAAAAACTAACAAAAACTGTACAGATAGCGACGAAAATCCAATGACTACCGTGCGTAATATGAATAAATTGGGGATTCCCTTTTTTTTATATCTATTTTGCAACAAAAAAATCTCAAATTCTAATTTCAGAGCGTGTAATGCAGAGATTGAATTTAATTGTTAACCTTTAAAATATTTTTGTTTTTCACAGACAAAAAAACAAAAAAACAGGAAAATAAAAATTTCGGTCTCAACAAAAAAAATTGAAATTCAGATTTTATATACTGTTTTTACATTAAAATTGTTGTTGTTCAAACAAAATTGATAGTTTTCGTCAGCCAAAAGTCGAACTTGTTACTTTTCGTCAGCCAAAAGTCGATTTTGTTATTTTTCGTCGGCAAAAAATCGAACTTGTTATTTTTCGTCAGTCAAAAGTCGAACTTGTTACTTTTCGTCAGTCACAAAAAAACGTATGCTAGTCTTTGTATGGTACGACGATATATAGATATGTATATATTTTTTATTTCTTGCTCAAATTTTTTCTGTTGAAAATAAATATCAGTGAATAACAGAAAAATTCAAGAAATAAGGTTTTCTCTCAGACCAAAATAATTATTTTTTTGTCTTTGGATTTTTGTTTTTCAAAGATCGTTAGAGTTTTTGTCTAAGATTTTTTGTTATTTTCAAAACCTTTAAAATTGTTAGCAATTATTTTCAATGTCTGGTGTAATGTATTCAAAAAGTTGATTCTAATTTCTGAAAATTCTAATTACTAAAGGTTCTAATTTGTGAGCGTCTACTGTATAACTGAACACCAACAGACTTACACACATGCGTACGTATGCATATTGACCTCCACTTCGAGGTTCATCAAATCTTCTGGTGGCAAAGGGGCATAATAGGTATGTATGTAGATGGCGCACGTTGAAGTGCAATGGACGGCTAGGAAAAGAAATATATACGAGTATGTCGTGCTTAATATACGATATATGTATGAGATCTTATGAACCCTTACAGGTCATTGACTGTTGAGGTTATGTAGATATGTATTTTTGTAGGTATGTTGTCTTGACTAGAGATTGCAAAAAATTGCTTAAGACAGACGTATGACTTTTGGTTGCTTACCGACTAATAATATAACAATTTATAAGCATACCGTTTGTTTAAATATGCATTGCAGATATATGTATTTCAGCTGCGCCAAAAAGTATTTAGCACCAAACTCTATTGGCGCAAAATGGTTCTGTATGCTGGCGCAGCATTTCTACAGTGGCCATTAAACTTTTCTGCTCTGCTGTGGTTTAGTTTTCTTAATGCCGCGCTCACTTCGCCACGTTTTGCGGGCGCGTGGGGTTTTACAGAACTCTTAAGCTCTTCTTTTTTCGTTTTTCACTGAATAGCTTTTAAATCTTTAGATATCCATTTAAAAAAAAACTCTCCAAAATCTAGCGAGTACTTTGTGGTTTCTTTGCATTTTTCTTGCCTTTTAATTATGTACATTTATGTACATATGTACTAAGTAACCCGGCAACCAATTAATATAAGAATAACAAAATAAAGACGAGAGCAACAAAAAGATATACCATTAAAAAGTGAGCACAACTGATTTGGCGGAAAAAAAGAAATTGCATATAAAGCCCGAAATAACTTAACAAAGCCAAACCATATAAAATATAGCAAAGCACATAAAGGAAAGCAACAAAAAATTGCATAGAAAACGTAATTGAAAATGTGCATGGAAGGCGGCAAGATGGTAAGGCCGCGCAAGGTAAGTGAGTCACCTGCAAGGGAATGGTTAGTTTAACAAGAAGTTGAGCAACAACAATAACCAATGGAAAGCATAAAAGAATAAGAATAACAGTAAAAGCAACAACAACAAGAATAACAACAACAACAACAGCAAGAAAAAAACATACAAGCAGCACAATGAGAAGAAGCCCTCGAAAATATTTTAGCAATTTACTTGGTGGCGAGACAAAGCGCTGCGGATTTATGTACATATGTACGTACATATATCAGGGTGGTCCGTAAAATCAAATTAGCGATTTTCTTCCGCCTCATCCTCTAGATCGGTAGCAGCATAGTCAAATATAGCACATATAAATTTGTGTCCCGATCAGAGACGATTAAGGGATGCCGCAAAGGGATCATATCGACGCTTCCAAACAAAACTGTACTAAGTCTGAAAACTGCGTTTTGCAGGAGAAGCTCTCAAAGTTTAAACTCGATATGAAACTTCGATTGTATGCTAAGTATATTTTCATTTGTAACTTCTGTTTGGATGGAACGATCAACGCCAAAACTCGACAATATCAAAGTCAGGGTACGCTTTATATAAAACCGTAAGAAGAAATAAAAATTTGCTATGTGGTTTTTCATGGCAAGCTCTCAAAGTTTTTATTCCGTAAAAATCTCGAGTTGTATTATATGTACACTTTTGCTTATAACTTTTGATTGGATTGTCCGATTGATACCGTCGATATATCGACGCTTCCAAACAATACTGTACTAAGTCGACTTAGTACATTTTCCCGTTTTTGGTGTTTTCAAGTAGAGCGTGTCTTAATTTAGATGCTGTCTAATTTTGGTACCAATCGGACAATCCAATCAAAAGTTATGAGCGAAATTGTACATATAATACAACTCGAGATTTTTACAGAACAAAAACTTTGAGAGCTTGCCATGAAAAACCACGTAACAAATTTTTATTTTTTCTTACGGAGTTTTGGTGTTGATCGTTCCATCCAAACAGAAGTTACAAGTGAAAATATACTTAGCATACAACTGAAGTTTCATATCGAGTTAAAACTTTGAGAGCTTCTCCTGCAAAACACAGTTTTCAGACTTAGTACAGTTTTGTTTGGAAGCGTCGATATGGTAATATGAATTTCGAGCCCTGTGCGACACCCCTTAACCGTCTCCGATCGGGACTATTGATTTTGGCAATTAGATATACAAAAAATTATACTTAATTTTTTCAGCCTCCATAGAGTTTTCGGTAGTTTGACCGTCTTCGATCGGGCAAAAATTTATATGTGGCATCTTCGATTGTATTAGCCTCGACCTAGAGGGTGAGGTTCACGAAATATGATATACAATTTGCTTCCATAAATTTGTGGTCCTCCCCAATGTATATATGTATGTATAATTTTATACAAGGTAAGAACGATAATCCCAGTAGATATAGTTTCCTTGCATTTTATGAACTTCTTTCACTGAGAACTTAATCATTTTCCAGCAAAACGAAAACTTTTCCTCCGAACCAAAAATAGTTAATAAGACTTTTTAGGAGCTATAAAACGTGTCTGGGATCATTACCCTCATAAATTAGCTCCTTTTGCAGCCCTAAAAGACCAAAAAATCATTCTACGTGGTACACAATAAGGATTTGTATATACATAAAAGTAACCAAACGGGCTACGAAACCAATTGCTTTAAGGGGATTTATGATTCTTTCAAAATTAAGTTCCCAGTCTTTTTGGACTCTTTTTGGAGCCTTTTTTTAAGCTTTTCTTGAGGGTTTAGTTAGAGAAGTTTTAAGACTCTTTCCGGAGCAGTTTTGTATGCTCTTCTACGTTTCGAAAGAAATCTCATTTTCGATTCTTTTTTCTAAACGCTACGCTCCGGCTTTGGTTAAAGCCGGGTTCGCTGAAAGTTCGTTCTCAGTTCGATATTTCCAATATTCGATATACATACATAGATCATTTCGTTGTGCTTCAAGCCTTTAATAACTTAATTTTTGATTATTCTATGCAACTGCTGGGTAAAGCTAAAAGATCACAAAAAATTACAGTTTCACACACACATACAAAAACACACAAACACACTGCCACAAGCAACAATTCCTACGCTTGCACACGAAATATGTGCCACAAAATTTTCAGCAGAAATGTTTAGAAAATTCAATGAAAAGGCAAAAACGAAAAAGCAATCTCAGCCGTGATTTGTTTTTGCTGTGCAGTCTTTTAAGCGGTTGTTGTTTTTTTGTGTTTGTTTTTTGTCTTTTTGCCTTTTTGCTGCTTCCCACTTTTTTGTTTGTCTTATGCACTCTTATATACTTTTTCTTGGAATTGCACTTAAATCAAAGCTAGGCAAAATTGCAAAAAGCAGTTGTCGCTAAAGTTACTGCCAAAAAGGAAATAACCAAAATAACTATAATAACTATAATACAAACCAAAGCGCACAAGGTGTACCAAAAAGACAGCAAAGCATATTAAGTAGATAATGCCTCAGGATGCCAAAAGGCTATCACAGTTCAAAGTCAAAGTCAAAGTATATTTCCAATGCACTCGAAATGGTTTCAAAAACAGAAAAATCCACTCTCTCTCTCTCCTTTTCTTATAAAAATTGCACTTCGGGAATGAGCTGGATGTAGAATTCACAACGTAGGGAAAATGCGACAACTAAGGTTCAGTTTTGCTGAAGAATGACCCAGTTCTCGAAGTGAACCTTTTTGCGCATTCATTATCAAAGGGGGGACTTGAAAACGATATTAATTACACGATTGTTTCCAGTAATTATTATGGGGGAAAAGCGTACTCGTAGTTCAAACACCGTCACGAATTAGGAAAACGGTTGCCAGTTGTACTACACCATTTCCAGATGGATTTTAGAAAGCGTTAACTGGATTTTAGAAACGACAATTGGATTTTAGAAAGAGAGAATTGGATTTTAGAAATGTCAATTGGATTTTAGAAAGGGGAAATTGGATTTTAGACAGGTCAATGGGATTTTAGAAAAGGGGAAATTGGATTTTAGAAATGTCAGTTGGATTTTCGAAAGCGTGAATTGGATTTCAGAATGTGCGTGTAAAATAAATTTTACACAGAATTTTTCGAATAGAAATTCTTTATTGCGTATGAAATTATAATGTACATATCGCTAGCTTAGAGTGCAAATTGTGTAAGTCCTTTTTTTAAACTTTGTAGGAGAGACAAAAAACAAAAAATAAAAAAATTTCAAAATGAAAAAAAAAATTCTGTTCATATAAAAATTTAGGACTTACACAATTTTCTTCGCTTTTTGGACTTACACAATTTGCGTATCACTGAATAACAACGAGTAGGAATATGACAACTATCACAGACTTGTTTAGCGTGGTGCGTATTTGATTTTTCTAGCTTTCTACACTTAAAGACACTTTTTCATAAAAATGGACTTACACAGTTTGCACTCTAAGCTAGCGATATACGTAATTATATAAATTTTCGAAAATCCAATTTACGGTTTCTAAAGTCCAATTTCCCTTTTCTAAAATCCAATTGACAATTCTAAAATCCAATTTTTCCTTTCTAAAATCCAGTTGACGCTTTCTAAAATCCATCTGGAAATGGTGTAGAGATTGGCTAAAAACGCGAAGCGCCATAAACACAATCACACCGTAAGACCAATTGCCTCACCATATAAAAAAAAATACTTGGTTACAATAAAATAAACTAAAAATAAAATGAAGTAAGTAGTAAAAAGCACCGAAAAAATCAAAAAAAGCTTACAAAGAAAATCAAAATTAACGTAGAGTAATGCCCGGGTGTATCACATACATTTATTCAAAATGCCTGCAGATAAAACCGTTTCGCTGGTGGAAGCGCGAAAATGGCAACCACATACATAGTTCTACTCATATATGTATATGATCAAGTCGTTGTATGTACACCTGCCAGAGACACTGTGTTTTATCGTCGATTTCAAAGCGACAGCGACGCTAAGGTGTGCCGCACCGTATGTTGATTTCCTTTTTTTTTTGCTCTGGCTGCGCGCACTCAGACAGTATTCATTCACTTGCTTGGATATCCTGTTTTGTTGCTGTTTTTTGCTACTGCTGCTCTTACGTTCCTTTCATTTTTCTCAAGCTTTTCTTTAAAAATTGTTTCACTTGGATTATTTGGCGTCACAGCAGTGATTATGTCTTCACTTCTTAGGTGGCGTTGTTGTCTTAAGATTTTTATGTATCGTTTTTTTTTTTTAATTTTTTTATCTTGTGTCGTTTTATTTGATGTTTTTTTTTTTGTTTAGCTGATTTGGCCTTTTTTCATTTACTGTACGATATCCTTTTGTTCAAGTATTTATGCATTCGTTAGCGCAGTGAAAGCCAAGTGTTGCAACCGGCAGGAACAATTGCATTAAAACTTAACTTGCGCCACCTCCACCTACACGTACATACATAGATGCCTACACATTTAAACAAACAATTTAAAGGAAATGCAAGTTTTATTACTTTTGTTTATTTTTGAGTTTTCTTTAAAGGTGGCGACAATCTTTTGCCATGCAATAAATCGCGTTTTCTCTTGAAAGTAGGAAAGGACTCGAACATATAATATATACACACATACGTACGTAAAGCGATAGAGTTATTCTTATGTAAATTTTTGTAGCGTGGAAAAGAAAAAGGTGCATATCGATCGACATACATTTGTATAGATACAAGTGAAAGAAAGCTGAAATACTTATGTACATTAGGGTGTCGCACAGTTGCCAAAGTTAAAAAAATTCTCAAAAATTATGTTTAATGGGCCCGTCAGAATTAATACTTTTCTGGTAATCGGGTTGACACATACTTGAATTTCATATATTTTTTACGGCTAAATTGTAATACTAAATGTGTCGATCGTCATTCAAATGCATGTAATTTCACTCTGTTGTCAGTTAAACGGGTTGCTGGATTGACGGAAAAGTATTCATTCTGACGGCCCTATAATTTTTTGTATATCTAATGCCAGAAATTGCTTGTTCTGTGCTGAAATGCAAATTGTGATACCGATCGGAGGCGATTAGGGTATGTCGCAGAGGGGTCAAAGTTCAGATTACCATATAAAGACCAAAATAATTAAATTAAATTTTATGATATCCAATGGCCAAAATCGATAGTCTTGTAGTCAATGTTACCAAAAACACATTTGGTTATTTTTACTTTGATCCCTTTGCGACACCCCTTAACAGTTTGCAATCGGTACCAAAATTTATATGTGGTATATTTGACCGTGCTGTTAACTATTTAGAGGGTGAGAACGAAGAAATTTACTATTTTGATTTTTAAGGACCACCCTAATGCACGTATTTAAATTTTTATATATTTCATGAGCACCAAATTGCATTATGAAAAAATTGCATTTGAAAAAATTGTATTTTAAGGTCGCTGGAGATTTTGTCTGAGGAGACTCTTTGTGAAATTTTTTGGGAAAAATTTTCGTAAATTTCAGCCCTCTAACAACCTTAAAAATACTATTTTTTCGGACTTTATAAAAAAAGGATTAAGACAACTTTTTTCCCCCATGCCTTGTCAAGTTTGAATTGGTTATAAACCGGTTTCGGCTAAGTGCCATCTTCAATATCTTGTTTCGAACAACCTATTCGTGTAGGTGTTAGAGGGTTAATGTATTCTACGAAACAACATATTTCTATATGATATCGCACGTTTTATGCAATAGGGATTTAACTCAAAAAAATTTTTTTTTGGGAAAACGCAAATAAAGTTTTATAATTTCAAATAGTTTCCTTCTACGGCTAACTACAAAATCACTTTTATTTCCGCCATTTTTATCTTTTTGAGTATTTTATAAGACTAGACTCAAAGGCACTACCCAGTTATTGAAATATATGGCAAAATCCCAGAAATCGAAAATTTCGAGTTAAATCCCTATTGCATAAAACGGGCGATATGTATTTATATTAACCAATTTTTTCCTTTATTTAAAAATCGTTCAGATGAGATTTCGCAGATGTTAATAAAAAAAAAAAAAAATTCCCTCAGGGAGCAAAACGGTTTAGGGAATTATTCTGCCTCCAAAAGTGCTGTTGCACAGTGTAATAAAGTGTTTAACTGTCACGGCATCAGCTGGGGAAGATAATATCCAGAATCTGCAAATACATAAGTTCTTCATTCATTGACATAACATAAATAAATATATACTAAGAAATCTCTTAAATCTCTAAACTATCAGTTTAGAATAATGTAATAGTTAGTTAGTTAGTTATGCTTGTGTTGTTAATGCTTTTATTGAATATTGTTGTGATGATTCTTAAGAACTTTACGCTGTGATTCGGCAGATACTTTTTAAACTCTCGCTGCCACCGCAAATTTCATAGCGACAAATTTAAAACACACGCTCTTTGTTGACAAAACTCACACAAACATGTTTCATATTCAATTTCTCCGCACAGTGTTCTTTCTTAACACTCCATAAATATTTCATCATACCTTTCCTGCCACTGTTGTATGAAGCAACAGACAGCAAAGGGCATGTGCACATCCGCCCAGTTGAATAAAAGGCCTCACAGCTCTATACGTTTAAACAAGTTGTTACAAATATGAACACCCTTTCAGTTTTTATGCGCGCGCCAATGCCGTTAAATGAAATTAAAAAGGCTATAAAAATGGTAAACAAGCTTAAGTGAAAAAGTCTTAATGAAAACAATTGAATTTTACCAAAAAAAAAAAACATAAATAATACGTACATAAGTACGCGTGTGTTTGATCATCACCAAAGGCAAGATTTTCATAAGAAATCTCGCGTCGATTTTTTATGCTTTTCGATTTAGATGTGCTTCGCTGCAGGCAATTCTTATGTACATATATATTTTTTATGTAGGTATGTTTATATTTACTTTTTATTATGTCTGGCTGCAGCACCAAATTTGTTTTGGCAATTTTTTTGTTTTTTTTTTTTTCGTTACATACATATTTTCGCTGGGCGCTTTTTGTTCAACGTCGAGTGACAGTCACTTTGGCTTTGACTAAGAGGCCAAAAAAGCAGGTCAAAAGGTATCATATGCATATGTCGAGTGACTCTAAGGAATACATACTAGGCATGTAGGCATTGTACAGTGGACGCAGCAGAGAAGCGGAAGTATAAATACTTATGTACATACATATGTATATATGTATGAAAAGAGCGGACATGCGAGCAGGTCACAAGTGGCAAGATAAATGTGCGCCAACAAAAAAATAAATGTTAAAAACTTGCACGAAATTTCTCTGCACATGTGCATATATGTACATATATACACACAAACTCATTGCTTATGTACATACACGCTTATTTTATTTTTGGCATAAGCACACCTGAAGACTGACTTAAGAGTTGATACTTTTACAGTATTGTCCTCAATTCGTGTGTGACTTCAGAATAAGAAATTGAAGAGACGACATACAAAAGCAAAAAAAAAACATGAAAATAAAGCGCGAGGAAAGCGCCTACGCTTCTAGTGAAAGGCAAGTAAGTACTAAGTGAGCTGTCTTTATTAAGGTCAAAAGCCTGCCTACCAACGCCACCAAAAATACATCCGTAAAAGATATGCCTTACTTGCTGCATTTCTTTTTCTTTTGTTAACTGTTTATTGTTTTTGTTTTTGATTTTGTTTTCGCAGGCTCTGGCAGCAATTTGTGTGTGTTTACCTTTTACTTGATTATTGTTATTTACTTTGATGAAAATATATGCACTCGTTCGACTTTTATTTATGTATATTACTATATAAAATTAAAAAAAAAAAATCTCTTAGCCGCACGAAACTACTAAGAAATGTTAATACACCTCAGATTGATGGGAGGAAGATTTCTAACGGAAGTGCTTAACCTGTCTCTGATAATCCTTGTCATCCCCAACATCTGGAAGATGGCATGGATGGTCCCACAACTTAAACCGGTCAAACCTGAAAACCAAGGGCAATGATCGCAAACCAAGGCCACTTGCTTATTGTCCAGTAGACATTTTGCAAATAAAAATTTCTACAAAAAAAAAAAATATCGCTTGATATCTCTCCTCTCGCTAGTAGTGAAGACCCCAGCGGCTGTACTAGGTACTCCGATATTATAGCAGACACCTAAGACTCGCGACTCACCAGCATGGTTTTCACAAAATGTATAGTACGATAACTGCTATGAACGTCATAACGTCATTCAGATAGTCCGCGAGCTTAACCAAAGCCGCCCCTGCGAGAGAACAATCCTCGTGGTGCTCGACTTGTCGAACCGCCAGCCACGCCATACTAATGGAGGATCTCGAGCAATCACCCCTCCCGCCGAGAATTAAGCGACGGTCCGCGAACTGCCTGAGTGATCGACAAGCATTGGTGGAATTCAACAAAACAACATGAAAGGCAAGCAGAATTGAAAAAGAGGTACAGCAGGGTGGTGCCCTGTCCCCTCTGCTCTTTAATTTCTATATTTCACAACTCCCCTCCCAACCAGAAGGAGTCAATATAAACTTCTACGCCGATGACTGTTCGATAATGGCAACAGGCACTAAATACGAAAGCAACCCCCACTCATAGCAAATGAAGAACGCAAACTGCCGCGAGAAAGACGAGTACTACCCGCGGAACACCGTTCTGGGTACTGCAGCAGACTGAGCTCTTACAGGTCCAGAATTCATACCAGCATACCAAATGCATGCCCCGCATGTTGTAGAGTGATCACACATACTTACCCAACACCTCTTCACATACCCAAAAACAGACTAATCTAACACCACTGTCGTCCCTCTGGGAAGACACCATAGAAGCTGACAAATTCCTGGGTCTACCGTTAGATGATATTGATGATAGTTAGTGACAAATGTGTGTTGCCTAGGCAGGGCTTAGTACTGCTAATACAATAACAATAACTACAAAAAGGTTAAGTTAAGTTGAAGTCGAAAATAGCTTGCTGCGATGTGCTTAAAAGCTATAAATAACATAAATTTATATATCCAACAAATATCTCAACTTTGGCTATCATTTTTTATGTCATCATTTTAAAGCCTTCACAAACAAGTTTTTTTATAGATAGACACATCTGTCTGTATACAAATTAAATTAAAATCACAACGAGACAAACACAGAAACGTGTCCAATAAAAAAAAGCCATCGTGCTTATTCCAAAACTCCATTTCACATTCAAAACAAACAAAAAACGAAACATAAACCATCATCAAACAACAAAGCAATATTCATCATAGAATTTTAAAATAGGCACTCGCACTCGTGCTATGGCTGGAGCTTCCGCCGCTCACCTGCCCCACGGCAATTTCTGGCGAATGCAAATACATTTTTATTTCACCGCTGGCATGGCAATTGCTTTCTTTCGTTCTTTTTCGCATTTTTTCCAGGAATCTGTGTTACTCTTCGTACTTGCGATTTGCTTGTTTAGCTTAAGTGAGGTGTCATATCGTTTTCACGCCCCCGCATCACTCCCACGTGTTTGACTTTTGTGAGTACTTATGCGTGAAATGTAAAGTTGTGTGTATGTAAATATGTATGTATGTATGTATTTTGCCTACATAAAGAATTCTTAGATAGATTGACTGACACACTGACTGACTGCACACGGCTGGCGGAGATGACGGAAAGGTGAGAGAGAGACAGAGGGAGAGAGACAGGCAGACATATAGACAGAAATAGAAGCAAATGGCTATCATATGGCCTAATCATCTGTGATTTACAGTTGAATTTGACGATGACGATGAGATTTACGACAGCTTTTCTGCTCTGCCATTCTGTCATTTTTGTAATTTATATCTATTTTGCTTATATTTATTATTTTTTACATTTATATATATATATATATATATATATATATATATATGTACATAAGTACACATTTAGATGTATACATTTTAATACGGAAATTTTTCAAGTTTTTTATACTCAGCTGTACTAGTACACAGAGTATTATAATTTTGATTTCATAACGGTGGATTGTAACATAATGAAATAATCGAGATAGATATGGACTTATATATATCAAAATGATCAGGGTGAAAAGAGAAATCGATTGAGCCATGTCCGTCCGTCCGTCCGTCCGTCCGTCCGTCCGTCCGTCCGTCCGTCCGTCCGTCCGTCCGTCCGTCCGTACGCACGATAACTCGCGTAAAAATTGAGATATTTTGATGAAATTTGAAATGCAAGTTGGTATCGAGACTGGGACGGTTGGTATTGAAAATGGGCGAAATCGGACCATGACCACGCCCACTTTTCCTATATAGAAAAAATCGGATATTTGGTATCTCAGCCACTACTATAGCTAGAGTGATAAAATTTTACCCACGTATTGAGCTCAGGGCCTTATGAAGAAATTTGATGAAGTTTTGGAAAATGGGCGGTGCCACGCCCACTTATTAAGGGGCAAACATTGAAAGTTTTATATGTCATTACTCAGCAACCGTTGAAGATATATCGATGAAATTTGGTATCCGTAATTTGCTTACTTAGACAAATGTTTTGACGAAAAATTATCAAAATCGGTGGACGGCCACGCCCACTTTTATATATGGGAACTATAAAGGGGCCTAATAAAAACATTTTAAGCGATATCTCTGTCAAATATAAAGATCTATCACTGAAATTTTGTGGTAGGAGTCCAACTACGGACATAAAACAAAAAATGCAAAAATTTTTGAAAATGGGCGGTGCCACGCCCACTTATTAAGGGTCAAACATTGAAAGTTTTATATGTCATAACTCAGAAACCGTTAAAGATATATCGATGAAATTTGGTACGCGTAATATATTTACTTAGCCAAATGTGTGGACGAAAAATTATCAAAATCGGTGGACGGCCACGCCCACTTTTATATATGGGAACTATAAAGGGGCCTAATAAAAACATTTTAAGCGATATCTCTGTCAAATATAAAGATCTATCACTAAAATTTTGTGGCAGGAGTCCAAAGACGGACATAAAACAAAAAGTACAAAAATTTTGGAAAATGGGCGGTGCCACGCCCACTTATTAAGGGTCAAACATTGAAAGTTTTATATGTCATAACTCAGAAACCGTTGAAGATATATCGATGAAATTTGATATGCGTAATTTTCTTACTTAGGCAAATGTTTTTGCGAAAAATTATCAAAATCGGTTGACGGCCACGCCCACTTTTATATATGGGAACTATAAAGGGGCCTAATAAAAACATTTTAAGCGATATCTCTGTCAAATATAAAGATCTATCACTGAAATTTTGTGGCAGGAGTCCAACTAGGGACATAAAACAAAAAATATAAAAATTTTGGAAAATGGGCGGTGCCACGCCCACTTATTAAGGGGCAAATATTGAAAGTTTTATAAGCCATAACTCAGAACCGTTAAAGATATATCGATGAAATTTGGTACGCGTGATATATTTGCTTAGCCAAATGTGTGGACGAAAGATTACCAAAATCGGTTGACGACCACGCCCACTTTTATATATGGGTATTATAAAGTGACCTTATAAAAACATTTTAAGCGATATCTCTGTCAAATATAAAGATCTATCACTGAAATTTTGTGACATGAGTTCTACAATAGACCGGAAACAAAAAATAAAAAAAGTTTATAAAATGGGCGTGGCACCGCCTCTTTTTATACAAAGAAATCTACGAGCCTATTACTCGACAAATAACTGAGATATTATGACGAAACTTGGTTTATACACTTTTATAACTTGTGTTAATAGACACGCAAAAATGTATTGAAATCGGTTTATGACCACGCCTACTTTTTAACAAAGATATTTCTGGAACACCCTTTTGGAATTTGTAACGTGAAGCCTTTGTAACTAAAAGTCATAGAGGGATGCAATTTTGCACTAACAATAATATTTATATGCTTATTTGGATGATTGATACAAAGTTTGAAAATGGGCGTGGCTGCGCCCTGTTTATGCAGCACTCGTTTCATATAAAATACACCCTATATCGAACAAACGCAAACAAACAATGAAAGCATACAGCTGAGTATCTAATGTTCGATTCCACTCGAACTTAGGCTTCCTTACTTGTTAATTCTACTTTTTTCTTTACTTTACTTGTTAAGCGCTGTACTTTCCGTTATTTTTTTCATTTTATGGTCTAACTTCTATTCATGCTCATTGCCATAAGCAGTTTTTTTGCTTTGTTTAGTTTCCATTTTTTTGTTTTTTCGCTTAAATTATGCATGTCATACATATGTACACAACTTTCATTCCATTATCACTTGGAAATATTGTCTGGCAACTTTTGATGGCTTTCGCAAAACACGCGTAGTGCGAGTAATCATGTTAAATTTGTTACAAATATACATACATTTTTTTGTACTTTTTATTTATTTTTTGTGGTTTTTTTTTTGGTTTTTTGTTTTACAACTACAAACACACAAATACCGGTGTCACAGATTGAATTGATTGCGCTTAGCTGTGGTACGACTAGGCGTATGAGTAACGCAATATTGTTCGGTTGCCCTTTCTATTTGAGTGTGTGTGTGCATACTATTTCATGTCATTGTAGCGACCATTTCATGAGAATTTAACTAAAAGACCTTCTCTTTTTCGTTGGGAAATTGTGCGTTTATTTGCATCAAAATTAAGGGAAGATGTTAAGTGAAATAAACGCTTAAACTTTTTGTGGCAGACGCACGTGAATGAGCTTGGTAATTATTATCGATAGTAATTAGAAAGCTGTTAGTATTAGCTTTTCCGCGAAAAAATATAGGAATTAAAAAGAAAACACAAATCTGTATAAATTTCTTGAGCAATACAATGCACACCAAATAACTAACTGAGGCTGAGGTTGAGGCCGCCTGAAGAAGTCTGATGAGGGGATGTGGTGGTCTCCGAAATGGATCCATAACTTCTACCAAAAAAATTTTTTAAATTTTTCTTAATTAAAAACTGGCCAATAGCTCTATAAAATTCACATAAACATAATTATTAGAATTAAAAAACGGCCATGTAAAAACAAACATAAATATGTAAATCGGAGAGCCTGCCAAAAAAAAAATCTGAAAACAATAACAAGCATTGCCTGTACAAAAGCTTTGCTTGTTAATAGCTTTAGAACTTTGTACAAACACAACACAAAATCACACCAACATACTAGGTAGCAAAGACAGAGAGTCATTAAGTCATTTAAGAGTCATTGTAATAAAATGAAAATTGAGATTTAAGCGAAACAAAGCTGACGGCGGTGGTAGTTCAATGGGATTGTCTTTGGATTACCAAACGAAAAGAGTTAAGTTCGATCCTCGCTTGAGGCCGCTTGAAGAAGACTGATGAGGGGATGTGGTGGTCTCCGAAATGGATCCATAACTTCAACCAAACAAAAATTTTTTCAATTTTTCTTAATTAAAAACTGGCCAATAGCTCTATAAAATTCACAACTAACTGAAATGTCTACACCATTTCCAGCTGCATTTGAGAAAATTCTCATGGAAATACTTCTGGAAATGGTGTAGTCATCGCCTCGTCATCTTCGCGCCATCATTTTCTGTTCGTCGTCCTTTCTTCTTTCTCATGTCATCGCCTCGTTTACATTTCGTCATCGTCATGACATGTGGGCCTTCTTACTTACATGTTATCATATTTAGGCTGTAAAGTACTTTTTACTGTATATTAAAATAATAATAAATAAATAAATAAAATGCATGATTCATTTCAAGTTAATAGTTAATTAAATTAATCTGAGCCGAATTTTTAACAGCTGGCAACCCTAATTGTGTTTTATTGCTTGGCTGCTTACCTAAGACCTGCTCTTTGCTTTTATTTTGGCTGCTATTTCAATTAAAATCACACTTTTTCACATACATATAGATATATACATATGTATGTATGTATGTTCGTGTGATAAAATTTTTGCCACCACCTGCCTTAAGTTTTAAGCTGCATAAATTGTTTTTTCATAAATCCACATAAGATGCTGTGAGAGAGCTGACACTTTGATTGCATTTTAATCGGCAAAGATTTGGCTAAATTTGCATATCTATATGTAGCACATTTCACATACATACATATGTACATATACAATACTCATGGAAGTTAAGCGCTTAAGCCAAACTTTAATCACTGACCGTAGAGATATATTGTCGAGTCGCACATGCATGCAGAGAAAGTAAAAAAGAAATTGAAAGACAAAAAAGAGACAGTAAGAAATTCATAAAAAGGCGATGCCTGGTCATGTTTATTCGCCGGAAAATGTTGCATATCGTCGTTTAAAGTGCATTTTTGCGTAAGAGGTATTTTCATTTTCGAGTAAGGGACATTTTTGCCAAAAATGAGATTTTCCAACCCTGAGTTCCTGACGCTCAGCTCTATCGATCCATACCAAAGCATTGCAATTCTAACAACAAAAACTCATAATAACAGTAAATTGCATAATCGCTTATGAAGCGTATTGTTAAAATTTGGCAGCATTACCGCGTATGATTTCAGTTCATTCATACAAGCGAAGTTATATGTTATTAGATAAATAAATTAAATGGCGAATTTATATGAAAGGGAGCAAAAGTTAAATATTTTAAAGAAATAATGTCAGGTAAATATCAAGCAGGTATTATTTTAAACAAACTAAATGAAGTTGCTAATTGGTAAGCTCTGATACTACGTTTTTTTGCTACAATCTTTACAATTTTCCCAACCAAATTATAACTAAAGGTATGAAAAATTAAAAAACAAAACAAGAAAGGAAGCCTCAGTTCGAGTGGAGCCAAATATTATAAGCTTTCATAGTTTTTTTCGTTTGCTGGAAACACGGAGCTATTTATATAAAGCCCGTGCCGCATAAAGTGGGCGCAGCCACGCCCATTTTGAAAATTCGTATCAATAATGTGGCCGCTGTGGTGCAGTGGGTAGAGTGCTCGCCTGCTGTGCCAGAGGTCTCGGGTTCAAACCACGGTCCGAGCCAAACACCAAAACAATTTTTCAATTAGTAAAAATCCAATTATTGGGTTTTTAAGAGCAGCGGTCACCTCTCGGCAGTGGGCGGCATACCCTCCGAGAGTATTTCTGCCATGAAAAAGCTTCTCACAAAAAATGCATTCGCCGTTCGGAGCCGGCATAAAACTGTAGGTCCACCCAATTAGTAGGAAAAACAAAAAGGAGCACACCTCGAATTGGGAGAGAAGCTCGGCCATAAAACTCGTCAGAGTTATAATAGCGCCATTGTATTATTATATTATCAATAATCCGACTCAACGTATAAATATTCTTGTTATTATAAAATTTCATCCCTTTATGACTTTTAGTTACAGAGATGTCACGTTACAAATTTCTGAAGGGCATTCGAGAAATATTTTTACTAAAAAATAGGCGTGGTTATAAACTGATTTCGCTAAAATTTTGCACATATACTACCGCAAGTGGTAGAAATAAGTCCACCAATTTTCGTCATAATATCCCAATTATTTGTCGAGTTATGGGCTCCGAAATCTCGTAGATTCCTTTGTCTAATAAGAGGCGGTGCCACGCCCATTTTCCAAAATTTTTCTGTTTATGGTTTTCTATCTTTCGTGGTACTTGTGCCACAAAATTTCATTGAATTAAATTTATAATTGACGAAGATATCGCTCAAAATGTTTTTATTGGGCTCCTTTGTAATACCCATATATAAAAGTGGGCGTGGTCATGGTCCGATTTCGCCCATTTTCAACCGTCCCAGTCTGGATAGGAACCTGTATACGAAATTTCATAAAAATATTTAAATCTGTGTACTATTACAGCTGTGTATAAAAATTTATGTATTACATTGCACTAAAAATATGTATTTTGTAGGCCATGATTCTTATGCGAAAATTTATAAGACATTCAAGTCAGGCTATAAACCAGATAGAACACGGATGTTCCTAATCCAATCCACAAAAGTCACCTCAAAATTAAGTAAATATCAACATTTAAAACACTTAAAACGAGTGATGCCCTACGATTGTCATAGCTTTTATAAAAATTTACCACATTTACCTTACGACTTCTCCAGCAATGTGTAAACAAAATTACGTTTTCTTAATAAAAAATATAAACTTTAGCTTTAAATTTAATACAAGTTTAAGTTTTGTTACTTTTTTTCTTTATAAAATACTAGCCTGTACCCGCGGCCTTGTCCGCAGTTACGAAGTCCCCTTTCAACATTGTAGATAAGAATTCAGTTGTCGAAGTCCACCATAAAGAGAAAAAAAAACGTTAACTCATGGGTTTGAATATGTATTACCAAAAATTCATCTTAATGGATTCATTGAAGACAAAAGTATACGTAGTCGTGCCGAGTAATGTGAAAAGGCCCAAAGATGGTTATAGAAGAGGCTGTAAGAATAAACGCAAAGGAAATATTTAAATTCTTACCTGTTTTTTTATTTTTTGTTTTTGCGGGTGGGCAATGCACCATAATTGATACCGTCGCACCAACCGTGTGTGCATAGACTAAAAAACTTCCCCTTGTTGGTTAATTTTAAGGATTTTGGGCAATCACATTTTCACCGATAACTCAATCATCGATAAATTTATCGAAACATATCGAAGTCCAAATGAAACCTGCGGCCATCCCCTTTCGTTTGATACCCATATTGTAGTGTAATTTAAATGTTTTTGGGCAATCACATTTTCACCGATAACTCAATCATCGATAAATTTATCGAAACATATCGAAGTCCAAATGCAACCTGCGGCCATCCCCTTTCGTTTGATACCCATATTGTAGTGTAATTTTAAGGATTTTGGGCAATCACATTTTCACCGATAACTCAATCATCGATAAATTTATCGAAACATATCGAAGTCCAAATGAAACCTGCGGCCATCCCCTTTCGTTTGATACCCATATTGTAGTGTAATTTTAATGTTTTTGGGCAATCACATTTTCACCGATAACTCAATCATCGATAAATTTATCGAAACATATCGATGTCCAAATGAAACCTGGGGCCATCCCCTTTCGTTTGATACCTACTGTAGTGTAATTTTAATGTTTTTGGGCAATCACATTTTCACCGATAACTTAATCATCGATAAATTTATCGAAACATATCGAAGTCCAAATGAAACCTGCGGCCATCCCCTTTCGTTTGATACCCATATTGTAGTGTAATTTTAATGTTTTTGGGCAATCACATTTTCACCGATAACTCAATCATCGATAAATTTATCGAAACATATCGAAGTCCAAATGAAACCTGCGGCCATCCCCTTTCGTTTGATACCCATATTGTAGTGTAATTTTAATGTTTTTGGGCAATCACATTTTCACCGATAACTCAATCATCGATAAATTTATCGAAACATATCGAAGTCCAAATGCAACCTGCGGCCATCCCCTTTCGTTTGATACCCATATTGTAGTGTAATTTTAATGTTTTTGGGCAATCACATTTTCACCGATAACTCAATCATCGATAAATTTATCGAAACATATCGATGTCCAAATGAAACCTGGGGCCATCCCCTTTCGTTTGATACCTACTGTAGTGTAATTTTAATGTTTTTGGGCAATCACATTTTCACCGATAACTCAATCATCGATAAATTTATCGAAACATATCGAAGTCCAAATGCAACCTGCGGCCATCCCCTTTCGTTTGATACCCATATTGTAGTGTAATTTTAAATTTTGGGCAATCACATTTTCACCGATAACTCAATCATCGATAAATTTATCGAAACATATCGAAGTCCAAATGAAACCTGCGGCCATCCCCTTTCGTTTGATACCCATATTGTAGTGTAATTTTAATGTTTTTGGGCAATCACATTTTCACCGATAACTCAATCATCGATAAATTTATCGAAACATATCGAAGTCCAAATGAAACCTGCGGCCATCCCCTTTCGTTTGATACCCATATTGTAGTGTAATTTTAAATTTTGGGCAATCACATTTTCACCGATAACTCAATCATCGATAAATTTATCGAAACATATCGAAGTCCAAATGAAACCTGCGGCCATCCCCTTTCGTTTGATACCCATATTGTAGTGTAATTTTAATGTTTTTGGGCAATCACATTTTCACCGATAACTCAATCATCGATAAATTTATCGAAACATATCGAAGTCCAAATGAAACCTGCGGCCATCCCCTTTCGTTTGATACCCATATTGTAGTGTAATTTTAAATTTTGGGCAATCACATTTTCACCGATAACTCAATCATCGATAAATTTATCGAAACATATCGAAGTCCAAATGAAACCTGCGGCCATCCCCTTTCGTTTGATACCCATATTGTAGTGTAATTTTAATGTTTTTGGGCAATCACATTTTCACCGATAACTCAATCATCGATAAATTTATCGAAACATATCGAAGTCCAAATGAAACCTGCGGCCATCCCCTTTCGTTTGATACCCATATTGTAGTGTAATTTTAAATTTTGGGCAATCACATTTTCACCGATAACTCAATCATCGATAAATTTATCGAAACATATCGAAGTCCAAATGAAACCTGCGGCCATCCCCTTTCGTTTGATACCCATATTGTAGTGTAATTTTAATGTTTTTGGGCAATCACATTTTCACCGATAACTCAATCATCGATAAATTTATCGAAACATATCGAAGTCCAAATGAAACCTGCGGCCATCCCCTTTCGTTTGATACCCATATTGTAGTGTAATTTTAATGTTTTTGGGCAATCACATTTTCACCGATAACTCAATCATCGATAAATTTATCGAAACATATCGAAGTCCAAATGAAACCTGCGGCCATCCCCTTTCGTTTGATACCCATATTGTAGTGTAATTTTAAATTTTGGGCAATCACATTTTCACCGATAACTCAATCATCGATAAATTTATCGAAACATATCGAAGTCCAAATGAAACCTGCGGCCATCCCCTTTCGTTTGATACCCATATTGTAGTGTAATTTTAATGTTTTTGGGCAATCACATTTTCACCGATAACTCAATCATCGATAAATTTATCGAAACATATCGAAGTCCAAATGAAACCTGCGGCCATCCCCTTTCGTTTGATACCCATATTGTAGTGTAATTTTAATGTTTTTGGGCAATCACATTTTCACCGATAACTCAATCATCGATAAATTTATCGAAACATATCGAAGTCCAAATGCAACCTGCGGCCATCCCCTTTCGTTTGATACCCATATTGTAGTGTAATTTTAAATTTTGGGCAATCACATTTTCACCGATAACTCAATCATCGATAAATTTATCGAAACATATCGAAGTCCAAATGAAACCTGCGGCCATCCCCTTTCGTTTGATACCCATATTGTAGTGTAATTTTAATGTTTTTGGGCAATCACATTTTCACCGATAACTCAATCATCGATCAATTTATCGAAATATATCGAAGTCCAAATGAAACCTGGGGCCATCCCCTTTCGTTTGATACCCATATTGTAGTGTAATTTTAATGTTTTTGGGCAATAACATTTTCACCGATAACTCAGTTATCGATCAATTTATCGAAATATATCGAAGTCCAAATTAAACCTGGGGCCTTCCACTTTCGTTTGATACCCATATTGTAGTGTAATTTTAAGGTTTTTGGGCAATAACATTTTCACCGATAACTCAGTTATCGATCAATTTATCGAAACATATCGAAGTCCAAATGAAACCTGCGGCCATCCCCTTTCGTTTGATACCCATATTGTAGTGTAATTATAAGGTTTTTGGGCAATCACATTTTCACCGATAACTCAGTCGTCGATAAATTTATCGAAAGATATCGAAGTCTAAATGAAACCTGGGGTCATCCCCTTTCGTTTGATACCAATATTGTAGTGTAATTATAAGGTTTTTGGGCAATCACATTTTCACCGATAACTCAGTCATCGATAAATTTATCGAAAGATATCGAATTCTAAATGAAACCTGGGGCCATCCCCTTTCGTTTGATACCCATATTGTAGTGTAATTTTAATGTTTTTGGGCAATAACATTTTCACCGATAACTCAGTTATCGATCAATTTATCGAAATATATCGAAGTCCAAATGAAACCTGGGGCCTTCCCCTTTCGTTTGATACCCATATTGTACGATCTTTCTATACCTATGTGCGAAATATCATAAGTATAGTTCCAGTATACTCAGATTTATATGGAATAAAAAAAATATCGAAAAGTAACGTCCCTAGCAGGGTCGGAACCCCCAAAATTAAAAAAAAAAAATAGCCTATACTTCCTTCCAGACTATAACCTGTCTGCGTGCCAAATTTCAACAAAATCCGTCTTGCCATTCTCACGTTTTTGAGGAACAAAAGCAAACGTCTGGACATCCAAACATCCAAACATCGCTACATTCGCATTTATAATATTAGTAAGATAAAAAAAAGAATTATATTAAACATTTTGCCATCTCATAACCGCATGTGCGTGATTTTTGTGCCAAATAAAAATTGCACAACCGCACATGAAAAAAAAGTCCTAATAATTCAGTTTGTTTCTTTACACTAAGTTGATGTTTTAGCTAACAAACTGATCTACGTAACTATTTAAATTTAAGTTTGTACGCAGAAAGAAGTAACGGTTTTGAAAAGAAACAGTTTTTTTGCTCTCCTGTAAAATTCAACCAATGTCCGCTACGCGAAAATGAAAAAACCTCTTACGCAAAAATGCACTTTAAACGACGCTATGTATGTACATAAAAAATTATCACCTCATGTACATTTTTATATTTTTTAACAAACCATTTTTTAACGAAGTGGAAGTGGAATTTTGTTTTTCCCAAAATGAAAAGCGTAGCATGAAAACATTCGCAATTTCAGAGTCATACCTGAAGTTGAATAAATGAGTAAAAAAAAAAAAAACATACAAAAAACCACTATCAAACATCAAGATAAACCAAACCTACCGGCCACAAGTCCATTAGTCAGCACAACCAGCCAAAACCGGCCATAAAAACAGAAATACATAAAAACAAAATGGAATGTGTATGTATGTGATATTCTATCCGTGATACTGTTGATGGAAAACCAATTTAAAATTCAAAATCATTACTAATTTGTGTTATGAAACCGCACTCAAGCATGTGAAAGCATAGATGTCGCCAGGCAGGAAAACAAAAACAACTAAATACTGAGCACTGTCATAGAGTAAACTAGTATGTATAGCCGGTGGTCGAAAATTCGACCAATTAGACTGTGCGACAATTTGAAGGTGAAAACCCCAATTGATTTTTTTTTTTTTTTTGCCTTTTTAAATTTGAAAAATTTCGAGAAATTTTACTGCAGCTCCAATCTAATAGAAAATAGTTTATTCTTGCCCAAGAGACTTTCCCTTAAAAGTCGCAGAATATAAATCGGTTTAAAGCACATTGTTTCTATTTAAAAAAAAAATATATAAAATAAAACATATAGTCACTGGTTATTTTTTTCCGAGGAGAACCACACTGAAATTTTATGTCGAATAATTTTCTAGAATAGTTTAAGCTTTTAGCAACCTCTAAATACCGTTTTTCGGACTCCTCTTTCTTTTACGGTTTTCGTTTTTCTTTCTCTTCCCCTTCTCCTTTTATTTACGTTCCTTTAGCTTTTTATTTTCCGTAGACTTCTCTCTTACCATTTACCCTTTCGATTCCTTTTCCTTAGCCATTTCCACCCCTTTCACTTTTCAATTCCCTTTCCTTTGATTTCCTTTCCTTTCTTTCCTATAGTGAAAAAATTTAAATTAAATTTTATTATCCATCTACACAGCAAGCTCTTCCATATGACTCGCCAAATCAAACATACTGTAGTGTAAAAAAAATTTCTGGATAGCTGTCAACACTTTTTTAAAAATTATAATAAATTACCTATGCATTTTCATGCCAAGCCCTTCCACATGGCACCTGAAATTTAAAAATCAAACAAAGTTTACTGGAAAATAAAATTTTTAAACAGGTGGCAACGCTTTTCAAAAAAAAATTTAATAACCCTCGCACATCTAAATTTCAAGCCCTTTTATTTCACACCTCAGTTTCGAAATTTGGTATAACGGTGCAAATCTGATGGCTTGTACAAAAAATCACTAAGCGTACTAGGTATATATAAAGATCAATTTTTTAAATAGGTGGCAACCCTTTTATAAAAATTAAACTTTATTATCCATCAAAAGGGCAAGCCCTTTCAAATTTAAAATCAAACTATAGCGTAAAATTAAATTTGTAAACAGGTGGCAACCTTTTTGTAAAATCTATATATTAATAGGCTAACATTTTTCCCATACAAACAATTGCCAGGCTGTTTAGCTCACTTAACATACTCATATCCACATAATGGATGTGTTCGTATGAGTCAGGAGCAGTGCATAGGCATATAATTTTTTCTATAAATTATTTAATTTGTTTATAATTAATAAATACAATTTTTAGTTAAGAGAAATAGATATCGTAAACGTGTTTACAAATATCGTAAACACAGTTGAAGAGTCGCTTTAATTTAAAAGCGCTCTCTCTATTTTATATGCATTGGCCCAGTTTACGCTCAGATCAAAATCAACGCGGCCAAATATCTCCTATTGCTTTTCCATTAAAGCGAAAAATGAGAGAGAGTGCGGGAGAGCACACTGAGTAATTTTAATTTTGACCAAGGCATATCTAACAGGTAGGCTCGCGGGAGATTGAAACACTTCTTCCTTTATTTACAAAGGTAGAGTGTAATGTCAAAATCAAAGCGAATTCACATCATGGCCAATGGGAATGGACGAGCCCCAAGCGAATTCAGATTTTACCCACGGCGAAATATCATTTTGACATTACACTCTATCAATTACAATAACAAAATACATGGGAAAGTTCTTAATTCGCCACCGGGCCTAGCTTCCTAGATCTGCCTTGATTTTGACTATGATTTCGCGTCGGACCGTGATCAAAAGGGAAAATCAGTGTTGCGGTACAACTGGAATTTGGAAAGTGTTGCTTATCTCCGCGAAAAGGAATACAAGTTGGAAAAATAAATTGCATGCTCGAATTTCGAGCTCCGGCGATACTAGTTATAATAAATTACCTACTGATATCAGGCCAAGCCACCAGAAATTCAAAAATCAATCTATACAGGAAAGTAAAATTTTTAAACAGGTGGCAACGCTTTAAAAAAATGGTACCTTCCTGCACATCTACTAAGAAACCATTTCGAATACCATCGTTTATTATAAATTTCTTAATAAGAAAAAATCTCTGCAAAAATATTGCAGAACAACCACGGACCACCAGCTGCCATTTAAGCAGACTTACTTTGGCATCGAAAAAATATTTCTGTCACAAACAGCAACCTGCTCCCAGACAGCACTACGATGACTAAAGACGACAAGTAAAGGCTTAAAAAAAGATGCGCTGAAGTTAAGTTAAGCTGGTTACGGCAACAAACATATGCACCACAAACATGTAAGCTCTACAAACCTCCTCTGCCCCTTAACAACCACAAAGTCTCCTCACGCATCAACGAATAAGCCAAATGAAGTGTAGTTAAGTGCTGTTTTTTTTTCTCTTTTTTTTATTACAAAACTTGCTACCGTAAATGCAAAAAGTCTCGCCAACAATCATTTATTATTATTTACATGAACAGTTAATCCTTATGTTATCACAGCGACACCATCTTGAACGGCAAGCGCCAACATTCGTTCATTTCACATCCATTAAATTACAACAAAAGCTGACATTATGTAGCTTAAGCCAAAAGTTTTTAACAATTGTAAAATATTTTATTTGTATATTTCCGGCATGGCTGCGCGTCCGCATGCACTTGGTAAGTCATGCACTCTCCTCTTCACCAAACCCGCCTCTAAATACTCTTTGCTCTGCTCTTCAGCCCAACTCAACTCAACTCAGCTCAACTGTTGTGGAATGTGTAAAATAAACTATAATAATTGAAGTGAAAAAGCGAGCATCCGGAATATTTTACAACAAATTGGCAAAAATCGCAAACGAGTGCAAATGCACAAAATATAAAACTATTACAAATGTATAATAAACACATACTTACATATAAATGTGTACATAGATTGCACTTTACTAACTGACATAGTTGAAATGCCTTGCTCTGCCACTGCGGCGTAGTGCAAATTGTCTGGTAAACCGAAAATTCTAGTTTTGTTCATTTTCATTTTTCATTAAATGCTTTTAGTCTTTTTGTTGTTGTTTTTGTTTTCTTTTTGTATTTTATTTGGTTTTTGTGTTCCATTATTTTACTTAAAATTTTCCTTTTTCATTACCCTTTACTCGTTGCTCTGTTGTTCGCTGTTGCTGCTGCTTCTTTTTGGTATCGTTGCGGTTTGCAGGAGGAAGTGCATCAATTTATATTCGCCCCACTTACTTTCTCATGCCGAAATATGTACAAGTAATACGCGCGAAATGTTAGTGGCGAAAAGGAGCATTATGCCATTTTACACTGAAAAAAGAACTTACTCAGATTATGGAAAAGTACGAATGATTCGGCGCTAAAGACATATTTCCATATTTTGATGTACGATTTTCTTCAAATCAAGGAATAAAAACCACGTTTTAAAGAAAATTGTACATCAAAATATGGAAATATGTCTTTAGCGCCGAATCATTCCCATTTTTCCATAATCTGAGTAATTTTTTTTTTTGAGTGTATGTGTATTAGTAGTTATTTGCAGAAGGGGCGCTTGATAAGTCTATAGTTTATTTAGCAAAGATGCTTAGAGATCACACGTATATTCGCTTCTCTTTCTTAGAACTCAGTAATTGAACATTTTTGTTTCCAGTGAAATATTTGCTTCAGCTAATCTGTGTCATAAAGTCTCTAAGTAGCGAGTTTCATGCAGTTCAAGTTCTTATGATATATCAAGACTTAATAGCTCTCTCTTGGTTACACTTCGATCACAAACCAAACATGAAATAAAGGGTCTGCCAGTCTAGCATCAGCGAAACTCCAGCAAAGGGTGTAACCAACTTCTCTTACTTTTTTTTACCATAAAACGCTCTGTTGTTGATAACACTGGTCGACAAAATTTCAACAAATTTTTGTTACAGAAATAAAATTGTACTTTTCTAAAGGATTTCGGTGCGCTGAATCCGAATCTGAAGTCAGATTTTCTGTAATACGTACAGATTTTTAGATATTCATGCCCAAATGGGCGAAAAACACGTTTTTTGGCTATATTCACTCCTCAATATGTTTTAAATTTCTTACTTATTTTAAAAATTGATTAAAGCTATTGAAAGCTCGGCCATTTCCCTTGAAGACAACGTTTTAATTTTTCGGATATCTAATTTAGGTATGTAGTAATATATGTTTTTGTACAATAAGGTATTTGTCGTCGAAAACTACGGCAGCATTTGTAGCATTTTATAGG
This sequence comes from Urophora cardui, assembly GCA_960531455.1. Taxonomy (NCBI): domain Eukaryota; kingdom Metazoa; phylum Arthropoda; class Insecta; order Diptera; family Tephritidae; genus Urophora; species Urophora cardui. The sequence goes on along the minus strand of OY482672.1, from coordinate 27,465,178 downwards.
CACAATCAAATTTTGTAGTTGCTCAGCAGAACAATTTTTTTACGAAGCCACTTACATACGTCCATAATATAATAAACTGCCTAAAAGCGTGCTTCAAAATTTTTAATTATTTTTGTATGGAGAAAATATTGCAAAACTAATGAAGCTTAATATGCAATATTGCAAGTTAAAAGAAAGATATATGAAATATTAAAACGGTTTCTTCAAGAGAAATGTCCGCGTTTTCAATAGCTTTAATCAATTTTTAAAATAAGTAAGAAATTTAAAAGATATTGAGGAGTGAATATAGCCAAAAATCGCGTTTTTGGCCTCTTTACACATGAATATCTCAAAAACTGTACGTATTAGCGAAAATCTGACTTCAGATTCGGATTCAGCGCACCGAAATCCTTTAGAAAAGTAGAATTTTATTTCTGTAACAAAAACTTGTCGACCAGTGTAATTGGCAGCAGTTGAAAATACCAGGAGAAGCCAAGCCAATATCCATCATTGCAACACAACGAAAGCCTCATATTCCACTTTTGTCCCGGTGGATTTTGATAAAGATAAGTGATTTCTAACCAGAGCATTTTTTTGGATTCTCATGACGAAGTCAGCGTAGCTACCCATTAAAATTTCTTCTCTATACTTGGCATTGCCAACGCTTAAAACTGCATAAAACCTTGAAAGAATTTTTTTCTCCAATATTCCATGGGCGATTCCATCTGATCTTGATGAGGTGAAGAAAGCACGAGGAACAATTTTTCCTCACCCCTTGTCAGGCTTGGTTTGGAGACAAACCGGTTTCGCCCAATGTGTGCCATCTTGAGTGTAATTTTTCGAAGATAGCGCATATTGGCCAACACCGATTTGTCTTCAAACCAAACTTGACAAGAGATAACGGAAATAGTTCCACTGTACATTATATTCTTACCTTTTCGGAAAATCAAGCAACGAAAAAGAAGCGAAGAAAGCACTTGTCTCATTCACCTCTCTATCTCTCTCTCGCTCAATATTAAGCTTTGAGTTAACGTACCACCCACTTAATCCAAATTAGTGTAATCTTTTCGAGATGAAGCTTGACCTCAGATACGACTCTGTAATTTCAGCATTTGGTTTCGAAGCTACATAACTGATTCACTACTTATCATTATTCCCCTGTACGAATGTACGTATCCAACTCACTTCGCTTCACTTATTAACTCTACTGAATTTATTGATTCACCAGCTAGCCAACGGAATGGTTGCATTACCAAGCGGAAGTTGTAAAGCTGCCATTTTGTCTGCTACTACCAAATATCCTCAAACCGACTGGCCATCCTACGTACATAAATATATACGTATAAGCAATATGTATATGAGCTGCTGACAATTTGAACGGCCCCCTTCAGTAATATGAGTCGGTGGTCGGTCGTTCGCTGGGCTGTTTTACAGTTACTAATTTTAAAGCAATAATTTGCCTCGATTTAACTTTTCACCCAGCTGATAATGGCGCTGTTTTTTGCCTGCCACCCAGTCTGTGCATACAACCGGCACAACTCATTTATGTAGGTTAGTAGCAAAAGACAGCAAAAGGAAGGACATTCAAATTACTTCTGTTGATTTTCTTTTTTTTTTTTTTCTTTGCCTTTTTTACTTTTTATCCTATTTTATTTACCTACCTAGAAGATCGATGGTTTGAGTCGGCGGACGGGTGAGTTAGTGGTATGAGAGGCTCTTTAGGACGGTAATAATTTATTAAAGCATTTTGTCCTCTACAAATGAAGGGAAATGATAATAAATATAGATATGTATGTAAATATGTATAATGCATTAATAACAAAAATAAATAACGACAAATATCCGCTTGGAAAAATATGACCCTGACTGCTGACTCTGTGTCTGAGTGGTCCAAAGAGTGCGCCACCAAAAGCACGACACACAGAACTGAACTACCTACAAAGTTTAATGTGAATAAAATGAGAACGCAAAATGAGGAAGGCAAACTCGTAATCGAAATGAATTTGCAAATGAATGCAAATAAATAAAAATTTAAGGGATAACAGTGGAAAGTTGTAGTATTGTGGTACTAAGTACAAAATGTTTGTAGGTAATGAGACTAGAGTGGCTGGTGTAGGAAACTGGAGTTGAAAAAATTTAAATATAGAACGTAAACATATTTAATGAGCGTTGTCACCAGCGTTGCCACTTTGGTTACTTTTTACCAAAATTGGTTACAATTTTTTCGTTTGGTTACGTGGTTACTTTCGGCCGATTTTGGTTACCATCAAGGTCCATGAATTGAGTGAGTACACCATGGTTTCATTCAATTTTTAGGAATACGCTTTTAATTTTTCCAAACTATAAAATACGTTTTTCCAAGTTGTTTTGTTTTTTTTTTTTATCAAATTCCAAATAATTTATTGTTGGGGGTAAATGGAAAAAATTAGCTGTTTCACGAAAATCAATAAGGCAAAAGTGGGAAAAATTCAATAGCTTTGACAGAGTATGGGTGGTCGAGCTTGTAAAAGCGTTCGCATATTGCGGCTGAAGATGGAATGTATCACGGGTTCGATCCCCGTGAGGAGCATCCACTTCCGAAAAGGGTGCTAATGATTGAACATGGTTTTTCGTGAAATAGCTATACTCAACCTTCGTTGGGAATAGTTGTTGAAATTTTTCCATTTACCCCCAAAAATAAAAAATTAAATAAAATAATTTTCGTGCTAAGCATTAAAAAGCTTTTAAGTCCAAATAATTTATTTGACAGGAGCCAGCGACCACATTAGAAATAAATCTATTCTGACGAACTTTTGTCGGGCGATTTTCGTCAGCTTTTTGTTTCTGTTCATTCTCATGTCTGGCCGTGTTTTTAAATGTTGATAGAACGCTACAATCGGGCGATATTTCGCTCGACGTTGGATCTGCTTAAGGCATAAAGATGTAAAACAATTGATATATTTTAGTTTTTGTTAACCGTATATAAAAAATAAAAAAAATTCGAAATGAAAAAAAAAATTCTGTTCATGTAAATATTTTGGACTTACAGAATTTTCTTCGCTTTTTGGACTTACACAATTTGCGTATTACTGAATAACAACGAGTAGAAATATGACAAGTGTCATAGACTTGTTAAGCGTGGTGCGTATTTGATTTTTCTAGCGTTCTACATAAAAATACACTTTTTTTATGAAAGTGGACTTACACAGTTTGCACTCTAAGCTAGTGATATGCATATATTATTAATTTTGGTTACCTGTTTCTATTTTTGGTTACTTTTATTTTGTATTTTGGTAAATTTAAAATTTTTTAAGTGGCAACGCTGGTTGTCACAGCTACTTATGTCGGTATTTGTGTATATTCGCCAGTCACCGCCAAAACTTTTTATTCCCATTGGCAAAAGTTGGGGAGTGCGGCTGAATTGTTGCGTTTCATTACAGTTGGAGCTTATTCCCATTACTACTTTCTTCTTTTTCTCGGAAGGTGGAGGTTTACAGAAGTACATACACATTGTCCTTAAATTGCAAAATAATGTGGCATTACTTTTCGTTAATTTGAAACAGAAATAGAAAAAGAAATTTTATATTTCAGACCACTTAGGAATGAATAACCTTTTTTATTTCGTTATAAATTCATTGTGCACTTTAGATACTTTAAAAGGAAATCCAAGTAATGTATAATAAATAGGCTATTATAAAAGATAAGTCGCTAAAACGCGAGCCGTCAATCAATTAAAAATGCAAGTTAACTGTGCATTCATTTGTGGAGCAGTTAAAAAAATAGCTAAATATATAATTTTTTTTCCAGCTACATCCAAAAATTAACCATAAGTCTAGGTAATTTGCGCTAACAAATTTTTTCCCTTTGACCGAGTACAATAAAGCGCACCAGAGCTTCGTGATAACTCACAACCAGGGACTGTAACGGTTATGAGTTATATCCAAAAAATTGATTTTTAATCATTATTTTCTGAGTTTTATTTTTTTGCTCAGAGAATAAAAGTTTTTCAGTTTAATTTTGGCTGCAATTGTAGATTTCGCCATATAAATAGGTAAAGTAGATAAATAAATTTTTAATTGTTTTTATTTATAAACTTTACCTACGTGTTAATGTGGCAAAATCGACAGCTGCAGCTAAAAGTAAACTGAAGAAACTTTTATTCTCTGAGCAAAAAGATAAAACTCAGAAAATAACTTTTATTTTCTGATCGAAAAATAAAACTCAAAAAATAACTTTTATTTTTTAAGCGAAAAATAAAACTCAAAAAATAACTTTTATTTTCTGATGGAAAAATAAAACTCAAAAAATAACTTTAATTTTCTGAGAAAAAAATAAAACTCAGAAAATAACTTTTATTTTCTGATGGAAAAATAAAACTCAAAAAATAACTTATTTTCTGAGGGAAAAATAAAACTCAAAAAACAACTTTTATTTTCTGATCGAAAAATAAAACTCAAAAAATAACTTTTATTTTTTAAGCGAAAAATAAAACTCAAAAATAACTGAGCAGAAAATAAAACTCAGAAAATAATGATTAAAAATCAATTTTTTATAATGCACCTAGATGTAGCCTGCGTTACGGTGATTACATCTGTGTACTACTTTTGCGTTTAGCATTTCTCCTTCAGTATGATTTTTTTAGTCAAAATTTAAAAAATAACGATTATTTGCAATCCCTGCTCACAACAGTTAGAGACTTCAGGTGCGGTCAAGTCAATATCCTACTGATCTTTCCAATGCAATTGAGTTCTTCTTCTTCATCTGCTGCAACCGGCTATGTTCTTGGAAATATTTTCTGATTTAAAGCATCTTCCTGCGAATAACATAATCTAGCCAACGTAGCCGTTGAATTTTTATTTGCTGAACTATTTCGTTGAGTGACTGCGCAGAGCTCATAAATATCAACGTTAAATGGCCAATATATAAAGGTCCACAAATCATCCGAAACCCTTTAATCTTTGCTTCCTCACCACATATCTAAGGAAGAGTACGATGAGAGAATTTTAGAGCGTGATTGTTGTTCTTCGAGAGAAGATTTTGCTTTTCAATTGTATACTTAGTCCAAATTAGCACTTTGATTAGTTGAATTTTGAGGCTCACACTATTTTCGGTGTTAACGTCGCGGTTTCCAAACAGAAAAAGTCAATTATGATTTGGAATTTTTAGCTGTCAACGATGACGTGGCTGCCAAGGCGCAAATGCATTGATAACAGCAAGTAGTTGAACCTGTCCTAAATGACCGCCAAGACCGCCCTATGGTAGCCTCTTTCTGCTACTTAGACAAATCAGACTTAAGACGCTCTATCCGCCTTATACTAGACTAAAAACTAAACTTGTCTGTCTCTCTCAATTTCCATATTATTTGTTGCTAATAAAGTGTTTATAAAGAAATATGAAATTTTTGATCTCCAAACACCCTTGCTCAGCCCCCAATTATAATTCAACTTATGATTCATGCTTACTTACGAAAATCGCAAACTATATACATTAAAGCCCGTCTCCACATAACTTGTTTTACCAACAAAACATCTAGCAAAACATCTCGCTAAATAACCCGTCTCCACGTGGCTGATCGTGATTCAGTTTAATATTTCTCTTTCTTGCTCTTCTTAAATGTTTGTATGTTTGCTTATATTTTGCGTTTTTGTTTTGGTCTGTGTAAGATTTCGATAGATTTTCGATACAAAATTAGAGAAGACATCGATATCATCGAGGTTGGCAAGATGATTCAGAATGAAACAGTGCTTCAATCTTCACTCGCTCTCGGAAATTTGTATGGAAATTGGCGAGTTTCGGCACTGGTTTCCGTGTCGAAACAAGATTGAGAGAAAATGCAGAAAAAAAGAGCGAAACACGTTATGTGGAGACATGGTATTACCCCATTATTTACCAACAACAAAAATAACAATAGCAGAATCAGAGAGCTATTAAATCCTGCCGTAATGCTTAACAAGTCAAATTACGGTACTTTTGCTTATGCGATGCCGCACCTACAAACAATGCTTGTAAACAACAACAAATGCATAGAACAAGGAACAGAGAAAATAAGGAACAAGTAGGATGGAATAATATAAAGCAACTTGCAGAATAAATAAAAGCGCTGAGCAAAGAGTACAACAACAAAAAACATTAAAATAAAAAACCAGAAACAACAATAAAAGAACAGAAAGAACAATGAAAAAGAAAAAGGCAACAATAACATTGCTGTTAAAACTCATCTATATTACGTCTGTACATATGTACATATATGCATAAATATATAGAGCTGCCACACAAGACTGCCTGTCTAGCTGCATGGCTGGCATAGCCAGCTGTTGCCACAGGAACTCCCCAGCCGCATACATACATACCTGCAAATTTACAGGCAGCTGTTTGGGCCTTCATCATCACCCTTTGGTCATCATCTGCCACGTCACCTAAGTTTGCGCGTGCATGTGAATTTTTGCAGTTTGTGTTTAAATAGCATAACAAGTAGTATAACTAAACAAGAGAACAAAACCGCATGGCACAACGCACAGCACAGCACGCATATCTACTAAGGATGGTTACGGGTAAGACATAAATTACCTACATACATATATGTATGCTTGAAAAGAAACGGAATGAAAACTAGCATATTTTTTGATGTGTAAACATCTTTGCTGTAGCTACGAGTGATTTCGAAAAACAGGTAAAGTTTACGCGTAAACGTAAATGACCTTTGTGTTAGTGCACTGCTGCGTCCGTGTGAATCGCTTGGCACTGTCAGTGGTAGGTAGGTAGATAGACATGTACTTACAAATGCTTGCATGCATACCCGTGCAAATATCAACAACAACAGCAACGAAGCGAAGTGAAGTTGTTGTTGTTGTTTTCTGCAACAATGCGACAAATAGGCAAAATAAAAAGGACCAACCTGTTTGAACATGTATGCAAATGTATGGATATGCACACCTACATCTACCTATCTAATTTTCTATGCAATATTGGTATCAAATGAAAGGTTTTGAGCAGGACTTCGATATGAAACTCTTTTCATTGTGAACCCTAGGCCGGGTCTCAAGATATGGGTCAAAAGAAGGACCCGGATGACCCTTGAATGTTTCTGAGCAATATTGGTATCAAATGAAAGGTTTTGAGCAGGACTTCGATATGAAACTCTTTTCATTGTGAACCCTAGGCCGGGTCTCCAGATATCACAACAGAAACAGATATATCACAGAAAACAACAAAATAGTAGCAGTCACAATGACAACAAAAAATTACAAAAACGATAGTCGCCTTTTAATCCATAGAAAACCAGGAAAAAAGGAATAAGGAAAAGGAATAAATATCCGATTTCGAAACAGTTTACACATCAATATTCATGAATACCCGTTATTCACGCTTTAATTTTTTTTAAATCAAATCTCATACAAAAGAAATTTACACTTGAATTTTAGTTTGTAGATAACCTAATTGTCTTATTCTCAGCGTTATCGTTAATATTGTAAGCGGCGTATTGTGTTACCGAAAGGCGTTACCACTCTCTGTATCTAATCGTGTTCTGTAAACTTATCAGATTGTCTCGATTACGATTCCTCATTTGGGTTTCTCCTGATGCTATGGTGCGGTGCAGCGACAATTGTTGACAGTTCGGACCTCTCTAATGGGTTTTTGATAATCTATTCCGTCATCTCACTTATTTGAGACACATAGTACCGCAGTAGACGTAAATATTTAAGGCCGGCGGTGGCAGCAGAAGAAGGGTATTTAGATCTCCACTACGTTCGAAAAATCAGGTAGTGAATGACTTGGTCGCCCTTGGTATTGGCGTCAGTTATCAGGCCAAAGAAGAAAAAAGGAGGGTTCAAAGGCTTCGTGTTGTGAGGCATCTGCGTACGCTATGTGCTTCTGCATGTTAAGTAGAAAATTTTGAATCAATGAACGACCATTTGGAAGCATATTCGTGAATTGATATATACGAGTTAGTATATTCCACTTCTGAATTACATGCATACATATTTAAAATTGAACAAAATTTAATTGAAATTGGAACCTATTAACTTTAACAATTATATAAAGTGATATTTTCATATAAATTAGGTTTGTTTCTTATTAAACTAGCAGCTAGCTGTCAAGTGAGCAAAACGGAAAGAATTGCGCTCATAAAGAGCGAAACGAACAGAAAATCAAGAAACGGAATAATAGTAAAAATTAGCGATTAGTAATTTGAATGCTATTTTTGACTGTTAATGGGTATTTTTTGTAAAAAAACATTTAATTTTCTTTATTTCTATTTCAAAAATTCAGAAAATTTCAAAAGTAATAAAATCAAAAGTATTCGTTTGTTTATTTTTTTAACAGCTGTTTCTTACTTTGGCAGCAAATAATTTCAGCTAGGGAAAATTTTACTAGCTGAAATTTGGAGCTGTCAATGGCTCTCTTCTGCTATTTTTTTGACTCAAGAAACGATTTGCCAGCCGAAACTTGGCTAACTATTAATAACTAGCTAATAATAAACGGACCTATTTTCAATTTTAACAGCTGTATATATATATTTTATTTTTTATGAATAAGGGGATTAAGTTCAAAATCTGTAAATATTGTCTTCATTCCATCGATTCCAAGCAATATGGTGTTTATATGTAGAGTGTTTCATTATTCATATTTTTTTACCACCGTGCACGGATCCAACGATCTCTAGCATTTCCTCACGCATACATACATACGTATCTATGCTCTTTGGAATGTTTAGTACAACGTTAGTGTTAAAGTTTTGCCTGTAGACAAAGTTCTAGCAAAACATGCCAAACTTTTGGCACAACAAACCACAAAGCCGTAACGGAGGGCAACGGTCATTTTGATAATGAGCGCGCCGAAAATGCAAAGCAATTGGGACATAGGAACAACGCTAAAAGCTGTGCGGCTTAAGCTATAGAGCCAGCGGCGCAGTTGGTTGTTAATTTAGTAGAATGAGAAGTTTGGAAAGTGAACTAACTGTAAAGTCGCAATTTGTACATATTTTTATTGTGGCGAATAAATTTTCACTTTTTAGTAGATACATACATACATATATGTATATACGAGTGGAAGAGTTGGAGCGCGACGAATATGCATTTTACATGCAACAACGGAAATCCTTACGAAATACAAACTTTTAACTGCGCTCCCGCTGAATTAGACTTGGAACATGTACACGAGAGTGTGGGATGTAGAGGTTTGAGGAGCCAATGCATATGTTGGATTTTCATTTTCCGTTGCCAGTTGAAAGTTTGCCGAGTCCATACGGCCATACGGACATACATAAATAAAGATAGACGAAAACTTTTGAAGTTCGCTACAGAATATTCCAGCGGTCTAAATTCGACTGCGGTTGCTCTGCACACTGTCACAAATGTCAGTCCACAGAATGTCATGACTGGCCAACCAGTGGCAGGTAGTCAGTCAGTCATTTAAACGACTACTTCAACTATTTTATGCATTGGACAGACAGAGCAAATATAAATATGTATGGAGGCAGTGGTGGAGAAAATTTACTTTACATGCATGCCAAGTTTTTTCGCTGTTGCTGTATGGGAATGAATGCCCAAATATATGTAGAAAGAAAAAAATGAGAAACATTCAGGCAGACAGACAGAAAAACAGTTAAAGGATAGACAGCGCATGGCGTGGACAGTTGATTTGTGTAAATTTTTACATTTGTTTGTTTGTGTCTTAATTTTTTGTAAAATAAAAACTAATGAATTATTACAGAATGCAAGAAAATGGCGAGACAGACATCCGTATGCTCTACTGATGAAATTAAGGGTCATAGAACTTCTTCTCTAAATTAGGTATATCTTGAATCAATGGGTGATCGTTTGGAAGCACTTTGTGACTTGCCATAAAAAGGTCAGCATATTCCACTTCTGAATTACATACACAATGCACATAATTATGATTTTTAAAATTGTAAAAAATTTAATTAAAAGTTAAATGATCCTACCTTTAAAAATTCTATCGAATAAACGAAACGCCGTTAAAAGAATACAAGAAAATAATGAGACAGTGAGCCCTACTCGTCTTCTGCTTAAACTAAAGGTCATAGACCTTTAAAGTCTTATGAAGTTAGCTGAAAGTTTGGCGCAAATGAATATATTTTATAATAAATATGAGTTGAAAATGGTTTCGAAATATTTGTCTCTTATTTTTCTTTCTCACTCCCTCTCGCACCCTTTTCCTAAAAGCAGCTAAGCTAAATAAATTCTTCACCTGCTATTAAAAGCTCTAATAAATTATTTATTTCGTTTGGAGTTGCTTGCTTGTTATTGTTGGATGGGCGCAACATTAAAAATTCATGATGAAAACTTTGAAAATTTGTATGAAATTGGCTAAAAAGGCGAACAATATCAAGAAGAGATTGTTGGTGCAAATAGCTACGAGTTAAATGAAAGATGAAAAGTTAGGCATAGACAAATAAGAAAATTGAATATGCAAATGGAATTAGGATTTGCAGGAATTGCTAAAATTTTTGACATGGCAGCTGAATTACTAGAGAATGCGAATATGAATATGAATCACAAATTATGTATAATTTAATATTTTGCATCTCCAATGAAATTGAGCAGAGATATCTATTAGTTGCTAAAACTTGAAAGATCACGTATAAAATGAAGCATGACTGTGCAGGCAATGCCAGCTTTAGAAAAAATTTTAATTTTTATTAAAATTAATCATTAATTGAGTAATTTATAGTTTGCATAAACTTGCACGCAGGCAAGCAATAGTAATATGATATACTGATATGTAGGAATAAGTATTAACTAGGTACTTATTAGAGACACGTATAGAAAAAAATATAAGATATTGGTTTAATACTTTGAACTACATGGAATTATGTTAAAATAGAAAAAAATGGACACAATTAAAATGGCTGGTACTTATACGTTATGCGCTATAGCTTTTACAGAACTATTTGTGAAATATTTAAAATTAAACATTTTTAAATGCAATCATATATGTATGTATATGTTTGACTATAAATCAATCCAATGAAATGCATGTTTCGCGCTCACAAGACAGAGCACATCCATTATACTGGCACATAGAAAAAATGTATTATATTGTAATGATGTTGTTGTTGAGAGTGAAAACAAAAACATACTCGCGGGTTGTTCTGTGGAGTGTATACCAATCTCTTGGTCGAGTACAAATCCAAGTCGTTCGTGTACATAAACCCGACTGCTGTTAATTTACTACTTACTACACATTAAATATAAACTAAATTGCTGAAATTTTGATAGCAAACTACTTTAAGTACAATATAAATAAGTAATTTACTCAACAAGTACTTATGCATAATATAATAAAATTTAAAGGCAACTATGTATGTTCATATACATATACTCATATGGCAGCGCACTTACATATTAGTCTCTTTTATGCAGCTCTTGGACACTTTGCTCTTGTATGTATGTATGTATGTATATAATGGCTTATACATATATTTATGCCTTACTTTGCTATTTGCCATGAAACTCTTAACGCTTTGGCTTTGAGTTTCAATTTTCTCCGCTGCGCACTTTTAATTAAGTTTCAATTTTTTATACATATTTATGTATGTATGTATATACGGCGAAATTAAACATTATGTGAGCCATCCTCACGATTCTCGTACGCCCAGAATTTGTGAAATTCTATTAGAATGGAGACAACAGTTTCTGCTTGTCCACTGAAAAGAAAAATGAAAAAGCGAAAATGTAATGAAAAAATATATTAAGGTTTAATTAGTAAAAAGTGTTCATGTATATACAAAAGTGTAGAATGCACTTGTCTACAAGTACACACACTCACCAATTAATTAAATCCTTCAACGTTATCTTATACGGGTCCTTAGGCTTCACCATATCGAAAATTTCATCTTTTAAATCTTCAAAATTCACCGCTTCCGCATTGCAAGCCTTAATTTGCTCCTGTATGCCCTTAAAGAAATAGTGCAGCGTCTGCGCCGTCAAATAGCCCTCATGTTGCACATCCAATATACGAAAGAGAAAGTGCAACGCTTGTGGCTCATGTCGATTATCCAGCGCCAAAACAAAATCCAAGAAAGTCTTATAATCCATTTCACCCTCATAGGTGCGACATTCGTCGAAAACGCGATCGAGAAACACTGATGTGAGTGTACCGCTGCCATAACCCGCCAACTCCTGTTTACTCAACATACCATTATGATCCTTATCTAAATTTAAATAATTGCCATAAACCGCCAACACCGAAGGCATAGAAAACCAATTTAATTCTTGTGTCTCTTTGGGCGCTTCTTCATCGCGCAAATCCAACAGCTCGGTCAACAGTCCAGAGGCCAAGATGTCACGTATGCGTATGCGACCGGTGTGTAAGGGATCGAGGAAGAAGAAAAACTTTTTTACAACTGTACAAACGTAGAAACTTTGAAAGGATGGCTGTACACAACTGCTTATTTGTGCTAGCGTGGGTATGATATCAATTATATAGTTTTCCATATCGATTTCACGCAGATAGCCTTGTCCAATTTCATCGTAGAACGATAAGCCGATGCGACCTTGCGTTAGCCACACCTTTCGCATGGTATAATTGTATATGGAAGCAATCTCTACTTTACCAGCGAAGTTCACTACAAGCAAGAAATACCAGAGGGATAAATACAAAAATAACATACATACATACATAAGCACACACTAAGTACCAACAAACTCACCTGGATACATTGAATGACATAGCAATTTAGCAAACAAACGTGCTGTCAAATATTTACGACATTTCGGACTAACATCTTTCAAAAGCTTTAGATAATCATCATAACTGATTAGCTGTTGTCCCAGCGGCGTTGTAGTTGTACAATGCTTCTCCAGCAACGCCCACAAAGCGTTCAGCTCATCATTGTCCAGCAATTCTTGTGAGCGCTTTTGCAAAAACAGCGAATGTGCTTCTTTGCGTAAATTTTGTCGCAGCGCATTGTCTGGGGGTGGTGGTGCATGGAAAAATTTCGGTATTGTGGAGTAACTGGGGTGTTGTAATTTTGTGGCTGTAGCCCCTTCATCTTCGGCAGCTGCTGCAGCGTCGAACTTGCGCAATTCCTCTTCGGTGGGTTTGGCTGTTGATACTACAAGATTTTCAAATTCTTCTACAATATCCGGATCAAGTTCCATTTTTTATTTGCACTTTTGGTGGGAATAATTTATGAAGGAAAAAATGGTTTTGTTGTACGTAGTATTTTACAAACTTTTATCGCCAAACAACTAAAAATAAAAGTAAATAAATATTCCAGTGCACAGCTGATTTGCGCAGTTCTAGTATTGGCGTCTACGTCGACGTCGACGTTGGCAGCAGTGCTGCCAAGTAGTAAAGAGATCGTCATAGCAGCGCCATAGGTTGTGTACTTGGCTAACAGGGTGCTCTAGGTTAAAAAACTTTTAATTTCAAAATTGAACGTTATTTCTTTTGCTATGCAACGGTAATTAAACTAATCTAAACTAAATAATAAATTTTTTGTCTTTTTTTACAGGTTCCAATATAAAAGTTGCATCGGCAATACTGAATTGTATTCTAGCACGTCAATTATGTTTTGAGGATCCATCGTGTTCGGCTATATTGGAAATAATACCTAGAGTATGTGGGCCTATACCAGGTACGTGAACTATGTTAATACATTTTTTTTGTATTTGTATTTGTGATCAGTGATGAACTGAGTCGATGTAGTAATTTTCTTCTGCCTTTGCGTCTTTTTGCAATATATGCACAGTTTACTTCTGTGGGAATTCTAAGTGTTCATGGACACAAAATTTTATACTTTTTGGTCAAATAGGATATTAAGTGAACCCTGTTAATGTCATCCTAACGTTACCCTAAGTGCCTTGCGCAAACAACTTCTCCTCAAAAGAACGATTTTCTCAAAATCTTACTATGCTTTCAAAATCAAAATATGTAAATGTGCCAATAAATGCTTAAACTTAGTACATAAATCCCTTTTATGCTATATTGTTTGATAGCAGGACTAGCACATTATTATTGCGTGAGCTTACAACAACACATATCACCCTCTAACATAATTGCATAAGCATGTGTGCATGTAACTTTACTTTCGATACTTGTATGAACGCGTTCTATCCACACTGTACTAGTATAGGTATAATAAAATTAATACTCTTATTTTAATTTCCTGCCCACACTCATAGCCCATGCACATGTGGACATATTTGTACATACATACATACATTCGTAGTCACTCTTTGCATGATTGTTGGTCATTCAAAGGAATCGCCGCTCCACCTTCGTGCTTGAATACAATGTACATATCTGTATATACATATATATATAAACCCAGCAAACATTCGGAGTAATAAATGAGTCAGAAAGTGATCCTAAGCCGGTGCGTTCACACTCATTACGAGCACATTTCGCACAGTCCGAAATGTAAGTATTGCTGTTCCTAAAGTACATTTCGTACATCTTATGAGCCTGAATAAGAATCATAAAAGACACCTATTGGACTCATATTTATGACTCTTTTTTTGCCTTCTTGCATGATTAGCAAAAGCAAAAAATTATAATTTTTTTATTTCTGCATTTTCTACCTCTGATCCAGTTCTCTTCAAATTCAGCTTCGCCACCGCTTGTCCTCCTCTTTTCCACTCCTTCCTCGCCTTTACTGGTTGCTTTATAGTGTTGTCTATATTGTATTCTCCTCCGGATTCGAATCTGGCAACAACTTGAAATTTAATTTAATGCCATCATATAGTGGGGCATGCAAAATTATATTGAACTTTAGTCACTTTTATACTTTCCTTTTTTCGAAACAGAATCAGGGGCGGATTTACCTCTAGAAGCGCCCTGGGCAAACAAATCAAGCCGCACCCCAATATTTCCAAAAAAAAACCGTACTTGCCTTCTTGAGGTGACATTTCATTACTGATATATTTTACGGATTGAAAAAATTTGATTCGATTCTTATATAGGTACCACATTCTTTCCATTTTCTAAACTTCAAAATGATCTGAACTTAAACCCTCATTATTAGATGGCACAAATTTCGCAATATCAGTAAATTGCAGTTCATCATACGAATCTGAAAAACAATTTTAGAAAATGTTTCGTACTTAAGCTAAACTCACAATTTTTGACAGTAGGGTGCCTCCCAGGTAGCGAAATCTGGCTTCAGGTCTAGAATTTACCTGGGCTAACCTAGCTGTCGATCAATTGACTTATGCATTTTTACCTTTTTGGTTATGATCAACAACGGAGTTATTTTGTTTTCGAGGAGTTTGAAAAAAAAAAAAACAATCAACTTGAAAGAGTTTTTAGTGCTTAGCACGAAATTTTTATTTTAATTCAATTTTTAATTGTTGGAGTAAGTGGAAAAAAATTCAACAACTATTTACAGCGAAGGTTGAGTGTATAGCTATTTCACGAAAAACCATTTTCGATCATCAGCACTCTTTTCGGAAGTGGATGCACTGGGGATTGAACCCGAGTCCATTCCATCTTCAGCCGCAATGACCCAACGCATAAACACACTCGGCCATTGAGACTCTGTGCAAGCTGTTGGATTTTCCCCACTTTTGCCTTTTGCATTTTCAACATTAACGTTAGTGTGTATATGCTTTTGCATATATTCTACCCACGTTGTTGGTATATAAAAAAAATACATACCAACAACAAATGTTCATTGCGAACTGCCAACAAAAATTCAGCACGTTTGGGTAGAATATATGCAAAAGCATATACACACTAACGTTAATGTTGAAAATGCAAAAGGCAAAAGTGGGGAAAATCCAACAGCTTGCACAGAGTCTCAATGGCCGAGTGTGTTTATGCGTTGGGTCATTGCGGCTGAAGATGGAATGGACTCGGGTTCAATCCCCAGTGCATCCACTTCCGAAAAGAGTGCTGATGATCGAAAATGGTTTTTCGTGAAATAGCTATACACTCAACCTTCGCTGTAAATAGTTGTTGAATTTTTTTTTCCACTTACCCCAACAAAAACAATCAAGTTTAGGGATTTTCGACAGTAAATCTTTGTATTTCTGCACTTTCTCGGCTGCACGTTTTTTGTTTGCTGCGCCGCTTAACTTTTTCATATTTGCACTCATTCTTCTATTTTTCACAAAAACATTAATTCACTGACACTTTTTTGATGTTTTTAACTCGGAACGATTTTTAAGATTACATAAAATGTACGCAGCGCATTGTATAGAGGAGCGAACTATTCAAATTAACCAGAAACAGAAAATATTCAGACCTTAGTTTCCTTTGAAAAAGTGAGCTCGCGCATTTCCCCGAAGAAATACTTCAATGCCTACTTGATTTTTAAATTTGAAATTTCAATTAAATTTGAATCTTTCACGTTATTTTCTGCACACAAGCTGCTAAAACTTATGACGTTTTCGATTCTGGCCAAAATGTCGCACTTATTCTGCACTTTTATCGGGCTGTCAATTTTTTTGTTCTATTCCACATAGATTCCACACATTTTTTCAGGGTTGATTGTTCTATTGAAAAAAATGTCGCACTCTCCCCAACCACAGGGCAGCATTTTCTGCCTTTAATATGAACAAGGGGTTGCATTATTTTTGTTTCATACATCACATGAAAAGTGGAACATTTTCTTAGGGCACAGGGCGCATGTTGATAATGTTGCCTTGTAATAATGCAGCATTTTTGTTCAGAATCGAAAACGCTATTAGTGTTTACATATCGCTCATTTGCTGCAAGACCGGCATAAATAAAAAAGAACGTGATTTTTGAGTTAATGCTGCAGAATAGTTAGTTACATCATACTTCATTTGAGTAAAAAATTCTTTATGATTTGTTGAAAACTAAGCGCTTCAGATACAAACCAAATGTTGCATTTACTTGCGCACCATATGGCGGTTGAATCTCAAAATTGCCCTTCCTGAAAAGTTGTTTATTTTGAAAAGTGAAAATGCAGCTAATGAGCGATATGTAAGTCCCACTGGGGCGAAGGTTAAGAACTGTACCAATGTACTGAAATGTACTTTGATTAATTTTTTCTCTGTAAAAAATTGAAAAAATCTTTCATTCTTGTTGTAATATTCAAAAAAAAAAAAAAATAATAATAAATAAAAAAAATTTTTATTCTTTCTCTTAGTTTTGGCGCCCCTATTGAAACGGCGCCCTGGGCAGCTGCCCATGTTGCCCCTATGTAAATCCGCTCCTGAACAGAATCAATGAATTAAAAAAAAATTATTTAATAAACAAAAAAATTAGGAAGAAAAAAATTCTTAAGCTCATGTTTCACACTTACTTCGGTCTAGATAATATTGCATTCCGAAAGTTGAAGGCTCCAATTATACACATATTTCGGCCTCACATCGGACTCCAAATTATGGCCGCTCAGAGAATGTTAGCTGGGAACACACATATGGATTACCTCGTACAATGAACCCAATTAAATGTGTACGACCATAAAGGCCAAGCACAGACATGTTCATATGTAAGGATGTATGCGTATACCCAACATAGCTGTAGGTACTCGACATCAAAGGATGACAAGACACCAACCCGGTGGTAATTTAAGACTGTTTCGTTATTTGGTGTGAAAAGACACAGAATGAGTTACTCTAATGTCGCATGAAACATCGGGTATGAAGCTGAGTCTTGCTGTAAATCTTTTCATAAAAATATCATAACCTAAAGTAAAATAAGAACATGAACCAAAGACATTGCTCGTTATGAAAATAACCTGAGAACCTTTCAAGCAATATTATGGCGTTTTCTTTTCTCGAAATAATGTTGCCCTGTTTGACTTTCTTAGCCATTTTATATGTCTGTCTGGTAATTTTACCGAATATTTACTTCTAAATAAGTAAGAGAGCAACATCATCTACAAAATTAGCCATTTTATAGAAATTCACGTTACGTAATTCGATAATTAGGATATAGGAGGGCAACATTTTTTGGTAGAAAAGAAAACGCCATTAGTATCAAGCTACAGGTGATAACTGAGTTCAGAATTATTTCCAGTTCGTTGCGTCAGCTAGTTTTCAATATAGGTCCATATAGCCCAAAATGTGGATACGGAAGCCTCTGGAATATGTTTGAGCGATATTGGTGTTAGGGTTGGGCGATATATATCGATATATCAATATATCGATATTTTTAAAATAGTACAGCCGATAATATCGACGATATTTTGAACTACCGTGCATCGATAATCGATAATTTTTTGCCATTTCGAGCCAAATTCGATATTTTTCATACATTTCTGATTCGCTTCGAATTTAACAGCAGAACATTTTTTAAGAAGTGGTATAACCATAATGTCCGGGTGCTTGAATTTACATTACTTTCTTCTTCAAGCAATTCTTAATGATTTTTATGTTTATACTTCAGGATTCGTAGAATACCTGTAGATCCATCCACCTTTAACAACAAATATCTAGTAAACTATAAGTCTGCGGCAAGTTTGGATTCCAGTTTTGAGATCTGTGAGAACACCTCTAGCCCCGTGAAGAAGTGGTTTTTCGCGGGACGTGGTTCCTTAATGTGAAGCCAGCCCTTTCGATATATTGATATATCGATGTTTTTACACGGCATAAATCGATGTTTTTTTAAATATCGATACAATATATATCGATATATTTTTCCAATTTGCCCATCCCTAATTGGTGTCAAATGAAAGGTGCTAAACAGGGCTCTAATCTAGAACTATTTTCACTGTGATTTTTGAGCCCAAAATTACACAAAATGTGTACGCGAAATAACGAAAACCTCGAAAATGTATCGCTCAATGCTGGTGTTAAATGTCGGATCTAGCTTTTGAGTACATAACATAAATCATCCAGAACTATAGGAGACTCTTTTGAATCACCTTTACATACTATATTTCATCTTATCTCTATCTACATGCATATAAATTTACTTAACTTGGATTGATTATATGGTTAAAAAGCTTTTCTTGTTGAATTCCTTTACATATTTACCTACATACTTACATATTCATACATATTGCATATACATACATATAAGTGTGTTGCAACAGGCACGGGGAGCTACAGAGCTGATTCATTTATACAGCACTTAACATTTTTCAGAAAAAGCGCGTTCGAATACTCGGAATGGGGTAATGAAATTGCTTAAAAGAAAATAAAATTTTACAATCAATATCGGAAATTGTGCTACTACTTACTTACTTGCTTGCTTTCGTACGTACATATGCTTGTGCTTTGCCCTCACAATGCGTATGTGGTACTTAGGGATGTATGTATGTAAATTACTGGAGTGCGTGGTAACCGACTATTCAACTTTTTAAACATTTTATGGGCATGTAACGGTATTATATGTAGCTTTGCTTCAAACTACCATTCCACCTACCAAAATACATGAAGCTTTGCAGTATTTGCACTCATATTGTCCCAAAGAACGTCAAAGAGAGATTGGAACACTAAAAGATATGTATAGCACCGACCAAAACAAGATGTACCTATTTCAAGAAAAATCTCAAAAAAAATACAGCCCTAATGCAAATATTTTACTGCATTAATGTAGAAAACTCGTTGGAACATACATACCTACATTCAGCTTATATGAGGCTGCTGCTAACTTAAAAGTCTTAACACAATACCTATATATGTAAGTATGTATGTATGTGTATTGATTTATATTTCTTCGGCTGCTCTTGAAAGCTAGTCTAGGAAACAAAAGCCTTGCAGTGAAGTTATTGAATCTCAAATTTTCCACGAAACTTTAATTCTCAAATACATATAATAGAAAATTATATTTAAAATGATTCGAGCGAGAAATAAAATATTTGCCAAAAAAAACTTGACTAATCTTACTAATATTATAAATGCGAATGTAGCGATGTTTGGATGTTTGGATGTCCAGACGTTTGCTTTTGTTCCTCAAAAACGTGAGAATGGCAAGACGGATTTTGTTGAAATTTGGCACGCAGACAGGTTATAGTCTGGAAGGAAGTATAGGCTATTTTTTTTTTTTTTTAATTTTGGGGGTTCCGACCCTGATAGGGACCGTTACTTTTCGATATTTTTTTTATTCCATATAAATCTGAGTATACTGGAACTATACTTAAACGAAAGGGGAAGGCCCCAGGTTTCATTTGGACTTCGATATATTTCGATAAATTGATCGATAACTGAGTTATCGGTGAAAATGTTATTGCCCAAAAACATTAAAATTACACTACAATATTGGTATCAAACGAAAGGGGATGACCCCAGGTTTCATTTAGACTTCGATATCTTTCGATAAATTTATCGACGACTGAGTTATCGGTGAAAATGTGATTGCCCAAAAACCTTATAATTACACTACAATATGGGTATCAAACGAAAGGGGATGGCCCCAGGTTTCATTTAGAATTCGATATCTTTCGATAAATTTCTCGATGACTGAGTTATCGGTGAAAATGTGATTGCCCAAAAACCTTATAATTACACTACAATATTGGTATCAAACGAAAGGGGATGACCCCAGGTTTCATTTAGACTTCGATATCTTTCGATAAATTTATCGATGATTGAGTTATCGGTGAAAATGTGATTGCCCAAAAACATTAAAATTACACTACAATATGGGTATCAAACGAAAGGGGATGGCCGCAGGTTTCATTTGGACTTCGATATTTTTCGATAAATTTATCGATGATTGAGTTATCGGTGAAAATGTGATTGCCCAAAAACCTTATAATTACACTACAATATGGGTATCAAACGAAAGGGGATGGCCCCAGGTTTCATTTAGAATTCGATATCTTTCGATAAATTTATCGATGACTGAGTTATCGGTGAAAATGTGATTGCCCAAAAACCTTATAATTACACTACAATATGGGTATCAAACGAAAGGGGATGGCCGCAGGTTTCATTTGGACTTCGATATGTTTCGATAAATTGATCGATAACTGAGTTATCGGTGAAAATGTTATTGCCCAAAAACCTTAAAATTACACTACAATATGGGTATCAAACGAAAGTGGAAGGCCCCAGGTTTAATTTGGACTTCGATATATTTCGATAAATTGATCGATAACTGAGTTATCGGTGAAAATGTTATTGCCCAAAAACATTAAAATTACACTATAATATGGGTATCAAACGAAAGGGGATGGCCCCAGGTTTCATTTGGACTTCGATATATTTCGATGAATTTATCGATGACTGAGTTATCGGTGAAAATGTGATTGCCCAAAAACCTTAAAATTACACTACAGTAGGTATCAAACGAAAGGGGATGGCCCCAGGTTTCATTTGGACATCGATATGTTTCGATAAATTTATCGATGATTGAGTTATCGGTGAAAATGTGATTGCCCAAAAACATTAAAATTACACTACAATATGGGTATCAAACGAAAGGGGATGGCCGCAGGTTTCATTTGGACTTCGATATGTTTCGATAAATTTATCGATGACTGAGTTATCGGTGAAAATGTGATTGCCCAAAAACCTTATAATTACACTACAATATGGGTATCAAACGAAAGGGGATGGCCGCAGGTTTCATTTGGACTTCGATATTTTTCGATAAATTTATCAATGATTGAGTTATCGGTGAAAATGTGATTGCCCAAAATCCTTAAAATTAACCAACAAGGGGAAGTTTTTTAGTCTATGCACACACGGTTGGTGCGACGGTATCAATTATGGTGCATTGCCCACCCGCAAAAACAAAAAATAAAAAAACAGGTAAGAATTTAAATATTTCCTTTGCGTTTATTCTTACAGCCTCTTCTATAACCATCTTTGGGCCTTTTCACATTACTCGGCACGACTACGTATACTTTTGTCTTCAATGAATCCATTAAGATGAATTTTTGGTAATACATATTCAAACCCATGAGTTAACGTTTTTTTTTTTCTCTTTATGGTGGACTTCGACAACTGAATTCTTATCTACAATGTTGAAAGGGGACTTCGTAATTGCGGACAAGGCCGCGGGTACAGGCTAGTATTAAATATATATGTATGTATGTAAAAAAGAATTGTATAAGTAAATTAAATTACACGCTCATTAGTTTTTCAAATATCTATTACTTTGCCACTTGCAACTTAGACGCAATAGCTTTAGAGAGCTTCAGCCTTCAGCTACTTGGTAGCACTTACTTTCAGCTTAATGATTGATGGTTAATTAACCAGTAATTTTAAAGGAATTTATTACAGGTTTGCAATGTATAACGCACAAGGTACACGTGTAACTGGGAAATTCCATTTCAGAGTAACTTTGCTCAAGGTAAATGAGAAGTGCTTTCTGTTCTTTTTTCATCACGACTGCTTTGCAGTTCTCTAATGAAATCTTTTTCTAGTTGCCTATAGCTTTATCCATGACAACTCCCATGAATTAACATTTACATATGATTTCTACGGCCTTATAGCCCTCGAAGTTCAGACAAAATCAAGATATTTTATATCGTCTACTTTTAACTATCTACAACTAATTTTGCGCATGCGAACAAAAGCTTCAAAATTATAAAGTTAATTTTTAAGTAATTTAACTAATTTAAAAAAATATCCATTCAAGTGGAATAACACATTTCACAAATTGCATTGTATTCTCTTCGCTCTATTGATGTCAGCGTAGCTCAATGCAAAACAAAACTGAAACGAAAATTTCCACAAAAGCGATACGGTATCTGACAGTCGCTTATTTATGATAATTGCGAATTTTGTATTCCCTTTTACCAGCCACTTTCTCATTCGCCATTACCAGTGATGCTTTTGACACCATTTTAAGCGCCTTTATATACATACATACTTATTTACATTGTTTTGTACAAACAAAAACAAAAGCTTCTGCCGGCACGATGTTTGTATATACATATATTTTGGCATATTTACAGGCGCACAAGCATACAAAAGTATTAACGAATAAGACAATGCAGGAAAAGACGACGCGACGCTAACAAAAAGGTCGATTGCCGACAACAGCAAACAATACAGAAATTACTACAAACATACATACGAATGCATCGCCGTAAGCAAAGAAAAATTTACGAATCGCCAGAATTGCTCAGCAATGATTTAAGCCATTGCAGTCGCGGCTTTTCTTGCATGTGCCTCTTATTGCTGCATAATTTTAGGCGCGCAAAAAGTCAAGCTTTTCTTGCTTGCAGCTACAGCAGCAGGACTACGCTGGTTCTGGTTAGCAATTCAACTCGCAGTGCCACTAAATAAAGCATTGAGTAAATGGGATTTAAGTTGGAAAACGGCACTGAGAATTGCAAATAATTCGCTTACAAGAGTTTATTGTTTCTTTTTTTTTGTTGTTACCAAAAATTGCGTATTTTAGCCATACAAATGTAGGTACATATGTATGTATGCACAGTAAAAATTTTAGTTTAATTTTAATTCCATTTTGGTATTTATATATAATAATATAATAATAATACAATGGCGCTATTATAACTCTGACGAGTTTTATGGCCGAGCTTCTCTCCCAATTCGAGGTGTGCTCCTTTTTGTTTTTCCTACTAATTGGGTGGACCTACAGTTTTATGCCGGCTCCGAACGGCGAATGCATTTTTTTTGAGAAGCTTTTTCATGGCAGAAATACTCTCGGAGGGTATGCCGCCCACTGCCGAGAGGTGACCGCTGCTCTTAAAAAACCCAATAATTGGATTTTTACTAATTAGAAAAATTTGTTTGGCTCGGACCGTGGTTTGAACCCGAGACCTCTGGCATAGCAGGCGAGCACTCTACCCACTGCACCACAGCGGCCGGTATTTATATATAACAATGCCAAAAAGCATAAAATTAAAACCATTCTGGTTTAAAAAAAAAGAAGAGAATATTGAGAGACAGAAATTATTCTTGGTGTCAAATTAATACTTTCTTGGAATTAAATCAAAACCAAATTTTGATTATTTTTAGAATATTTCTGGTATTAAAAATAGTTTAAATTGGTATAAGATCAATCCAAAATTGGAATAAATTCTATACTTCTATGGAATTAAATCAAAACCAAATTTTTATTATTTTTATAATATTTTTGGTAATAAAAATAATTTAAATGGTATTAGATATATCGGAAAATTGGAATAAATTGTATACTTTTTTGGATTTAAAAATAAACCGACATAAAATTTCCAGTGGATGTACCGCAAATAACCCATTATCCCAAAGATTAATGAGAAATTTAATAACGTTAGCATTGTTGGGGTAAGTGGAAAAAAATTCAACAACTATTTACAGCGAAGGTTGAGTGTATAGCTATTTCACGAAAAACCATTTTCGATCATCAGCACTCTTTTCGGAAGTGGAAGAGGATTCACCGGGGATTGAACCCGAGTCCATTCCCTCTTCAGCCGCAATGACCCAACGCTTAACACACTCGGCCATTGAGACTCTGTGCAAGCTGTTGGATTTTCACCACTTTTGCCTTTTTCATTTTCAACATTTAACGTTAGTGTGTATATGCTTTTGCATATATTCTACCCAAACGTGCTGAATTTTTTGTTGGCAGTTCGCAATGAACATTTGTTGTTGGTATGTATTTTTATATACCAACAACGTTAACAATTTTACTTGAAAGAGTTTTTAGTGCTTAGCACGAAATTTTTATTTTTAATTCAATTTTTAATTGTTGGGGTAAGTGGAAAAAAATTCAACAACTATTTACAGCGAAGGTTGAGTGTATAGCTATTTCACGAAAAACCATTTTCGATCATCAGCACTCTTTTCGGAAGTGGAAGAGGATTCACCGGGGATTGAACCCGAGTCCATTCCATCTTCAGCCGCAATGACCCAACGCTTAACACACTCGGCCATTGAGACTCTGTGCAAGCTGTTGGATTTTCACCACTTTTGCCTTTTTCATTTTCAACATTTAACGTTAGTGTGTATATGCTTTTGCATATATTCTACCCAAACGTGCTGAATTTTTTGTTGGCAGTTAAAAATTGAATTAAAAATAAAAATTTCGTGCTAAGCACTAAAAACTCTTTCAAGTTAGCATTGTTTATTTACATAAAAATCCAAAACACTACACTGCTACACTAAAGTACCTTATATCGAGCCATAACCGCCGAAAAAATGTATCCCACAAACTCGAAATTTTACAGGGGAAGGTTTTTTTTTTATTAAATCAGTTTGAATAAAGCCATTATTTTAAAATTTATAATGTAATTTTTTTTTGTGTAATACATTAAATTTTAATAACGGTAACAAAACAAAAATCGATTATGGTGTGGGATACATTATTTTGGCGGTAATGGCTCGATATATCGAGCCCTAATACCCATAAAAGTGTATCCAACAAAATGTAAATTTTACAGGACACAGTTTTTTTAATTTGTTTTGCATACAGTTTGTATGCAGCTTTGAAACTTATTTAGGGCCGTTTACTCAACCTCTGATTAACGCTAACCACGGTTAAAGCCCGGTGAAACATCCTTATCGACTTCATCAATACATTCCTTTTACATGCAGTCGATAATGCAGTACACAACTTAACCGGACCTTTATCCTCCGGTTAGCGTTAATCAGAGGTTGAGTAAACGGCCCTTAGTCTCTAACTTCGAAACTGCACATTTCACAGCTATGAAATTTTGGGATAATAAATTGTTGATTTCCATAAAAAAGTGGGAGTCGGTAATATTGTTGGATACACTTTTATCGCGGTTAGGACTTGATATATATACATATTGTAAATTTTACACCAATATTTTGGAGATGTCCAGGAAAATCTCGGCACCATCGCGGTTCTTGCAGTGAAAAAGGGACCCCCAACTGCCTTAAGACTGAAAAAATAAAGCAAAATGTACCCTCATGATGTTTAACTAATCTCCTGCATTACTTACTTGATAAAATTATTCGATTCGGGCCATTTATTTCAGTAGATTTAATTACTCCTCCGGATTTTGTCTGATTTATTTTATGATTTTTTTTTTATGATAATTTTTTCTTAATATTTTTTTGGTTTTGATTTCAAACCAAAAATACTTTGATGGTAATATAATTGAGAAAGAGAAAGTTTTTTATACTTTTCAGGATTTGTTTTTAAACCATGAATGATTAAACTTTTTTAGAGAGAATTTTAATACTTTTTAAGACTTTATTTTGAAACCATTTTGGAATAAATAAAATTGTAAAACTTCTCATAGTTTAAAAATAAGACTTTTTGGCATTAAAATTCAAATTTAATTCCA
Organism: Urophora cardui; assembly: GCA_960531455.1. NCBI lineage: Eukaryota > Metazoa > Arthropoda > Insecta > Diptera > Tephritidae > Urophora > Urophora cardui. The sequence continues at coordinate 27,439,119 of OY482672.1, read as the reverse complement.
AGAATGATTAAATTAAGTACCAAATGATATTAGAAATAAACTATCATTTTTTACTGTGTGTATTTATAAGAGACTGACTCTGACTCCAAGGATATACTTACTTATATATGTACGTACAGTTTGTGCTATTTAGTTCGTATACAAATATGTATATACACAGACGAAAAGTACGCAAAAAGCTGAAAAGTGTGGAGGAATATTTAGTAAGTAAAGTTAACGAAACTGCAGTAAATGTGTTGCATTTACAAAATTGAATTAATTGCCTCTGTTTGGCTTTCCAAACCGTAAGGCAATTAAAGAAATTGCAAATTAATGCAAAACAAAAGCAATGGATAACGAAATTTTAGTCACAAAAAAGTTTTTTTTCTTTTCTTTTTCAATTACAAAGAAAATTGCCTTTTTTTATGTAGCTGGCCACTAGCGCTTTTGTAGAGGCAAAATTAAAGAACTAATTTCGGTTATCTGCGTTATTTAAAGGTTAGAATGGCTTGAAATTTTATTTATTTTATTATTATTTTTTTTTTTTTTCAAATAAACAGGAAAAATGTTGCAAAAGATATTATGAATGCTTGCAACGAAGGTGCGTATGATATAAAATAAATAAATATTCTTACAACAACTGAACCAATTCAACTTAGGAAAGAACTGGGCTAATATGTATTTTCGTATGTGAGTGCACTTTTTACTGCTACAAATTACTGTGCCTAATGCTCCTTATTCACCTCACAATCATAGGGTTCCAATAGAATGTGCGGACACTCGATTGTTGGCTGTAATATGTGGCGGCAAGTGTAAATAAGACACTTGAGGTTTGTCTGGAATGAGCCCGCCACTTGCCATACTTGTGTGTTTTAATCACGGTGGGCAGGAAGCGACGATAGGTTGCATGAAAATGTCGACCAAAAAGGAAAGTGCGGTTGTGTTATGTGATGTTTATAGATGAAACATCCGTTGAAATTAAAATCCGAGCTGCTCCTTTTTCAAGGATATCCACATTTTTTGTTTTTTTTTTTTTTTGAAAGGATCAAATATTGACGAAATCGAAATTTCGCCAAAGTCCAAATTTTTCCGATTTCAGTACAGTATCTGGTAGCTAAAGGATACAAGAAAAGGTATTAAAAAGAAAACAGTACACCTGTAGTGGAAAAATCCAATGTGAACAGGACCTAAAGGGTAACCACTGAAATATAAAATAACACAAAAAGTACCCACTTTTTTTAAACCAATATTTCTCTATATAAAATAACACAAAAAGTACCCACTTTTTTTAAACCAATATTTCTCTAATGTACCTGCAGTGGTTAATGTACTTTGATGCATCTAAAATAAAAATTTCAAAAAAAAGTACGTTTTTTATGGTGCTGTTTTAAGTTCAAATATATATAGGTTATTCACAAAGTGTCATAAAGTCATATGTCATATGTCATATTAAAATATTGTACGGAAGTAGTTATAAAAGACTTTTCCGAAGCCCTGTGAAGAAGTAAACAAAAACAGCTGATCAAATACGACGACCCAAAAACATATCGTGCAGAGTTGTATTTATTTAGTACACATATAGCATAGAATGCAACAACAAACTATTATGACTTATGACGATATGACGCAATATGACAGGTTGTGAATCCCCTAATAATATATATTATTTTAGTTATACTACTATTTTGAATAAATCATAATGCAATATTGCTAAAAGTCGTTAGATATTAATTTTCACACCACCACCACTATTTTAGCATCAATAAACAACAACGCGGAAAAATAATAAACAAACTATTGATTTTTTTTCGATTATTATGAGAGTAATAAAACCTCCAACACAATTTTAATTTTGTATTAAGCGATGCTTAAATCATAACTCTGATCGTTAAATATTACCAAAGTGCCAATAAACAATTCACTTTATATGAAGCACGAGATGAAGTGAGATCTCAAATGGCAGTTTATAAAATAAAATGGACATTTGGCAAGATGTTGCCGACGAGTAAAGCAATTGTTGTTGCTTACGTGCAAAGCCATAAAAAATATGCAACTCTAAGCCATTTTATGGTGACTTTACGACAATGAAATAACGATAATAATGCAAGGCATATGTAAATGCGCTTGTGAGTCAAGTAGTGAAGGAGTTGTTTTTTTTTTTTTACTTGGGCAAGCAAGTATTAAAAGTAAATAAATAAGGCAAAGATAGGCGTGCTAAAAGTCAAAACTGTATACAAAAAACATTCGTTTAAATAGAAAAAGCCGTGTATTCTGCAAACGTAAAAGAATCACTCAATATTTATCTGATCAAACTTACTTTTAGTGCCATATAATGAGTATTTCTTTTTATATGCACAATTAACATAACTTTTACTTTAATTATATACGCTTTACATTTATTTTTTCTTTACTGCTCTTTTTTGCAGTTTCTTGTAGTACTGTTACTGTGACAAAATGTCAAGCCGCCTTAAGGACGCTACAAGCATTTCAATTCTTTCGACCAACCTGCCTTTGCAAAGAGCCCGGCATGGATCCGGACTGTAATCATTTTCGTGATTTCCTCTTCGATCATCCATGCGGATTTGTGCTCAAAAAAGGTGAGTGCATTTTTTTTTGGTATTTTATTTTATTTAGTTAAAATTTCAAATGATATAAAAATCAGAAAAATACGAGTACATATACCCAGTAACAAGCTAATATTTTGGTGCTGAACAAAAAGTGCGGAACAATAAACTGAAGACGTTTTGATGTATTGCGGAACGATTTTCCGTCGTCCCTTGTCAAATTTAGTTTCGGCTAATATGCGCCATATTCAGTGTCTTCTTTGAAAAAGGACTGAATATGGCGCATACATATTAGCCGAAACTGGTTTGTCTCCAAACCAAACAGGACAAGGTATGACGGAAAATCATTTCACATCATATTCCTACCCTGCAAGCAACCAAAAAGCTATGAAAACGTTCTCTTGTGAAATCGAGAAATAACATCTACATTAGGCATATAACAAATATTGACGAAAAATTTGGCATACCACCACGTGGTGGCAAATATTGTACAAGTAATGAATATCACTTTTTTAGGTGATTTCGGTTCAAAAACGTTCCGCGCACAGCTGTGTTATTATTATATTGAATCAGAATTTTCTGAAGAAAAATTAGTTTGGGGTGGGTAGGGCACTTCCCTGAGGTCCATTAAAAGGCGTTTGGAATAATAGGAAGATTATTAGTTAAATAAATATCTATTATTATGAAGAAAAACGTGTACACTGCACAAAACTTTTTGTTTTTTTTTTTCAGCAGTTCTGATAAAAAGTAATTTCGATTTACGCGGAAACTTTTTTGCAATTTCGCAAAAAAAAAAATAATGGGGTTCATACTTTTTTATGCTCTATTCGACTGTGGTATGCCGTTTTTCGTATTTGCAAGAATTGTAAAAAGTTATATGCCTAATCTACATACGTGTCTATAGAAATCATAAACCAGGGCTGCTCAACGCTCTCGTATTGAAAGTACAAAACTCAATACATCTACAAATTTTGTATATGCACTGAAAAATTTTTTTGCTCATTTAATTTTTTGTATGAATTCCAATAAAATATTATTTTAGAATTTATTTTCAAATGGTAGTATCAAATATGTACATAAAAATTTTTTTTATTTTTTATATGAAAATTTTTTGAATACAAATTTTTTACAGTGCTTTCATTTTTTGAATTTTTATTTCATTACAAATTTGTTTTTGTAAATTTCGATTTCTTACGGCAGTGCTCGAGCTCCTATACAAAGTGCCTTTGATCTGCACATTCAATATGAATCATAGGCACATTCATATACAATTTTTTTTATATCTGAGTGTTTATGGGAGTGCACAGAAAATTTTATTTTCATATTTGAAGTGAAAATATGTCGTCGCCCGGATAAATTAGTGTGGTATGTGAATTTTGGGCCGAATTGAATTAATAATACAGTTATACTAAACTAATCAAGATCTTTCGAATGACGTTATCCGTTTTTTGCTATCTCCTTTAGTTTAAGAGATATTGAGCAGAATTTTTTCGTTTGTGCAAGGTCGCAAGCGATTTCGTCTAATTTCCAATGTGCTTTTAATTGCTGTCAATTATTTAATTTATTTACTTTTATGAGAAATCAAATACAATATTTAACTAACACATTTTGTCGTACGTCATACAAATTTCCTGCAAAAATGTTGCTAAAGGTAACAAACAGCAAAATTTTACTGAAGAAAATCCTATATAAATTCAAAAATAATAAACAATATATAACAAAATTAAAATAATTTAAGAATTTTGTGGCCTGGTAGTGTTCTGCCAGACTTTGGAGAAAAACTAATCAGAAGTTTTGGAGAAATACAATTCCAAACTTCAAACCTGTTTTCCCAAAAGTCTTCAAATGCAACATACGAAATTAATTAATCCGGGCGACGATGTATCTGTGCCTATGATTCGGAACAAAACAAAAACAATTGTGCTTTGAGTGCCTATGAGGTGAGCAGCCCTGTCATAAATAAAAGTCAAATTAAGTTCTACCTTCGCTCCAATTAAAGCCAATATGTATACATATGTATGTACCCAGCAAAAAACATGATTACCTCGGAAATGAAAGTAGAATGGAAATATACGCCAGCAATCGCTTCCCCACTCGCTTACGGAATTCATTATTTTAACACGGGCATGTCATTGGCGGTAAGGTCTCGCTATCGCCTTACGTGGAAGCGGAGGAGGAATGCCTTGATCTATTGATTGAAAGTAAACGAATCTCCAATGCCTTACAGAGAAGCGAAGAAAGAATGACTTGATTAATAGATTGTATGTAATCCATTACACTTTGCATTACCCGGAATGGCTCACGGCAGCGAAACAAAATTGAACTTGTAAATCCACGCGCTGATTGGAATCTTATTCTACTATGCATTACTGGTAATGCGTAAGAGAAGGGAGACAATCTCCAGGCGTTCTATGGCAATGCCTTCTCTCATGCAATCCATGTAGCAGCGATTACAAAATTTTTGCTGGGTATGTGAATATGTACCGTTGTCAATGTCAATGCCAATGCCATATACTAACCAAATATTGAATCACTTACTTAAAGAAAACTTTTTTGTTGTCGCATCTCAACTAATACGTTTAACTGAAATAAATATGCTCAAGTGCAATTAATTTAACGCCTCATTACATAAACACCAACATCCAGACACACGGACACGCACAAACACGCCCATACATGCCTGCAGCTATTCATTTGTACGTCTCTTGTGATTTTACTCATAAGTCGAATAACAATACACTTGAGCGCTGAGCGCAACCGAGCAAGGCGTAGTAATAAATTTTTCTTGGAAAAAGTCTTGTACACAATTCACTTTAACTGACACAATAATACGAACATGAACATCAACAACAACAAAACCAACAACAAGCGAAACAATAATAACAAAGGAAATAATAATATTAACAAGAAGTAATGAGCTTTTAGTTGAGGTATCGAATCGAATTCTATTTTAAATACCTAATTGGGAGTTTTTTATAAAAGGAATACGAACATTATTAATTTGAGAATTTTCTTTTCATATTAAGTTTAAGATTGTCGGTGTTCAAACGCAGCAACTCTGCCGTGAAATTATCCAACGATTCTCTTTTGTGCCGCTGTTCTGTCTTCCATTTGTCCAAACACATCCACTCGTCGCTATCCAACTTTTGTTCATTATGTTTTGTTCTGGCATTCTTCGAACGCTCTGATTGGTCACTGGCGATAATAATGACAGTACAAAGCGTGTTGGCCGAGCACCGACGACTTGGTGTCCCCCTCCTTTCCTCGTCGCCTTCTCGCCGACAAACGATCAAAAGCAGCGGGTTGCTCAACTTTTTGTCTACGTGTTTGGACGTCGACTTTGATTACTTCACTTTGACAACTGCGGCGAATAAAACAGCTGTTCATATTAACTCATCTTCTTTAATTCGCTGCATGATGTAAACATAATTGTAATAATTAAGATAATTTCAATAGATTTTGTGTTTACATATGAAATAAGGCTGGCTTATTAATATATAGAGTTTCTTCTGAGTTTCATCGCGATAGCTCATGTCCAAAAAGTAAACGCTTCACACAACTGGTTATAATAGGGTACCTATAAAATCCAAGGTGGCAACACACTATCACGCTTACTCGAGGCTTATAAAGACATTTGTTTACGTTTCTACGAGAGAAAGTTCAACAAAAAAGATTTATTATTATTACAAAGGCAAGGCGAAGTAGCGCTTTTCAATAATGCGGCGGTGAATAATGCACAACAAACAAATTGTAATTTATAAAGTGAGAAAACTGCTGAGTGAGTATCACAAAAATACTGTGCAGTATTAAGATGTCGGCAAAGTATCGATATGTGTACTTATATATGTACATTAACGTACATAAAAAGACTCGTACATAAAACGAGAACAAAAGATTGACAGCGCTACATCAGCTGTGAAACAAATTTAACAGAAAACTCATACGCCATGGCGCACCAACGCTTCACATGCAGAGCACTTAAAGGAGAGCAAAAAAATTGAGTGAGGTGTTTGCTTAAGTAACTCAATCCGGTTATTATTCTCATTCTTCTTTTTATTTGTCTTCTTTTTCTTCTTCTTCTTCTTCATCATCTTCTTCTTCATGTGCGCTTTTTGTAAGCATAATATTTGGCGTTGGCATATTCAACGGGTTTATTTGCGCGTGTTTTGCTTTTGGTAAAATGTTTTGCATAAAAATTGACATTTGAGGCAGACAAATCACTTCCGTGCAATACACACACAGACGAATATTTATGTATGGAAATGTAAGAAAATTTCAACGTCTTTAAACTAACGTAAACTAAGGTAAATTTCTTGCATATGAGTGAGCATAATGCACCTGTTCTTACCATCACTTGTGATTACTGCGCGTCATCAGTTCAGTAGATACACTAGGTTTGTTTCTTATTAAACTAGCAGCTAGCTGTCAAGTGAGCAAAATGGAAAGAATTGCGCTCATAAAGAGCGAAACGAACAGAAAATCAAGAAACGGAATGATAGTAAAAATTAGCGATTAGTAATTTGAATGCTATTTTTGACTGTTAATGGGTATTTTTTGTAAAAAAACATTTAATTTTCTTTATTTCTATTTCCAAAATTCAGAAAATTTCAAAAGTAATAAAATCAAAAGTATTCGTTTGTTTATTTTTTCAACAGGCGTTTCTTACTTTAGCAGCAAATAATTTCAGCTAGGGAAAATTTTACTAGCTCAAATTTGGAGCTGTCAATGGCTCTCTTCTGCTATTTTTTTGACTCAAGAAACGATTTGCCAGCCGAAACTTGGCTAACTATTCATAACTAGCTAATAATAAACGGACCTACTTTCTTTGGATGTACTGATTTTTTTTTTTAAATTTCATCAAAATATCTCAGTAAATAAAAATTCATTACTAATTTTTTACGTGTATATTATAAAGAAGCTAAATGTTAATATATTTATACTCAGCTGTACTAGTACACAGAGTATTATAATTTTGATTTCATAACGGTGGATTGTAACATAATGAAATAATCGAGATAGATATGGACTTATATATATCAAAATGATCAGGGTGAAAAGAGAAATCGATTGAGCCATGTCCGTCCGTCCGTCCGTCCGTCCGTCCGTCCGTCCGTCCGTCCGTCCGTCCGTCCGTCCGTCCGTCCGTACGCACGATAACTCGCGTAAAAATTGAGATATTTTGATGAAATTTGAAATGCAAGTTGGTATCGAGACTGGGACGGTTGGTATTGAAAATGGGCGAAATCGGACCATGACCACGCCCACTTTTCCTATATAGAAAAAATCGGAAATTTGGTATCTCAGCCACTAATATAGCTAGAGTGATAAAATTTTACCCACGTATTGAGCTCAGGCCGTTATGAAGAAATTTGATTAAGTTTTGGAAAATGGGCGGTGCCACGCCCACTTATTAAGGGTCAAACATTGAAAGTTTTATATGTCATAACTCAGAAACCGTTGAAGATATATCGATGAAATTTGGTATGCGTAATTTGCTTACCTAGACAAATGTTTTGGCGAAAAATTATCAAAATCGGTTGACGGCCACGCCCACTTTGATATATGGGAACTATAAAGGGGCCTAATAAAAACATTTTAAGCGATATCTCTGTCAAATATAAAGATCTATCACTGAATTTTTGTGGCAGGAGTCCAACTACGGACATAAAACAAAAAGTACAAAAATTTTGGAAAATGGGCGGTGCCACGCCCACTTATTAAGGGGCAAACATTGAAAGTTTTATATGTCATAACTCAGAAACCGTTGAAGATATATCGATGAAATTTGTTTTGCGTAATTTGCTTACTTAGACAAATGTTTTGGCGAAAAATTATCAAAATCGGTTGACGGCCACGCCCACTTTTATATATGGGAACTATAAAGGGGCCTAATAAAAACATTTTAAGCGATATCTCTGTCAAATATAAAGATCTATCACTGAAATTTTGTGGCAGGAGACCAACTAGGGACATAAAACAAAAAATATAAAAATTTTGGAAAATGGGCGGTGCCACGCCCACTTATTAAGGGGCAAATATTGAAAGTTTTATAAGCCATAACTCATAAACCGTTAAAGATATATCGATGAAATTTGGTACGCGTGATATATTTACTTAGCCAAATGTGTGGACGAAAGATTTCCAAAATCGGTTGACGACCACGCCCACTTTTATATATGGGTTTTATAAAGTGACCTAATAAAAACATTTTAAGCGATCTCTCTGTCAAATATAAAGATCTATCACTGAAATTTTGTGACATGAGTTCTACAATAGACCGGAAACAAAATATAAAAAAGTTTGGAAAATGGGCGTGGCACCGCCTCTTTTTATACAAAGGAATCTACGTGCCTATTACTCGACAAATAACTGAGATATTATGACGAAACTTGGTTTATACACTTTTATAACATGTGTTAATAGACACGCAAAAATGTATTGAAATCGGTTTATGACCACGCCTACTTTTTAACAAAGATATTTCTGGAACACCCTTTTGGAATTTGTAACGTGAAGTTTTTGTAACTAAAAGTCATAGAGGGATGCAATTTTGCACTAACAATAATATTTATATGCTTATTTGGATGATTGATACAAATTTTGAAAATGGGCGTGGCTGCGCCCTGTTTATGCAGCACTTGTGTCATATAAAATACACCCTATATCGAACAAACGCAAACAAACAATGAAAGCATACAGCTGAGTATCTAATGTTCGATTCCACTCGAACTTAGGCTTCCTTACTTGTTTTATTCTCTTCTTCTCTTCTTTCTTTGTCAATTACAGCCGAAAAGGATCCATATCCGATAGACGCTTTGCCGACGTGTAATCATGCGTTGTCTGTGTGTCAGCAGGAGCGCAAATGCCTGAAGCTCTTTGAGGATTTTAAAGCGCATTGTAAAGTGAGAGACAATAAATGTAAAATGGAGAACAGGTAATTGAATAGATGTTAAATGAATTTAAATGGAGGCAAAGAAAATAGAAAAAAAGGAAAAAGAAAAAAAGGTGAAAAAGGACAAATGACGAAAAAGGGAAACGGAAGAGGGAAAAAGAAAAAGGCGAAGGGAAAAGGGAAAGCAAATTAAATAATTAGTTTTCAATGCTTTTGAATATACTTAATAAAGTATACTTTGGGACATAATTTATTTACATACCATAACAACACAATTGGCCCAAAAGTTCTACAAATCATCACCACTTTTCTCCTTACATTTCCTTTAGCGAACATAACAATTTCCTTGACCATGACTATCGCACGGTGATGGCCGCCTTCGCATGAATGACTTTATAGAAAGCAATGAAGTGAAAATTGTTCGTAAGCATCGTAAGCTTCCATTCCAAACCGCATGCTTTTTTCATATGGTCGTTATTATACGCTTCTTAGGTATTCAGCAGGAATGTTAGCGTCATTGTAGTGCTGAATATACAGCTGCTAACCATCCATCGCTGGGGAACTTCGATTAGAATTAGAAATCATTACGATTAGAAAAATAAAATAATCTAATCATTAGATTTTTTTTTTGATTCTTTAATATTTTAAATTACTAATCAAAAGTCAATCTATAAAGTGTTGTAAGTGAAGTGGTGATCTAATCAAATCTAATCAAGACTAACCGAGAAATATAATCAATTTTTTTTTAATAGTTTTGATTAGATTTGATTAGATATGCTAATCGTGGCTAATCGCCATTAGATTTTTGATTAGTTCTAATATAATCAATTAGTAATTGATTAATATAGCCAACTAATCCTAATTTATCAAATATTCTGCCATAAAAAATTTTAATCCGATTATTAATCAATAGGATTACTAATCAGTATTCCCCAGCTAAGCATTCATCTAACTTTGTTATGTACTTCATTCGTATAAATTTTTCTGTTTCAGTACACTCTTCTTAGCTCCTACTTTTTTCAGTGAAGAATTTATCTGCGCTCAACAAAAGCAAGCACCCTGGCGTGAATAACCATCGCATCACCTTACAAATGGGCCTAGTTGGAATTGTATGTAGGTTGACAAATTTATATGTATGTATGTATGCATGTATGCGTGGAATATTAGAGTTTAGGTATTTGTATGTGTAGGTAGTTGTATTTTTCCAGCGTTGCCACTTTGGTTACTTTTTACCAAAATTGGTTACAATTTTTTCGTTTGGTTACGTGGTTACTTACAGCCGATTTTGGTTACCTTCAAGGTCCATGTATTCAGTACACCATGGCTACATTCAATTTTTAGGAATACGCTTTTAATTTTTCCAAACTTTGCAACGACAAATTTCGTCAGTAAAACTTTGCAGCTTTCTCCGTCAATGAACTGTCAAAATTGCGCTCTCTTCTGCAAATTTTGACTGAGTTTTTGCCTCAAAAAACGCGATTTGCAGTTTTTTCTGCAATTTGCAGCAATTTGCTACCGCCGAACGGTCCTACAGCTGTCACTCAAATCGTAGCAGTTCGTGTGCATATGCATATGTATATGTATGTACGCGAGTACTCGGCCGATTGTTCGCGACGGCATTTCGAGCGCACTAACCATTTCAACGTTATAAATTTGGTTATGATAACGCTAATCAACCAAATGAAATTATTTTGATAATTTCTTTTCGCTAATCAACGAAATGGTATTATTTCGATAATTTCATTATCGTTATTTTGCGACTATAAATTATTTTGATAATTGCGTAAACGGTATAAACCTGAATAGTTTCAACGGAAACGATCGTTTTTTTTTCGGTAAACGATAATATTAACGTTACGATGCATCCTTGTCCCAAAGTATAAAAATTAAAATTAAAAAATAATAATTTCGTGCTACACTACCATAAAAAATAATAAAAAATTAAATAATAATTTTCGTGCTAAGCACAAAAAGCTTTTAAGTCCACTAATTTATTTGACAGGAGCCAGCGACAACATTAGAAATAAATCTATTCTAGCGAATTTTCGTCGGGCGATTTTCGTCAGCTTTTTGGTTCTGTTCATTCTCATATCTGGCCGTTTTTAAATGTTGATAGAACGCTACGATCGGGCGATATTTCGCTCGACGTTGGATCTGTTTAACCGTATATATTGTTTTGCTTTCAAACAGGGCCGTGCGCACGGGGGGTTTTGGGGGTTAAACCCCCCCCATGACCAAATCTAAGTTGCAATGATTTTGCAAAAATTTTCAAAACACAGTTTATAAATTTTGCATTGAATCTTGACTCATAATTTTTGACAAAATTAGTACAATAATTCATAAAAGTGCGAATAACATGCCACCATAACACAAATTCTCTATCAAATACAGACAAATTTTTACAAACCAAAAAAATTTCTTGGGTATAATTTTAAGCATCAGAGTATGCAGTTTCAGAAAAATTAGAGAACATTTAAATTCATGATGTATGGGTCTGGATATCTGTTTCAGCAAATATGTTTATCTTAGCGAAAAATGTATGCGAAGGCAAACCAAAATTAAAAACCCCCCAAGGCTAATTCCTGCGCACGGCCCTGCTTTCAAATAAATAGCTCTAACGTTAATGGAGGATATACTTATATTATTAATTTATTTTGGTTACCTGTTTCTGGTTTTGGTAACTTTTATTTTGTATTTTGGTAAATTTTAAATTTTTTAAGTGGCAACGCTGTATTTTTCTTTCAAGTGCGACAAATGTGTTTTTTTTTTTTTTTGCATACTTTGATTGCATTGCTAAAAAGCTTTGTCTGAGAGTATATTTCTTAGCACATTTTAACCCTGCAATGGATCATTCCTGCGAAAAAGGTTTAAAGTTATTACTACCTAAGCAGTCTTTCATTTACTTTAAATTATTTTAACTTCAAAATGCTTCTGCTATCTGCTCTGCCGCCGAAAAGCCGCTTCTCTCTTTAACCCACCTGCTCAATTTCTCACCATTCACTACGTCGCAATTTTTGCCCACTTGAGCACAGAAGTACGCACAAAATCTTTTGTGCATTCACTACAACAGCCAGAATTGCATTTTTAAATAAACAAAATAACATACAAATAAAATAGTCTAGTGGAATGTCCATAACTAATTTTGTCAATTTAAATTAATTACAGAACAAAAACTTCAAAACTTTTTAGTTAGTATTTCTTTTGTTTTGTCACATTTTTCATACTCAATTCCAAGAAGTGAACTTTATAGTCAACGCTAAACACTTATTAATATTAAACTTTGCAAATCAAATTAGGAGAATTCAAAGCGAAGCGGTTGCTTCGCTACAACTTTAACTATTCAACTGTCTGCCGAATAACTGTTTTGAATTCTTGCAATAAATTTTGTTTTAAATGAATGTATGTACATATCTATGTAGATATGTTTGTATGTACATATGCATGCGCGTCTTGCTAATAGCGTCAACTTAATTAAATCTATTTTGCCATTCCACGTCATCGACAATCCGCAGTTAATTAGCTTTTTCCCCATTCCCCATTGGCGATAATACTTTTTACGCTTTTTGATATTTTCTCTTTTTGCTTTTTCCCTGTTTGCTTCACCACTTTCCGCATAGCTAGCAGAAGAACAGGAGCAACAAGTCATTGCACTAACAACAACAACTCAACTCAACTATTTAAAATCAATTATTATCATCGATAAATGAATTTTACATTATTGCAAGTTTTCTGTAGTGAATTGGAGGCAAGCAACAGCTGCTGTGTGTGTGTGTGTGGGAATAATTGCAGACTTTGCGGGTAGAGCAAAAAAAATAAAGTGGCAGTGATTGAGTGAGGCGGTGTAGCAGTGCAACAATGCGACTTTCCAATTTCTATTCGCTTTTTAACGTCACTGGCACACAATGCCAAAGGGGAAGATGGCAAACATAGAATGAATATAGTAGATTTTGCAAGTTCATAAATACATAGATACATACTTTCACTTGTATAATGTATACTCAGCAGTCAGAGGACATATAAAAATCAGGTTTGCACAAAGAAACGCAATGGTCTTATGAATATGTATATTAGATATCTATTAGCTTTGCATGCTTGCTATGGTAATAAAGACGGCATTGCAGTACAATTTGATATCAAGTTAGCTTTGAGACTTCATCTATGAATTGACATAAATTTCAGATAATTTGGAATAAGCAGAAAATTCCAATTAACTCTACCAGCGATGGTAGAAATTATAGCTACTTATTTCGAAGAAAACCAATTCTTCATCATCGGCAGCGTGCAGCTGTCACTTCTATCATTGCTGGTTGAGTTACTTGGATTTTTCCGCTTATGCCAAATTATAAATAATTTAAAAATAATAATTAAGTGCTAGACACTAATTCGTATAATATGTAATGGGTGTTCGATTATTTGTTAACATTTTGATGGTTTTGCGGTGATTTTCTCTCGTATTCGAGCCCATTTGCGAATAGTCGTCAATTAAAATAATAGCCAAAACTTCTCGGGCTCGCTCATAAATAGCCAACGATTGCACCCACTGCCTTTCGAAACGAATTGTGTTGATTAAAATTAGTTCAAAAAAAAATTAACCAAGTACAGCAGAGCAGGGCTTTGTTGTTGTCAATTACTTGTCAAACTACCATTAGATAATGGGTGGTGGGCTGAATTGGAAGACGGAATTATCTAACACGAGTTAAAAAAAAAACTCAATTTTGCAGTCGAGAAACGAGTCAACTTTTGCTCGATCATGGCTTAGCAACAATACCGACTATCCCTCAAATGTCCAAATATCTAGAAATTACCCATCACTACATCTTGCTAAGTTATGACCAATTGAAAATCTAAATTTTTGCTAAAACTTTCCATTTAAAACAAAAAGTAGATATCACTACTAAAAAAAGGCGCAGTAAATTTTAGCAGCTGGCCAAACTAAAAAGACAAACAACTTGTATTGATAGATTACACTTCTAGAATATTTAACCCTCCAACACCCCAAGGAAAAGATCGTTTTGACACCTTTTTTAGAAAACTCTAAAAATAGTATTTTGCAGTTAGCTATAGGGTAAAAATGTGCAAGAAACTTTTACGTTCTTTGTAAAATAATTTTGTCTGAAGAGATAATTTTCTATAACATTTTAAACCTCTATCGACTTTCAAAATACAATTTTTTCTGGACTAAGCAAAATAGGGGTCAACACAATCTCCACATGGAGGTGTTAGAGGATTAAAATATTCGACGAAATTAATGCGCGTACAATTCTACTATGTATATGTTTTCTATCAACATACACTGAGAGAAAAAAAATATATGGAGGGGTCAAAGAAATTGTTTACCTATTTTGAACACTACTTTCTTTGTTTTGAGTAAATTTTCCTTAAAACATGTTAAAAGGTTTATAAAATATTGTTGTTACATGCGTTACCATGGTTTCATATACTTGTTTTGAAAAAATTCATACATTAAAATAATGAAAAATTCTTTAAGCGCCATTCCATTCCCAACTTTCCTTGTTTTGAAGACTTGATTTCTTTAATTTTGAGAAATTAAATTCCCATACAAATCCCCATGGGAACGAATTTGTTTGAATGTTTTTTTATGTTTTTTCCACATTTTTGAGAAAATTTACACAAAACAAAGAAAATTTTGTATTGGGACGCGTGTTCAAAATAAGGAAAATTATGTCTTTGATCGAGAGAAATTATTTTTTTTTTGAGTGTATGCGACATACGTTTTAACCCTTTTTTTCACGTATGTACATAAAAATCATTCAGGCGAAATTTCGCAAATTTAAACTGGCAATAAGAAAAAAATTTGTTATAGATGACAAAACGGTTTGAGTTTGGTTTTACTATACATATGTATAGCGGTATTTCGTTCTGTGTGGAAATTATTTCGCACCAAAAGTGCTATTGCACAGTGTTATAAGTATTTTTAGACATACATACATATACATTTATATTGAAATGCAATTTCGCTGTTCTACGGCATACAAAGTTTGCTTTCAAATTACAAGCTGCTCTTTTTAGAAATCGGTATTTAACTTTAAAATAATTTATACAACCCTGAAACTGAAATATATTCTTAATTCGATGAAAAAGTTTTATGACATACAATTTATAAATAAATAAACAACTATAGTTTTACATACAGAAATATATTTATAAAAATTTACTTTCATTAGCTTATTCCACGAAAATCGATAAAACTGAGAACACAGTGTGCTTATAATCAAAACACCCACACAGCCAACTTGGCCCCAAGCTGAAATGCCTTTTATATATTTTTAATTGAAAGCTGGGGTCGAATCGTTACAGTCGTGAACGAGACGTCTATCGTTCGATCATAAATTACGTGAGTCGTTAGTCGAATGGACTAAATGGGATTATAACAGTCGAATGGAGACGTATCGTAATATCATGTTTGTTTATCGATATTTTTTGTGTTCTTCTTCCTTTCTTTAAGTCACAATAGTGTTTGAAGTGTCAAATTAAATACAAAAGCGCATAAATAAATATACATAAATAAAATGGACCCCAGTTTTTTCTTTTATTTATCATCCAGCGATGAAGAAACAAATGAAAGGGTTGTGCGAAAACAACTCAGGGACAAAAGCAATCCGCTAGCTTTATCAAACAATGCGTAAGTATTTTTTATACCTACATACTGCATATGATAACGTCCTATACATTTGTTTGCACACAGGTTCATCAAAAGGTTCCGGTTAAGCAAGGAGGCATTTAGTTATGTTTTAAATAACATAAGTATCAATTGCCAGGACACAAAGGCTGTACCGGCCGTACTCCAATTAGCTACATGTCTGTCTCTTGTGGCAAGTGGTGGTTATCAGCATGCAGTTGGCAACGATTATTTGTTGGGCATGTGCCAGAGCACTGTGTCGAAGTTAACGGCCAATGTATTGCTGGAAATGGAAAGGAAATTGTGTCCACAACTCATTCGATTCGATCCAGCCGATTCAAGGAGTTGCAAGGAGTGGTTTGTTGAGAACTACAAAATTCCCGGAGGTACATTTAAAATATTTTCGATGTTGAAAATTGAATTTCATTTTGCTTATATAGTAGTTGGATGTATTGATGGCACACACATTGGGCTGCAAAAGCCAACACGGGATGAACATATGTATTTTAACCGAAAGGGTTACCACAGTTTAAATGCTATGTTGGTAAGTTATTTAAAAAAGCAAGCGGAAATTTTAACTAAGCAATTTTTCTGTTAGATTTGTGACCACACAACGAAAATCGTTGCAATAAATTGCCAATATGGGGGTGCAGCCCATGACTCTTTTGTGTGGAAGAATTCTAACGAGAGAGGTGTTATGGAAGAGCGTTTCCGGAACAATAGATCTGACAATAGTTGGCTTCTAGGTATTACAAGAAATATTTTTTAAAATTATAATCGATTTTGTCAACTGAAACTTCTTATTTCCGCAGGAGATTCAGGATATCCCCTTGAAGCGTGGTGCATAACCCCTTACAGAAATCCACCAGACGGATCCGAGGAATCGACATTTAATGAAATACATTCCAAAGCACGATGCATCGTGGAGCGAACTATTGGTGTACTAAAGGGTCGGTGGAGAATTCTCGAATATAACAAAAGAGGAAGATATGATCCTATAAAGGTAGCTAGGTTCACAAACGTTTGTGCAGCTCTGCACAACATTTGCCTAAAATTTAATGTGAGTTATACACCAACGATTCATGAAGAAGATACAGCTGACATAACTGCCGGAGAAGGTCAATACACAAGAATTGGACAAACCATACGAGACCAAATTAAACACTCACTTTTCCATTAGTTTTTATTAAATAAATACATATACATATGTAACGAAAAGACTTTGAAATTAAATAGTTTATTTCAAAAATAATTTGTCTTCATTTATTTAATTGCTACTAAAATTATGGTAAGAACATGGTGTAAATAAGCAAATTCTTATGTTAAAATAAATAAAATTAATTCAACAGGTACAGGTATAACCCAACTAACTTTTGGTTTATAAGGTACAAGGAGTAAAAAATAGCAAATTAGCTAACTTAACGAAAAAAAAACGAAATGAAATAATATCTCAAAAAGCTAAAGTCACTTCAATATCACAATTTAAATATTATTGTTGGTTAATATTGTCCTTCAAATTTTGCAACTCTAAGCACTTTATTTGGTAGTCAACTTCTCTCGCTGCCATTGTGGTCCGGTGTTGTTCCTCCTTAATTCTAAGTTTTCTTTCCTCAATTTCGAGTCGTCTTTCTTGTAGTCCCACCTGTCTTCTATTTAATTCTAATAAGGCGTCAAATTTTGCATTCATCACCTGCTGGTACTCTGTAGCTGCTTTTAAATTTTGCTCAAGTAGAACCGTTTTCGAATCTTTTTTTTTTTTATAAGTCCGTGTATTTGGAGTTCTACGAGATTCGGCTGGTGTTCTCCGAGAGCAACCAGCAACGGGGGTTCTTTGAGAGGGACTATCAACTGGTGTTCTACGAGAGGGACTAGCAACTGGTGTAGTACTTGTTGAAGAAACAGGAGATGTATTTTTGCTGCTTTGGCTTACTGTGCTGGATTTCATGCTAGGAGATCCGACTTCCGATCTGGCTAACGGCTGGGATCTAATTCCAAACGATGGAACGGTTCTGTTGCCTTCAACGCATGCCTCCAGTCCAGCAGCCTCGACCAGGAGATCCTCAGCTGCAGTGAGAGTCTTTTCTTCATAGGGCCCTCCTCCTGTTCGTCGTTTCGAGGCTTTATTAAAATTTAGTTTCTTTTTTGCGTTATATTTTAGGTCAGAATAAGCCTGCAATGAATATATTTTTATTTTATTTGAGTTTAAATTAATTCTAATTTGTTGAATAACTAACCTTTTTCCAGAGCTTTGTAGTTTTTGTCGGCGGGCCTTCAGCGTTCAATTTTTTTGTCAACTCATCCCAAAGTCTGTTCATCGTTGATTTTGCCTGGGCGCAGGATGGTAACACATTTTTCGCCAAATCGGAATGCCCACTCATAAATAGAATCATTACCTCCTTTTGTTTAGCGTTCATTTTGTTGAAATTTGCCCTTTATTGAAATAAATATTAAAATTATTACCATATTTACATTTTATTTAAAATTTCTTACATTTTTCAAAAATTTTGTTCAATTTAGCGCCCTTTCGATTAGCTCTTTGTTGTCGAATAACATTTCGAACGAACGAGTACGTCAGTTACTCGTTCACGTCTGTCATCATACCGAATTTCGATTGTTATCGATAAAAAATGCTCGTTCACGACTGTCATAATGCGAAATTCACATTTTTAGGTAACGAGTTTCTCGTTCACGACTGTAACGATTCGACCCCTGATTTGCCAAGACAATAAATTAACTACAAGCCAAAAGCCTTTTTTGCATTGACCGCCCCTGCAACATACTTCCAATCATCCGCCTCATCGTCCACTTCATTGTACGCTACTCCTACAGCGCCTTTTCGCCCTTTACTTCGTCATAATAGTCGTCTTTGTCGTAGTTTCGTTTTCGCATGTGCACTTTTTGAAAAAGTGATAAAAGAAAATGCCAAACAAATTCTTTGCCGCACAAGTAATGCGATAAAAGGGAAAGTTTCGTACGTTATGGGAAGTCGGCAAAGGCGTGTGACGTTGTGTTGTGTCATACGAGTGTTGTATATATTGGTTTACTTATTTTCTTTATCAAAGTATATACATGTGTAGTTCCTGGTACATATAGTCAGTTATCTAGTTTACCGTTATGAAAGTTTTTATAGACATGAGTGTATTTTGTTATGAGTTAGTCATTTTATTTGAGTGCATTAAATTGGAATAGTTAATTGGGAAGAAGTGTTGTTGTGAAAATTTTTGTATAAGCATATCTTTAAAAAAATATATCTAGTATGAGGTTATTAAGTAATGAATGGTCTGCAATTTGTCTCCAAACCAAACTTGACAAGGGATGACGGAAAATCCTACCACAATACATGATGAATGATGCTTCCTGCTGCTAACGTGTTTTCTGCCGTGTTGCCATTTTGAGGTGTAAATTTTTTTAAGAGATACGACTCACTCTGTTCCTGCTGTCCAATTAAGAGGTTCAATGCCACCTTGCATAACTTGAAAATAACACAAATTGTTCATTAGTAATGTAATCACGTGTGCAGTTTATTGTTGTCATTCATAAGCTCATTATCGCCATCGCTGATGGCAGTGAGGGCAAAAAGTTTTGCCCTTTCGCGTTTTCGTAAGGTACAGTTTTTGCGAAAAGACACCCAGCCAGCATTTTTTGAAAATTTTTATCAAAAAATACTCAAATATCATACCCCAGATGATTAAAAACGATCAAATTTAAAAAAATTTTCTATTGGAATATGAGTGAAATGTCGGGAGAAAAATGTACCCTAAATATGATTCTGCTTAAATAATCATTTATGGCGCATATTTTTAAACATATTTTAATCATTTTTTGATCGAATTTGATATCATTGAAATATCGTACTTCATTTTTTTTGGAGTAATATTTCACTGTTTTTCACAATCATTTTTTGATCATATCTAATATTATTTCGTGATCATTATTCATTGTTTTTTCATGATCATTAATTAAGTTATTTTTTAAATCATGTGTGATATAATTTTATGGTCATAATATATTCTTTTTTGGATATTTTATAAAACTATTTTTGACTACTTTTTAATTGTTGACTAACAATTAAAAATTGAATTAAAATAAAAATTTCGTGCTAAGCACTAAAAAAACTCTTTCAAGTATTTTTGACTACTTTTGCAATATTTTTTTGATTATATTTGGTATCATTTTATGATCACAATTAATTTGATTTTTTGATAAATTTTTAAATTATTTTCTATTACCTTTTGCATTATTTTTTGATCACATTTTATAATCGTAATAAATACATACCTTTTTTTATCCTTTTTTATAAATGAAAACTCTGAACTACATATTTTATTTATATTATTTAAAATTTATAATAAAATTTATTAGAATATTAATTTATATTAATTACATAATAATTATACGTAGTTATAGAAATGGCTTAAGAAAAGAATATGCAAACATATTCTCACGGTATACTTTAGGTAAAGATGCGTCGCTTGTCAGCTCATTTCAAATGCGCTTTAGTTCTCCGCTATCAGCATCACGCGATTTATAGGATGGATCTCGATTGAATGCTTACCGAAATTCCTGAAGAATGCACAATAAAATAAAAGCTGGTCCTGTTCGTTTGGGTTTCTTTTGAAATTTTGCATCATTAATATCGAATTCAGTTACGGCATTATACGGTGCGAATTTGATACTGCGTTATATAGAAGCAGGTACAAGTTCGGGTTTGACATTTTCATTTGGTTTTGAAATAACCTTGTTTAGCGACGCCCCTGCAGATAGTAAAAATACATTACATTAATTAAAATTTAAGGTCGTATTAGCAAACAGAAATAAGAATTAGTTCCGAAAAAATTTCAACTTTTCTTACTCGCCAAAATTGTGTTCTTGAAGGTCGGCAAAGCAGTACCCAAACATTCCCCATACATCACCGGCGAAAAAATTTACACCGTTTTGCCGGCATACATACATATGTATATAATCGATTCGCAATAACTCCGAATTAGTTGCCTCAATCACGACTACATCAAAGTTAGCAAAATAATAAGCATTTTTTGTGGATAGCGCTTCAGTATCTGCAGATATCTCTACCATTGGATTGACGGCACGTGATCTCTCAATTGGTGCTTCTGTTCGATATTTGCCTATGTATGTATATATATATGCTTGTATGCCAAGTCCACCAAATTGTTGCGAGAAATTATTGGTATCTGAAAAAAGAATTTAAAAAGTCAAAAACTAAACATACATACATACATTTTCCCTTGATGTTCAAAATTTATTTGATGGAAAACATTTTGATATGAAAACAAATGTTGATTTTTGTACATGGTGGAATAAACAGGTGACGTAAATAGAAGAGTGCGGCACTATTCTCAAATAGTAAGCTCTTTGAAACGGTAGGGTTGCATTTCCAGAGGGAAAAGGGGGAAAAATGTAGGGCTAAATTGGCCGGATCCGGTCCAAAAAGAGGAGTAAATTATTTATATATTTGTCTTATTGTTAAAGGTAAAATACTATATTTTATATTATATATATTATTTACAATTCTTAAGAAGCTTTTATTCATTCTTGAGATACAAAAGAAATTGGTGAACTGCACCAATATGAATATAAAAATTAAAACAAAACGCCTTCAAACAGTTTCACATTTAACCAAATATATGTATTGAGTTCAATATCTGGTAAAAGTTATAATCATTAGTATAAGGTTTATTTTTTCCGAATTCGGTACAACTTACCGAAAAAATATAAAACCCAGCGAGTTTCGTATGAAAAAGGCAAACATAAAACGACGATATAATTCATACTCAACTGGATATATTGAACTCAATATCTGCTAAAATTTATAATCGTTAGTATCAGCGTGTATTTTTTGGGCATTCAATATATCTATCCAATCTCAACGGATATGGTGATCCGGGTATTACAATTTTCGGAGTTCTGTAAAAATATTTTTTACACCTTTTAATATTGCTTCGTCTCGTGCCCTTTCGGCTGTTAGATTGTTATTTTCGCTTTCTAGAAGTTTTATTTGCAACTTTAATCTTGCTCTTTGAAGAAGCATTGGATCCTTGGAAACATACGGTGAAAACCGTTTCCAAAAAAGTTCTTAAATAATAATACATATGGAGAGTAATACGTAATGTTTGTGTCGCATGGTCTCGCTTTTCACAAATACCATGGTTTTCGAAATCCCAAGATAGGGGACACCACAGGCATCAGCACTGCTTCCTTTGTCAGCAAGCGTCGTTTTGCTGGGTTATGCGGTTGCCACTTTTGAATTTTGTGAGAGCATCACACCGCTACATTCCCTAGCAGAATCTGGGCCTGTTGGAGGGCCAAATATTCTGAAACTCGCAGCCGTCCATGGTTTTCTACAACGGACGTAGCTTGTTTGTGGCATTTTTGAAATGATGGCGCGAAAATTTAAATTTTAACGATTTTTTTCTTCATAAATAATAAGATTGTCAAAAGAAATAAAAATGTTACAAAACAACTATTGTTTTAAATTTTTACCAAAAGTCGCTCCTTCATACACCTAAAATACACATAAAAACAACACTTTTTTGGCATCAAATGGAGGCAACATTTGAATTTCATTTTCAAAGAGCCGAATGACAGGAGAAAGAGGAAAACAGAATGAAATAGCTGCCTACTTACGTCACCTTGTTATTACACCATGATTTTTGTATAGGAAAATTGCTGTTTTATAAAGTATTTATAATTCAACAAAAATAGTCAAAAGTGTTTCTGATATATGATTAAAAAATTATTATCATTTTTTTATCATCTAAAAGGAACACATTTGATTATTCTTTTTGTTTCATTTTATGATAAATCCATACTTATTCAACACAAATAGTCAAAAAAGATTCTTATATGTGATAAAAAAATTATCATCAGTTTTTGATCACCTAAAACAAACGTATTTGATTATTCATTTTGTTTCATTTTACGATAAATCAATATTTATTCAACAAAAATATTCAAAAGTGATTATGAAATGTTATTAAAAAATGATCATCAGTTTTTGATCATCTAAAAGGAACATATTTGGCTATTTTTTTTTTTTTGATTCATTTTATGATAAATCAATATTTATTCAACAGAAATAGTCAAAAATCATTCTGATATGTGATTAAAAACGGTCATCAGTTTTTGATCATCCAAAAAGAACATATATGACTATTCCTTCTGTTCAATTTTATTTTCACTCAGCATATAGTCACCAAGAGTAATAAAAAGTAATTCATTTTGACGAAAATTCAAATGTTAATCATCTCAATGCTATGTGGGCAGTGTTTCAGGGCTCTTTATTAAGGTTGGAAACATTTAAGAAAAGAATAAGAGTAGCTTTTTCATATGGTAGCTTGAAGGTTGGAGATTTTTGTACAGAAAAATCAGTGCAATGATGTTGGTAAGGAGATATGGGCTCATATTAGGTACTTAGAACGTTGCATATTGCCACTTTCTTATATTGAAATGTGTATGTTTTATGTATAAATCACTATTTTATAAATTTTTCAACTCACTTGTTTCCTCCTGCTAATTTCAGAGATGCATGCCACGACTCGTGGACAAATTTACGCCTCTCGCCCATGTTCGGTTGTATCTGTCCGAATAATCATATGAAAAAACGCTGTGATCGTATATTTAATATTGTTAATCACAATCCGTGTGTGGGTAAGTGTTTGCACAAGCAATGTAAAAAATTAAAAGAAAGATAAAGTTATAAAAAAAATTTATAAATATACATACAAAAATATTAAAAATTTAACACAAAAAATATGCAAAAGAATGGCTTGCAAAGCGAAAAAAACGCACAACAACGCAAAGTTAATCAAAAAAAAAAAATCAAATCAAACTGCAAGGCAATATTGTTTACTATCAACACAACTCGTAAATTGTGCAAAAAAAGTAGCATTTGTATTAATTAAGCTTATAAAATTAGCTAACAAGTATAAGCAAAAAAGTAAAAAGGGAAATCGCAATTAAAAAAATCATTACGGCCAAGTAAGTTAGTAGCGAAGTAAAGGAACTGCATACATATAAAAATATTTAATTTTTTTGCACAGCGAATCAGCGGCAAGTAGCAAGTTGATAAATAAATTCTGCAAGATAAAATTCGCAGCAAGAAAATATAATTAAACAAAGCAAAAAAAAAAGGTTAAAGAAAACAAATTTTCCAAAAAAAAAAAAATAAAAACAAAGTCAAAATTTATTTTAAGTTTTTTATAGCTTTCATGAACATGAAATCATATACAACCATGGTCCAAAAAGAAATTCTTGTTAGTAGCAAAGGGGCCTCTAAATACATAATTAACGCCTTATTTGTTGCTTATTTCAGATACTCATAAGGCTTATAAAATAATGCCTGAAATTTCTAAGGGCGTCAGTTGTATTAACAAAGCCTAATTTTCCTGTGTTGATGTCATCAGACCATAAGGAATGCTCTCCCTCTCCCCTTCTGTGAGAAAACCTTATATCTTAGGTTTTTCTCTCCCTCCCCCCTCTTTGAGGAAAGCTTATTCCTTAGGCTTATTCGCTCTCTCCCTCTCTGATAACTTATTTCTTAGGCTTATTCTCCTTGATAAATGGGGCTTATATAGATAATCTCTTATTATAAGGTATTATAAGTAGTTGCATTAACCTATAACAAGGAATAAATTGAAAGCAAACTGAATATTTTTTCTAAGCGACGATCGTAAGCGCTCATTTTACAACTTTTTATCTGCGTGGGTAGGTACACATTTTTTTACGCTCGAGGCGCAATGTGCTCTCTTTGCCCATATTCGCTCATAACTCTCAATTTACTTTCTTCCTATTTGAGACATAACTTATACCCGTCTTATTTGATTAAATTCCTTATAATAGGTACTTATTGGAGGCGAGAGCCATTAAAATATATGCACATAAAGCGATATGATCAGAATGATCAGCTGAGTTGGTTAAGCAATGTCCGTTCGTCTGTTCATCTGTTTGAATGCTAAGTAGTGAAATAAACGAAAATCAGCCCATGTGCAAGAAGTTGTTTGATTCATGAAAGTTATGAATACTTCGGCGCGCGTTCGAAGACAAACGCGTTCTTACTGGTTTAATTTTTATTTTTTTCCTCATTTCTTTTACTCAGTAACTTAACGCCCTTAATTGACTATTTCTATTCTATGTTTTCTCTTTTAATTTTTTTTATTTCCATTTTTTTATTATTTCACCTTTTCCTATCTTTCTTATCTTTTTTTTTAACTCATTCACTTCTCATTTTCGTTCCTTTACTTTTTGGTACTACTACTTACTCATAAAATTTCTTCATTCAATCGCTTTCGCCAGCTTACCTACCTTATATATATCTAACTACCCTAATATATATGTATGTACGTATATATATATTCAAAATATGTGCTTAGGTAAACCAACCTAATCGAAGTAAGTTAAAAACGCACGCTTCTGCATTATCTCTCAAAAACTATGCGTTCGCCAATTTAAAATAAATCCCTAAATTTTTGGTTCTTTTTGATTTGCTTTAGAAAACCTTGTAGTAAGCAGAAATAAACCAAAAATGCCAAAAACAAAACTCTATGCTTCACAGTTTTTGTTCTTTCTTCACCTTCAACGCTCGCAGTCACTTACATAAATAAACACCTTACACGCTTTCAGCTGTCACACAAAAAAAATCTAAAAAGAAAGCATACAAACAACTTTGCTACACGCCACCAACCAGTCGCCTTGACATTTACAATTTCATGCGCTTTCACTCATCATACATATATATGCAGACGATACACACACACACAAAATACGAAAACACACACATCTTCCCTTTGTACATACCCTGCAAAAAATGCGATCACTCCGGGATACATCCGGGACAACTCGCAAGGGAGCATGCGATTACTACCCATTTGTATCTC
The DNA here is from genome assembly GCA_960531455.1 of Urophora cardui. NCBI lineage: Eukaryota > Metazoa > Arthropoda > Insecta > Diptera > Tephritidae > Urophora > Urophora cardui. The sequence goes on along the minus strand of OY482672.1, from coordinate 27,413,151 downwards.
TTTATATGGGTTGAAGTGTTCTCTTTTGTTTGAGCATGTCCTATGAAGAGACTAATTGTACCCAGTTTGTACCCGAACGGGTAGCAAAAGCGCACAATTGTACCCGTTTTGTACCCGAACAGGTAGCAAATGCGACACATCCATTTGTGCGACTAATTGTACCCGTTTGATACCCTTTCGGGTACAATTCGTCTACAATTAGTATACATATGTACCCGTTCGGGTACAATTGGGAACAATTGTAGACTAATTGTACCCGAAAGAGAGCGCTCCCGGACAAATCTTTTTAGAGACTCGTCGCACACTTTTTTACAGGGTATGTATGCGCTTATATTTACAACTGAAACCAGCTCACCAGCTCACCAATCGCCTTAATGTATGCTTCTGATTCTCTGTGCTTTTTTCTGCTTTAACAATATTTGCTTTTTGTATTCACCCCTTTTTTGTGTTTTTGTTTTGCTTTGGTTCTTTAGTCAATCAACTTCAATTCACTTCACCTATAAATTTGCGTCTCACCTGCTTACTTACATACACACTTACTTTACAAATCTCACTCACTCGCTCGCTAACTCTTCCACCATCAGCGCTAAGTCTCTGTTATGTTCTGCTTTCTTATGTCATACAATGTCAATGCTGATTATATGTTTGTATGTGTTGTATGTATGTTTGCTGTATTTGTATATTTTCTTTTCTTTTTGTATATCGACAAGCTATTTTGCAGTCTCCGCTCACACCCGCCACCCACACGCTTTCACTGCTTTCAAATTTAGACGTTACGCAATCTGCTGATCCACTTGCTTGTTTATTCTCTTTGATTGCGAGCAGACTTTAATGCTTGCCACTTTCGTTTTTACATATGCGTATGTATATACCCAGCTGTTATACTTAGCATGCAAAACAGGGTTTGAATTTGCTTGCTGCAAAATAGCAATAGCCGATGTTTTTTGCTTATTGCTGAATTCAGCCGAGCCAAAAACGAAAACACGAATCATTCGCTTCAGTTTTCAGTTGAGTCGTGTTTGCTTGTATAGTTAAGCCAAGCAACTCAATTTGAGAGGGTTGCTTTTACTTCCAGCAATTAGTTCAGTGGTAAATTTCTGCTAATACCATGTCTCCACATAACGTGTTTCGCTCTTTTTTTCTGCATTTTCTCTCTCAATCTCGGTTCGACACGGAAACCAGTGCCGAATCTCGCTAATTTCCATACAAATTTCTGAGAGCGAGTGAAGATTGAAACACTGTTTCATTCTGAATCATCTTGCCAACCTCGATGATATCGATGTCATCTCTAATTTTGTATCGAAAATCTATCGAAATCTCACACAGACCAAAACAAAAACGCAAAAATAAGCAAACATACAAACATTTAAGAAGAGCAAGAAAGAGAAATGTTAAACTGAATCACGATCAGCCACGTGGAGACGAGTTATTTAGCGAGATGTTTTGCTAGATGTTTTGTTGGTGAAACAAGTTATGTGGAGACGGGCTTTAACAGTTGCTTATTTTGCTGAAACTAGTTTTTAAGCAAAATTCAACATGAAAAGATGTTTACAAATGGACATACACACATATTATGTGTACATACATACATAAGTAAATATGTATAAAAAATTGAAATATGCGTAAACAAATCGTTTCAGCAAAATAAGCAAAAGCAAAAAAATGCAAAGATACAACTAATTGCTGGAAGTAAAATGAAATCCCCCAAATCGCGTTGCTTTGCTTAACTATAAAAGCAAACACGGCTCAGCTGAAAACTGAAGCGAATGATTCGTGTTCTCGTTTTTTACTCGGCTGGCCGAGTTTGCTAATTTACTTTTCGTTAGCAAAAGCAAAGCAAAAGCAAATGCAGCAAAAGTAGCTAAGCAATTTCAAACCCTGATGCAAAATATATTACGGTAGCAAATATCCATTCAAATAGTGCACGCTAAACTTCTTTTAGTTGTTGTTGTTTTGCTCAAATATCGGCATTAGTAATGCGTTACTAAAGAATGCCGCATACCTGCCTTTATTTAAAATTTCTTCAGCAATTGACTCTCCATATTAATTATTTTCTAGAGAAATATATTTCGCCATAGACTTTGCTGTTTTGGGTGCTTAGCAAATAATCACCCATTATACAAAATCTTAGCACCATCTATCTGTGAGATGGACATCGTTTATACATCACCATGATCAATGGTGGTTGGCAACACTGCATCTGTCATCTGGTTGGCAACACTGTCGTCTGCCATTATGCTATTTTATGTTTTACATCTTTCATTCTTTTTCACTTTTCAAATCACGCCAACGAGGACAGAGGAGTTTTCCGTATAAGTAAACTTTTTATATTCTATCAAATTTAGTAAAGTAAGTTATTAACCACTATAGCCCAAATACTGAACTATCTTATTTGTAGCAGCGTCTGAATCTAAATTCCCTCAGGCTTTTTTAATGGCCAACTGGCGCTCAAGTTCATTTGTGTTCATCTTTTCGTGTAGGAAAAACAAAATATGCCCATCAGGTTATTATGCACAGACTTTAATCCGAAATTTAGGGTATATACATTAGATGCGGTTTTTCTGCAAATTTTCTCAGATCTTCCCTCCGGCCACAGAATATGAAAATATGATGTTGTAGGATAAATAAGCTGATTTTTTGTTTTAGAAAAAAAAACTGAGTGGGTTACTCCAAAAACAGTGATTTTTTCTTTTAAATTCCATGATAGGTTTACATTTTTTATTGTTGCAAGTAAAAAATTCGAAAATTTATTACTATTTACATATAGTTAAAAAAAATTTTTGTTTAATATGAAAGTGATTTTGGAATGTTTCACTTAAACCAACGTAGCTCGGATAAAAAAAAGCTCGATTTCGAATAAACTTTTCTAAAAACTGCATTAATTTGCGAAGATTCCTGTATATTTTGATTAAAAAGAAATTTACGGTATCTTGAAAATCCCCGGGTTCAAACTTGAAAATCCGTGACTAAAAAAATAAAATTCCACTTTAGGCTATCTTGGTACCTACCATATGGATCGCACTAAAAACCTGAGTACACCATTCGATTAAGCCGTTAATTTTACAAGAGAATATGTATCTTTTTTATTACAAGCTTTTATTTAACTTCACTTTTTGTATGTCGTGGAATTTTGCAACGAATATTTAAGATACTTCTAGTTGAGCTAGGTACTTGAAATTTGGAACATAGTTCAGGACCCGAAGACAATGCAATGTGAAATAAAAAAAAATCCGGTAGATGGCGCTGCTGTCGAGATATTTGTAAAATTCGTATTTACCGACCGAATTTGTTCATATTCGGTATATATATTGCCTATGGGAAAGTAAATACATCCGTGGAAAAAAATCGCCGCTAGGTGGCGCTGGTGTCAAGATATTTGTAAAATTCGTATTTACCGACCGAATTTGTTCATATTCGGTATATATATTGCCTATAAGAAAGTAAATACATCTGTGGAAAAAAATCGCCGCTAGGTGGCGCTGGTGTCAAGTTATTTGTAAAATTCGTATTTACCGACCGAATTTGTTCATATTCGGTATATATATTGCTTATGAGAAAGTAAATATATCCGTGGAAATAAACCGCCGCTAGGTGGCGCTAGTGTCAAGATATTTAGAAAATTCGTATTTATGAATCAATTTTGTTCCTATTTTGAACACGTATTACGAAGTAATCTATTCACAAAAGAGTATAGTAAAACCACTTAAAAGACTCCACAGGAATTAGATAATAAAAAAACTGGCTGAGCAGAAACCATCAAAATGTTAAACATAGTGCATTTCATATTAAAAACTGTTGGACTATATTGATAGTGGGAGTGTTGACAAATATTAGATGTAATATGCATTGTAAAACTAAAAAGGCAAAAATAAAACAAAGTAAAAAAATTTTTTTAAAAAGCTTTTATTTAATATTAATATAAAAATTTACTAAAAAGGAAAAAAATAATTTTTTTATATTTTTGAACAAGATTTATATTAGTCCTTAGTTCATTTGGATCTTAATTTCAATCTAAGCATACATTTAACGTATTTCTTCAAAGCATTTCTGTATATGTATCAACATAAATAAAAGCGCGGGTACTCATTAGATATTCATGTTATAAAACAGTATTGGTGAAATGGAAGGAAGCGATAAAAACTTTAAATTCCAATTACATAAGATATGCATTACGTAAAGAGGACCCGCGCTTTTATTTATGTTGATACATATACAGAAATGCTTTGAAGAAATACGTTAAATGTATGCTTAGATTGAAATTAAGATCCAAATGAACTAAGGACTAATATAAATCTTGTTCAAAAATATAAAAAAATTATTTTTTTCCTTTTTAGTAAATTTTTATATTAATATTAAATAAAAGCTTTTTAAAAAAATTTTTTTACTTCGTTTTTTTTATTTTTAATTATGTGGTTTTTTCATACATGAATCTAAACCTATCATGGAATTAAAAAAAAAATTGCTGTTTTTGGAGTAGACCTCACAGTTTTTTTTTTTTCAAAAAAAAAAAAAAAAACAAAAATCAGCTTAGTTATTCTACAACATCCTATTTTCATATTCTGTGGCATCTAATATACATATGGCTTGTTTTTTTTCAGTTTTTTTTTCATACACTTCCATGTATATTCATTAGCTTTTTCATGTAAATTTCATAGCTGTCACAATTTGTTAAGAAATAAATTACATTTGCATATAACTTCTTCTTCTATTAGTCTAGTCTTCACTTAAAATTGCGTATCACTCTCAAATCCAACACTGTCATCATCACTGTCGCTATCACTGTCACTGTCACTGTCAGTGTCGCTGACACCCAATGATAGTCAATCTGTCAAAAACACTGTTAGAGCGAATCGTCTGTCGCTTCATATACATAAATTAGTTACATATACCAGCTTGTTAATTCAACTTCCCAGCCAGCAAAATCATCGTAAACGAGCTCGTAAACGGATGTTTTCTCGAAGAAAACTCTAATAAAATATCGTTTACGAAATCCGTTTACGATTCGCCTACGAATACTGTTTCGCTTTAAAACGTTCACTGCCTACGAGTGTCGTAAATGTATCGAAAAAGTACTCGTATATGAATCTTTTTACGTCCGTTTTTTATCGTAAATGAAGAAATTTGACAAACATACATACTTACTTTTAAAATATTGAGTTTGAAATTTTTCGTTTTCTTTTTTTTTTTTGTTTGACATGATAGAAAAAAGCTTCTTTTGTTATTGTTTTCTTATTCGAGAATAGCTCGTAAATCGCAATGTTCGTAAAATGTACGGAACCTTGCTGGCTGGGTTAGTGTAGTTAAGTGCAATTTCTTTTATAATTTTTTTTTGGTAGTTTTGCTAAAGCATATAAAAGATAAAATGGCTATTCATATGTACTATGTATTCACATACGTCTCCTTAAAGTTGCTAACTAGTACTTGTATTCAAACACTCACAATTAGTTTGCAGCTCTGCATTTGCCAATTTAATCCTCGTCACAGCGTTTTTTTTTTTAGTTTTCCGTTTTTTTGTTTTTTTTTTGTTTTTTGTAGTTGTTGTACTACATTCGTTTAACCACTTATATGTGTGTTTCTATGCTTTAGTTTTACAGCCTTTTTACTTAGCTAGTTATTAGCTACTTGTGAAATTGTTAAGCTGCAAATTATTTGACATTTCAAAGTAACTAACATTTAGGCGTTAGTAATTTATTTAGTTTGCACAAAATCGCAACAGCGCACCAACTTTTTGAAAGTTAAACCCCAATTGTGTTAATTTTACGCATATGTGCAGAGCATGGATAAATTTAACAATTAAAAAAAAAGCATTTAGATATAATGAAGTGTGCTGCATGTAAAAGCATGAAGTGTGTACGTGTAGCAAAATATGCACAAATTTCTAGCTGCACCCACCTTTGTTGATATGACCGTCTGACACGGAATATGCTTGCATTTTAAATATACAATTAAAACATGGATACCCTTACCTATATGTATGTATTTATGTAGATATATATATACATTTCGTTGATTCTCTGCATAAAATCTATGGGTTTGAAGTTTTCAATTTCATTAGCAACTTTATGTTACTCATACGCCATGTCGTACATCAAATTCACACAAAATGGCATTTGAGGGTTTTGAGCAGAGTGAAATAAATTTTGAACACAATTAATTAATTGTATAAGCAAAACGGGGGGTTTTCTTACATTTTGAATGAAGAAATTTATGAATATAGAATTTTGTCGGTTGCTAAATCCGCTGCCATACTTCGTGAGCGATACAAATTAATTAGTTTCATTAGCAAAATATTATGCTTAAGACTTTGGCCGCATTTAATTTCGCTTGAAATCCACTTAACAAACTATTTCAGCTGCATGCGACACCAAATTTATGTACAAAAAGCGTAAGGCCAACAGTAAAAGGGTCCTTCTAGAGCTTCAGGTGACCATGAAGAAAGCTTAAGAAAATTCAGGTTCAGACGCTGCTACAAGTAAAGCTGGGTAGCCACATCATAAGAAATTACTCAAGAAAAAATTGGCATTTATTTCTTAAATAACCAACAGCGAAAAATAACCTATTTTGGTAATTACCAAGTTCGGCAATCGTGCTATAAATAGAATTTCAACCCGGGTTTGAAATTGCTTAGCTACTTTTGCTGCATTTGCTTTTGCTTTGCTTTTGCTAATGAAAAGTAAATTAGCAAACTCGGCCAGCCGAGTAAAAAACGAAAACACGATTCATTCGCTTCAGTTTTCAGCTGAGCCGTGTTTGCTTGTATAGTTAAGCAAAAGCAAAGCAACGCGATTTGGGGGATTTCATTTTACTTCCAGCAATTAGTTGTGTCTTTGCATTTTTTCTGCTTTTGCTTATTGCATCCTGTCAACGTTACCAGAGTTGAGTGATGGTGAATTACAGATTTGAGAGAAAAGTTGAGAAAATTAGCAGCGCGCTGTAGAATGGAATGTTACTTTACATTTGTGCACATCTGCTGATTTCTTAGTTTTATTCACATACACCGATTTCACCAATACACCAAATTCCTAAAACAGCAAAGAAATTTTAAAATTTTCTTATCGAATTTCAATTATAAATAAATTTAAGAATTAAAAAAAATCAATTTAAATTAGTTTCAATTTGACTTTTCTGGGACTCGAACCTGCGCCTCTATGTGCATATCTTTCTGTATTAAAAAATTATAATTCAATAGATGCTTTTGTGTACACAACAATTTTTTTATATGTTTGGGGGACAGTAGGATTTTCGTTGATCAGTCATCAGAGTCTAGCAGCTTCTGTGCCCCGATACACCAAGATGAATGGTGAGGGTTTCGAAGCAGCCACCAATTTATTATTGCTCAATAAATGTACATATGTATGTACATATGTATGTACATATGTATGTACATATGTATGTACATATGTATTGATGCATCATCTATTTGTTCAGAGAGGGTGACAATTAAATTTCATTGGCATAGGTATAGAGATGGTTGATCGTTGCTCATCAACGAGGTTGATGGGTTGGATATCAACAAGATGAAATGGACAACAAAATGTTTTTACATTTTCAAAAATTCGAAAATTTTAAAATAATTAAAAAATCGATGTGGAAATTGTAAAAATACTCACCGGTTGTAGCAAACTGGTGCATTGTTGTATGGTTTTTAATACAGAAAATGCATTGATGCGCAGGTTCGAGTCCCAGTAAAGTCAAATTGAAATTAATTTTAATTGATTTTTTTTTAATTTTTAATTTATTTATAATTCAAATTCGATAAGAAAATAGTTAAAACACCAGCGGTTTTGGGAAATTAGTGCATCGATGGAATTGGTGTATGGGAGGAATAATGAGCCATATCAGCAGATGTGCAGAAATTTAATATAACATTCCTTTCTACAGACGAACTCGCTCTACTTCTGTTATTTTAACAGCCAGCTGTGTTGAATTAAAATTTTTTATTCACCAGATGCACTAACAGAATTTTGTTGGGTTGCAACTTCTCTGTTCATCTACGTTCTCTGTTATTGGTTGCATACGGGAGTGAATTGAATGAAATTCATAGAGGCTATTTTGAAGAGAGGTAACATAAAAGCCACAATGAAGCATAGAGTATAATGTTGAATCTCATTATATGATGTCGTTGGGTTGAATCCCATGTTGATGTCACGTTTCGAATCCGGAGGTGAATAGAAATAATAGAGGAGAGAACACAATAAAAGTAAAGTGAATGTTTCAAAAAAATAATAATTGAGTTAAACGTTTGCAGCTTTTAGGATGGGATGAAGTTACATACATACATACATACATACATACATACAGGTGGAGCTAATAAAAGCGTGTTAAAAACAAAGCTGAGTACATTGCTTTCTTTTAATTTAGAATTATATACTCCGTGCGCCACGGCGTATGCGTAACATTTGTTAAATTTGGAAATATCTGTATTTTAGTGCATTTTTATTTTTTAAACATATACATATCTACTTAGTAAAAATAAATTATAGTCACATATGCATGCTTATAAATAGGTTAATCATTTTTGTTACCATTTTCGACATTTTTTGCGCTGTACATCGACGACACCAACAGCTAGCGTAGGTCCTTTGTAGTGTTGCAAATGCATGATAAACTGATGAGATTCATATTGTGTTGATAAACAAGTGAATCCTGCAAAATAAAGAAAAAATAGACTGAATATACATAAGTATGTTATTTTTAATGTAGCTGAGCAACTGTTTGTTGATTACTCTATTAATATTATTTTACCTGGCTCACCATGTGTATGTATGTATATCTAAACAATCAATTGCCATTTTATAGTATGAAAATATCTAAATGTTACTCTACCTCGCACTTCTACTCACTACTTAATATCTGCTGCAATTTTAATGCCAACTCTTTTGTTCTTTAAGTTCTTTGTAGAGTATACTTCTTTTCGTTTTTAATTTTTTTTTTAATTTTCTTTCGTTTTTTTTTTCTTTTTTATAATTTCAAATCACCTGCCCTTTCACTGTGGCACCGATATGTCAGCACCAAGCAAAAGCAAAACAAAGAATATCTCTCGCACTTAGTAAGTTGCTTAAGAATGTGCAAGTAAACGCGTTAGACTGCGTATATATGTATGTATTTAAAAGGAATTCCAAATTCCACCTAAAATATATACTAACAAAATTTTCACTCTGTATGCTATAACTTTAACTCGTACATAAATCTATGTATATGCACTGTATATAAATTTCTGCCATGTATATAAGAAGTTAAGCTACAACTCCACCTTTTGTATTTGCACTTGCATTTGTATGTACGTACGCACCTCACCAAGCACTGCCGTTTTTTGTTTTCTTCTTTTTTCTCTTCTAAATTTTCTCTTACAGATAGATTAATATTCTTTCCAAATGGCGCTACACCAAAATTTAAGCAAAAACAAAAGCAACAGCACAATCGCACCAGCACCGCCTCATCGTCGTCTTCATCATCACCAGCATCAGCATCGAACATCACCGGGCAGCAACTCTCGAATAATATTCTGCCGGAAGACGATGAAGAGGAGGATGATTACGATGATCGTATACGCGCTGAAATTTATTCAAATTATCCACATTATCTACATCCACCATCGTGGGGCTTGAATAATCCACTAGTATTGGCCTCACACTCGCCAACCACCTACGATGATGCCGATGAACCAATGCTGGAAGTGGGTAGCGATGATAAAGCGACGAAAGGCAGACAAAAAGTGCTACAAAAACAACAACAACAAAAACAACAAAATTGGCAACATCAACAAGTGTCCGAAATTAACAGAAATGTAGCACGTCCAGCAGATGAAAGAAGCGAAGTTGTTGGTGGTGGTGGTGGTGAGGGAATTGGTGTTGGCGATGGTGAAGATGTTGTGGTATTAGTGGACACCGATACTGCTAGTGGTCATCACTATGCTGCTGGTGGTGTTGGTTTTGCTTTTGGCGCCGCTGATATGTACCCGCCTGGCAGCAACAACAACAACAACAACAACAACATCATGCATATCCCCTACAATCAGCACAACAACTCAGATAATATGCATCGCATCTCCATGCATGACTATACAATTGATGGTTTCACTTATACAAATACACCAACGGCAACAGCAACCGCAGCACCCACAGTGGCCGTTGTTATACCGGCACCACCGACACATTTGCACCATCAACATAATAGAAAGCACCAAAAAATTGCAATGTATGTGAGAGCTAGAGCACTAATTTTATATGTTTGTATATATATAAAAAAAAAATATAGCTAGCAATAAACATTATGTATATATGTACAGCACAAAAATATACTATTTAGAAAGCACAACGCACGTACGCACGCACAAACAACAAAAAAAGCAAATTAAACTCTTGCCAAGAAGCACTTTTCAGCCATAACAAGCACTCGCACACATTCATGAACGGACATGTTTGTATGCACGCCGCCTCTACAGCACAGCACTCAGTGAATTGGCAGCACTACAACAAGCACTAGCCACAGCAACAATGCACTCTACTACACATTTTTACACTGTATGCATGTATTTAGAATTGTATGTATGTAAGTATGCCCAAACGGTAAATGTGGATACATTAAAATTCTATTAAACAAATCTTAAAATTCAATTATTCGATTGGCAAAATGTTCAAGATTTGCACTCCAGCCGGATTTCGACCGGAACACTTGAGTTAAATGTGCTTAGCCTTTTACTTACTTGTATACATACATATGTACGCACAACGAGTATGGCGAGTTTCGATTTGAAAATTCTTGGCAGATTGTTTTTCTTTTTTGCAAGCGCTCCTTCCGGTAAAAGCACAAATTAGCAGTGGCAGCCCTCGCGTAAATTGGCTTGGCAAGCCTAGGTATGAAGCATAGCCATTAGCCATTTATGTAGTTTTCTTTGCTGGATTATCTGCAAGTCTGATTGCGTTCCGTCATTGAGTTTGATTAAATTCGGTTTGTATATTTAGTTTGTTGTTTATATTGATACCATATTAAACTTAAATTAAGGTTTGATATACAATGGATAATATGAAGATCTTACAACGTGAATGTTGTTGGTGGGCTAACGCGCCATGAGAAATTAAGTAGTAACTACATACATTGAAGAACTTAAACAGTAAACACATTTCAAGCGTAAAATAACCAGTTTTAAAGAAATTCGTAAAATGAAATGAAATGAGCGAAAATATTTAGGCAAGCCGGGCTTTTCGGCTTGTATGAAGCGTCCGCCACTGCAAACTAGTCAGCAGATATTCCAGTTAATTAACAAGAATGCCATTTTAGGTGAATAGTCGGTCACTATGTATGTAGTCTGCAAAGTGGTATGATTGTAATGAAAAGATTGACTAGAAAGCAAATAAGATAAGATATTTTGGGAAAGACTGACTACTAAGTGAAGTGGTATTATTGGAATGGAAATATTGACTAGTGCGAAGTGGTATGCTTGTAATGCAGGGTTTGGCATGAGTGCAGTAATTTTTAGTGCAATTGGGGAAGAAGAAGATGATGATGAAAAATGAGAAAAGAACGAAGAAGGGGGAAATCAGAAGCGGAGGAAGAAGAAGAAGAGGAAGAATAAGAAGAAGAAGAAGAAGAAGAAGAAGATAAAGAAGAATAAAAAGAAGAAGAAGAAAAAGAAGAAGAAAAAGAAGAGGAAAAAAAGAAGAAAAAGAAAAAGGAGAAGAAGAAGAAAACATGAAAAATAATATGAAGAAGAAGAAGAATACGAATATGAATATCGAACACGAATACTGAATACTGAAATGTAAATTTTGATACCGAAACCAACTACTGAGTACGAATTCTTATTACTCAATATGAGTGCCGAACTCTGAATACAATTACCGAATACGAATACTGAATATAAATACCGAATATCGAATACTAAATACGAATACCGAATATCGAATACTGAATTCAAATATCGAACACCGAATACTGAATGTGAATACTGAATAGCTACTAATACTGATTACAAATACCGAATATCGAATACTGAATACGAATACCGAGTTTCAATATTTTCACTACCAACATATGTACATACCAGACCTGGGTAATATCAAGTACCAGTACGACTAGTGACAAGTACATTTTAAAGGAATTGTACTGCTACTGGTACTGGCATTCCCAAAATTTTCTAGTACAAATACAAGTACAAGTAATTGCAAAATAATTGAAGTTTTAGCAAATACTTCAAAGTATTTGAAAAGAATTGAAAGCATGTACTTGAAAAGAATTGAAAAATGTACTTGAAGCGATTTTTAAGTAATTGAAAGTACTTGAAAATAATTAAAAATCGATTCAAGTAAATTTTTCAATTACTTTCAATTGTTTTCAAATACTTTGAAGTATTTGGTAAAACTTCAATTATTTTGCAATTCCTTGTACTTGTACTTGTACTTGTACTTGTACTGGTACTTGAATATTCTGCAAGTACTTAGTACGGACTAATTACTTCAAGATCAAAATATAAAGTATTTAAGTACGTAATAGTCCAATTACTACTCAGTATTACCCAGCTCTAGTACATACTTATGTAAATATCGTCGGTTAGACTTCATAATCGCCTATCCGACACTTGCGCCAAGAATGAGATTTGATGTTCTGCTGATCAGCTGTACAACTTAGGAATGTAATGGTACATTCAGACAATGCGAGAAAGTACTTTCAGAAAGTGAAAAAGTAAAATAAAAAAAGTAAATAAAACAATGAGAAAAGCTTAAATTTTCACTTTATGAAAGTACTTTCATTGCGTCATCTGGCTGTACCTTAAGCATACACATTTATTTACAAATTTGAAGCGAAAGAGGTGAAGCTTATGCAGAAATAAATGAAGAGGCTCAAACACTTGTAGAAAAGATTCTGAACTCTTTTCACGCTTTAACGTTACGAGTGGGCATATTGAATGCCACAGTTTACTAGGATAAAAGCGATTGCATTTGTTGTCGTCCTAAGTGGAGCAGACATCAAAGCTACTTTGCTTGGCTATAACAAAATTTCAATAGAATTTTAATAATTCACATTTACACTCAATAATGCTCACACACAATTTGATTTTATTTTACACTTGCAAAACCAAAATACAGAAGCTCACTTTTACGCCGACTTTATTAGCCACTTTATATCCACTTTAAATCACATCATTAGCCAGTAATTTTTCTCTATACATTTTCATTTTATTTAATCTTCTTTATGCTATATCCCGCAACTTTCTCTCACATTTTGCACTTAAAAAAATGAAAAAAAAAAAAATAAAATCTTTAAAAAAAATTAGTTCAAGCACAAATTCGCACAAAAGTATACATCTGAGCGATGATTTGAGCGCAAACAGAGATAAACTAACCCACCGTGCGCGCACCTACAAAGGTGATAACATGGATGAGAGAGGTAAGTGTTTTTAGCGATAAATTGAAATTTGTAAGAATTAAACATATATAAAAATAAAAATAAATTTAAACAATTGAAAATAACAAAAAAAAACAGCAGGAGTGAAAATAATTTAAATTATTTTATAGTAAAAATAACCGTGAAATCTTTGAAGCTCGCAAAGACAAAAAAAAACTAATACTAATAATTGTAATAACAAAAAAAACAGGACCTGTGAGTTTTAAATACGATATTTTCATACTTTCCTGCAAAATTAAAAGTAAAAATATATTTTTAGCAGATATTGCATTTGATTTTTTGCAGTAAGGAATCCCTTCATTTTAATATATTGATATATGTAGATACACATATCCACATAAAAATATTTTTATTGAAGTTGAACGTAATAGATACAATTATCTTCCATTTCAAGCTTGCCGTCAGCGAATACATACTAGGGTGGTCCTTAAAAATCAAATCAACTATATTCTGCGGTTTCATGCCCTAGATCGATGACAGCACAGTCAAAGATATCAAATATAAATTTTAGTGCCTATCGGAGATGGTTAAAAAGTGTAACACAGGGGTCAATGTTCAGAATACTCTACACAGAGAAAAAAGTACAATGGTTTTTTCAACCAACTTCATGGTTAATATTTTATTGGTTGATTTATTCATGTCAAAAGGAAAAAATGTAATATTCACATTTTCATTGTACCATTAACCAATATTTTGGTTGAAATCAATATCAAACAAAAAGTTGGTTACCCCAACGTGTATATTTGTAATATTAACCAAAATATTGGTTTATTCATATCTAAAAAAAACATAAAAACATTTACGAAGCTTTATGGCTTCGGCTCTGTTGTGACCATCGCCTTCAACACCGTTTGTGCTTGACGAAGTTGAATGGCTGGACCCGAATTGCAGAGAGCGAGAGAGTTTTTTTGATGTTGTGATGAGCGCCGCTTGAAAAATTTTCGTTTATGAACAAAAGCAAATTGCGCCTCAAACCCTTCAACTGTACATACATATTTTTATTTTATTTAAACATGTGTTGGTTAATATTACCAACAAATTGTTTAATACTAACAAAAAATTGGTTGAAGATTTCAACTAACATTTTGTTATATCAACAAATATCATGGTTAATATGACCACAAACATGGTCAAAAAAATCAAACAATATCATGGTTAATATTACCAACAAATTGTTTAATAGTAACAAAAAATTGGTTGAAGATTTCAGTTTACGCAAGTTATGCTGTATAGCTTTCGTTCGTGCATTCGCATGCGGCTGTGAAAAGCTTCTGTAACTCTCAGCCGTCTTATGCATTGTTCGAGCTATATAGTTTGAATTAGCAACTCATAGTCAGGGATTTTCACAATGAAAATGAGGTTGGCACTCCAACCTCGGAGCCGCAATCATGCGCCCCCCCCAACTGAATAAATTCAAGGGTTTTAAATATGGTATGTATGTGCATATATACATCCAATATATGCACATATGTACATACATATTTTTTTATTTTATTTAAACAGGTGTTGGTTAACATTACCAACAAATTGTTTAATAGTACCAAAAAATTGGTTGAAAATTTCAACTAACATTTTGTTATATTAACAAATATCATGGTTAATATGACCAAAAACATGGTCAAAAAAATCAAACAATATCATGGTTAATATTACCAACAAATTGTTTAATAGTAACAAAAAATTGGTTGAAAATTTCAACTAACATTTTGTTATATTAACAAATATCATGGTTAATATGACCAAAAATATGGTCAAAAAAATCAAACAATATCATGTTTAATATAACCAACATTTTGTTTAATAGTAACAACAAATTGGTTGAAAATTTCAACTAACATTTTGTTATATCAACAAATATCATGGTTGATATAACCAAAAGCACTGTCTAATATATCAACCATGGTAATGGTAATATTAAACAAAATTCACATTGATTCCATTTCAAGTGTGAAATTAGTACTATTAACCAACTTTTGGTTGATTTTTCTCTCAGTGTATGGAGATTCAAAAAATTTAATTAATTTTTTTTTATATCTAATGCCCGAAATCGATGGTCTTGCACTCAATGCTATTAAATATAAATTTTGACCCCGATCGGAGACCCTTAAGGGGTCTTACACAAAGGTCACATAGGGGTAATGTGAACTTTGACCACTGTGCGACACCTCTTCGCCATCTCCGAGCGAGAATAAAAATTTATATGTGGCATCTTCGACTATATTAATATCGAGCTAGGGGGTGAAGTTCACGAAATATGATAGACAATTTGCCTCCATATATCGAGGGATCACCCTAATGCATATAAATCCTAAATTTTTAGTTTGGCTGCCAGAATAAAAGAAGAAAAATAATATCGATGACGCAAAAAAATGTATATCACGCACCACAAGCGCAGCATATTTTTCGTAATGAAGCAACAAAAACACCAATAGATATTATTTACTTTATTAGCAACGTTTTTGTTTTTGTATTTGTTTTTGAATTTATTTTTGTTTGATATGCGAACTATGAAATTGTGTAACAATGAAAATGGTTGCATTTTCGGTTTACATTTCAATTGAAATGCATGGGAGCATAGCGCCAAAAAATACACGATGTTCAAAACTATTTTCGATTTTTTGTTATTATTATTAGTATAATGCATCTCATTTGTTTTATTTATTATTGGAAAAAAAAATTACAGAAACCAATAACGGCGGTGGTAGGGGTGATACTTATGTAGGTATGTGTTTATTTTGAAGAAGAAAGGACATTCAAGCTTTTTCTACTTGCAGGGAGTTGAAATGAATAAATCTTGGGACGTATACATACATATGTATATACACGAAAGCTTATAAGTCGTGTATGTTTTTCTATCAACTGTCGACACTTGCGTCTTTTGTTTATCATATAGTGTGAGAGAAATATTTTGGTAAATATAATATAATTATGTATGTATGTATACTTTTCTGGAACATTTCTATTACATATACATATAGGTGATTTATGATATAAAGCTGTGGAATTCGATTTTATGCACATACCTCAAAAAAGAAAAAAAACAAGTAAGGAAGCCTAAGTTCGAGTGGAATCGAACATTAGATACTCAGCTGTATGCTTTCATTGTTTGTTTGCGCTTGATGGAAACACGGTGCACTTAATATAAAGCGAGTGCTGCATAAAGTGGGTGTAGCCACGCCCATTTTCTAAATTTTTATCAGTCATCCAACTAAGCATATGAATATTATTCTTTGTACAAAATTTCATTCCTTTATGACTTTTAGTTACAAAGATGTCACGTTACAAATTCCCAAAGGGTGTTACAGAAATATCTTTGTTAAAAAGTAGGCGTGGTCATAAATTTTTGCGTGTCAATTAACACAAGTTATAAAAGTGTATAACCCAAGTTTCGTCATAATATCTCAATTATTTTTCGAGTTATGGGCTCCGAAATCTCGTTGATTCCTTTGTCTGAAAAGAGGCGGTGCCACGCCCATTTTCCGAAATTTTTCTATTTTTTGTTTCCGATCTATTGTAGAACTCATGCCACAAAATTTCAATGAATTATCTTTATATTTGACAAAGATATCGCTTAAAATGTTTTTATTAGGCCACTTTATAATACCCATATATAGAAGTGGGCGTGGTCGTCAACCGATTTCGCTAAAATTTTGAACATGTATTACTACAAGTAGTGAAAGTGTATACACAATGTTTCGTCATAATATATCGATTATTTGTCGAGTTATGGGCTCAGAAATCTCGTATATTCCTGCTTCTAAAAGGAGGCGGTGCCACGCCCATTTTCCAAAATTTTTGTATTTTTTGTTTTATGTCCATAGTTGGACACCTTCCATAAAATTTCAATGATATATCTTTATATTTGACAGAGATATCGCTTAAAATGTTTTTATTAGGCCACTTTATAATACCCATATATAAAAGTAGGCGTGGTCGTCAACCGATTTTGGCAATTTTTCGTCCAAACATTTGCCTAAGTAAGTATATCACGCCTACCAAATTTCATCGATATATCTTCAACGGTTTCTGAGTTATGACTCATAAAACTTTCAATGTTTGCCCCTTAATAAGTGGGCGTGGCACCGCCCATTTTCCAAAATTTCACCATATTTCTTCATAAGGGCCTGAGTTCAATACGTGTGTGAAATTTTATCACTCTAGCTCTATTAGTGACTGAGATACAAAATTTCCGATTTTTACTATATAGGGGAGGTGGGCGTGGTCATTGTCCGATTTCGCCCATTTTCAATACCATCCGTTCCTGTCTTGATACCAACTTACATTTCAAATTTCATCAAAATATCTCAATTTTTGCGCGAGTTATCGTGCTCACAGACGGACAGACGGACAGACGGACGGACATGGCTCAATCGATTTCTCTTTTCACCCTGATCATTTTGATATATATAAGTCTATATCTATCTCGATTATTTCATTCTGTTACAATCCACCGTTAGGAAATCAAAACTATAATACTCTGTGTACTAGTACAGCTGAGTATAAAAACAGAGTCAGGGCCCAGTTTGGAGTGCATAAAAGTGCTCCCGTACTATCCACAACGTCGAAAAAATCATGATATCTTTTAGATTGCATGTGCTAGGATGGATGGACGTGCTATGTATGTACATAAATGGTTTAAAGCAGAACCATTTTGAAATTAAAATACATATTTCAATCTATTTGCTTAATATCTGAGCAACCACTTGGAATTTGCTACAAATTTATGTTCTCGCAAAAATAGCATACGCACTCACACATTTAAACCATATAGGTTTTCAATACCCTCACGCTTATACTGCGTAACTTAATTGGGGAATTCAATGCCTTTATTGTCCTTACTGTTTTTATAACCGCGCATTGTAGCTCTGTCGCATTTTATTATCTCTTTACACTGATAATTTGACACAATAGACGAAGTTATGTTATTCAAATTTCTGTGTTGTTGGTTAGGATAATAAAGTTGCGCGCATAATTTATAAAAGGATAGCACAGACAAATAAATATATAGTAATAGTAATGTTAATAGAATGACGTGAGTACACATATGTACATAAATACGGTCTGTTTAAAGTAAAGCTCCTGCTTCAAATTCTCTATATGTATGTACATATTCCCAGTAAATTAATCCATTTTAATGTACAGATATTACAATATTCTAAACAGAATTTGCCTATGCCTTTATGTAATAAAAGCAAAAGCCCTATTAAATTAAAAAAAAGCATTATTTTTGTTTTGAATTACTACCGATAAAATTAAATTTAAGTGACCTTTGGGAATAGCCATTATTACGTTAATTCTAAAATTCGTTGAGCATACATATATATGTATCTATATATGTATGGTCAAGTGACTCAGCTGACTTATTGTTATATAATTTCTGGAAATGTTATTTCTCAACTAATTGAAGTTTATTAAACACATGGTGATTTATTAAAGTTTAAGTTATTAAAAGTTATACACGCACAAAAAAATTAAGGAAAAAGTTTAAGGAACACACCACACTTTAGAGAAGCAGCCTGTGCATTGATTATATATGTAAATCTAATATAATTACCCAGTTATCCTTACTCACAAATGTTCCATTTAAACTAAAGTCCTTTAAAGAGAAGTGGATACTCATCTATAACACTCACAACTATACAAAACGCCAAACAACCGTCACATGCTTTGTTGAGTTATATTAGGCACATAGAGTATTTCCCAAAACAGATAACAAACACTTTGTGTTATTTTCAAGCAATGCGACAAAGACAAAAACAACCAGGTCAGATTCTCCCATAGTAAACTTTTGCTAATATACATGCGCCCAAATCAATATCTAAACACTTCATTTATGTTCACTATTAACGCTAACATTATGAAATGCGTTATGATGACCAAAATAAGAAACAACAACACTAAAACGCTATTGTTACCAGAGGCACAAAATGTGATGTAGAAAGGGCGACTTTTCTTACACACCAGCAACAACAATAAAAAACACTCAAATAAATCACAACTACGCATATTATATGTAGTTTATTTCAACGTCGACGCTAAGTGTGTATGAACGCCAAACAAAATTGTAACATGATTTTGTTGGTGGTGGTGCGTGTGCGTCGTGTGTCAGTTGGCTGCGTGAAATCGGCTTTTGTGATTTGTCTACGATGTACTCATGTACATAAATACCTACATATCAGTGGCGGATGCTTAATACAAGCCGAAAAGCCCGGCTTGCCTAAATTTTTTCGTTCATTTCAGTTTACGAATTAAAGTCAATGACGGCAATCAGACCTTCAGATAATACAGCAAAGTAAATTACATAAATGGCTAATTGCTATGCTTCATACATAGGCTTGTCCAGCGAATTTATGCTAGAGCCACCAGTGCTACATATACATATGCGCACGTAAATACTTGTAGGCATTGTTGCAAACATTTAGCGGCATTTATGCTTGCTTAGGTGTCCTAAAGTGAGGTTGCGAGTAGTTCCTAAAGGTAACTATAGCCAACAGAGGCTTCATGCGTAAACAGAAATTAAAAAAACTGTCCCGCTTTTTGTGCCAACTTTTCAAAATTATCTGACTCATTTACCAAATACCATTGATTTGTGTTAAATAAACTGCTAGCTATGATGATTGTAACGCTAAGAAAATGCACGGTTAAAAAGTAAGTGTTACCAGGGCACAGGCTGCCGCTCACTTTTCCAAAAACAGAGCCTATTTCCTATTCAGAAAAGGCAGGGCCTTACACTTTAGACTTTTGCATATCATATGTACGAAATTATCCAGTTTGTAAGACCCTAGACACTGGCGAAGAGCTTCCGTAAGTATTTCCTACTTTTCTATCTTCTCTACTGGGACTTATTACTCACACACACACACGCACACAAAAACACACGCCACTCTAAGTAAGCTTTGCATGTAAGTGAAATGTGCTTCACACGGACTGCCAGTGGTGCTGCCATATAATGGAAATGCAAACGCGAATCGACGCCAATAAAAATTCAAATACTTCTTAAGCGCATGCACGCACTAATGTAGCTCAAACATGCATATGTATTTATGTAAGTGTGTATGTATGAATGTATGTACTCATAGACAAATATGTCAAAAATATAATGGCGTACAATGCGGCTTTGTTCTATAAAAGCGCCACAGCACAAATATTGACTTTATACAAATTTTTTTTTTTAACTTCACTTGTTTTCCTTCCCTACCAATCGTTCCCCCTGTGGTGTCGTAATAATGAAAAAAATTATTGCACACCATAAAATTTATTTACGTAATTTATGAGTTAATGCGCCTATAATGATATGTGTATATGTATTTACATATACATATATGAATGTGTAGATATATATTGATGAATAGAATCATGAGTTGTTTGCTGCCAACTTCTGGGTATGGAGCAAGGAAGCCACTGTTAATGCGGTAGAGAATAATATTGGAAATAAAATCATATATAATAATTGTTTAAGAGTTTATCGGTGGTTACAGGATAAATTCAATGTGTTTAGGACCAATTTGGAGTAAAATAGTTGCTAAAAAGTTACCTGGTAGGAAGTATATCACAATTAACAGTTGTTGAGGAATGAGGTATTGGGATAAATTCGGTGTAGTTAGGATTAAAGTTATTACTAAGGAAAAACCTTTTGGAAGGAATTTGTTATTCTATATAATAGTGAAGATAATATGAAATATTCGGAGTAGTTTAGGTGAATTCGGAGTAGTTAGGACTAAAATAGTTACTATCGAAACACCTTTTTGAAAGATTGTTATATATAATGGTGTTATCCTACATAATAGTGGAGCTAATAAAATAAATTCGGAGTAGTTTGAATGAATTCGGAGTAGCTAGGACTAAAATAGTTGCTAAGAAAGAATCTTTTGGAAAGCAGATGTTAGATAATAGTGCTTTCCTATACAACAGTGGATCTAACAAGATAATTTTGGAGAGGTTAAAAGACTTCGGAGTAGTTAGGACTGAAATAGTTGCAAAAGAAGAACTTATTGGAAAGCAGATGCATTATGGATGTCACTGCAATTTAATGCAGAATGTGAATAACACACAGGCAGCTAAATTTGTGAGAGCCTTGAAACACGAAGCCCATATTTTCAATTGAAAAATTCGCAACACATAAAAAATATATTTGTGCGGAAAGTGATGGAACGCGTAGCATTAACGACAACCAGCGCACGCTTAAAAGCTATTAGTTTTAAAAATTTACTTTGCGTTTAATTTATTTTTATTTTCTACCAACCAAGCTCAAAGGCTTTTATGTATTCGCTCTTGGCTCTATTTTCTGTTGCCTACAATCTCAGTAAACTTAACGAAATTCGTTTGCTTGCACGCTTTTTGCACACACACACACACACGCACGCACATACAATTCCCTTTGATGCGGTTCATTTATTGTACATACTCGTATAATGCATTCGAGCGAATTTAAAGGTTTAATTATCATTTGAGTATCATTCCAGTTACAAATAACTTTGACGGTATTAACAAATTAAACGGAATTGAATTGTGCCATTGTGTGTTGTTTACCACACGCATGCAGTCAGCCAACCAACCAAACATCCATCCGTTCATGTGCACACTCAATTGAGGTATGTGAAGCGCACTTGTGCTCATAAACTATTTGAGTGAACAACGAGTACTGCATTGAATTGTTTGGCAACAAAATGACGAGTGAATTAATTTAAATAAAAGGAAGGAAAGGAGAGAAAGATGAGGGTATGCAGCTGAGGCAGCGCCAACTTGTGAGACGGTGAAGTGTGGGCTTTGACTGGTTTTCGATTTCGATGGTGTAAGCGATTGTCTCAGAATAAGAAAGAAAGCCTTATACTGGCACAATTTTTAGGACTAAAATAGACTCAGTGTTATGGTCATGGCGAATTTTTCTTCAGCCGTTTTAGACGCATATTCGAAACTACAATAACAACGTGCTGCTAATTTATAATATAAATTTTATTTTTCGTTTAGCGTGATAACATTTTAATGTGCACCACGGCGTATGAGTAACCACTTGCGCGCGATTTTTATTAAAGCGCGCTCTCTATCTTAACTGTGATGCATGCAATTGCTAACAGAAGAGCAAAGAAAACATAAAAAAGACAGTAAACAGTAGGTAAACCACCAATCACTGCCGGTGTGTTTTTAATAGCGACCGCATTTTCCTTTTCAATTCGATTTTCTTTCTTTCCCATTTCATTTTAAAGCTGCTTGCATTAACTGCAGACAAAACTAGTTTAGAATGATACTAACAAAGCGATATATTTACTTCGTGTTGTATAAATATTTGCTATGAAAATAAAAACAAAACAACGACAACAACAACAACACAATAGCAAACACGATGTAGTCTTAACACTTAGCAGCAGCAGCAGGACAAATCATTTTACTTACGTGCATGCATACAGACATACAATACATGTGTATAAACATGTTAACTGATAAATACCCTGCAAAAAATGCGATTAATCCGGGACGTGTCCGGGATCAATCGCAAGGGAGCATGCGACTAATACAATTTTACATCCCTTTATATGGAGTGAATTGATCGCATTTGTTCGAGCATGTCCTATGAAGAGACTAATTGTTCAACTTGTATACCCGAACGGGTACCAATGTAGATTAATCACTAACATACCGAACGGGTACAAATGTAGATCAATCGCTTTCATCCCGAACGGGAACAAATGTAGATCAATCGCTTCCAGCACGAACGGGTACAAATGTAGATCAATCGCTTCCAGCACGAACGGGTACAAATGTAGATCAATCGCTTCCAGCACGAACGGGTACAAATGTAGATTTTTCCAAGTTGTTCGCCAAGGCAATTTTTAATAACAATCTTTAAAAAATTGGTAATGTTGATGCATATATAAATAAAGATTATATAATGTTTCACTTTTGAAAAAAAAAAAAACTCAATAAATAAATAGAAAAAATTGTAAGTTTTGAGTATGCATTATATGAGCGTAATGTAAAGGATATTTTCATAGGATTTTTTAGGCAACATTTTGTTAAAATTATTATTCATCATCGTTATTAAAAGAAAGGGTGTTCAATACGTTTTACCGGTTGTTCTACAATTTTTTAAATACATTGCACATTTTTGTAAAATTTCTACATGTTAGGAATCTACATTTATACCCGTTCGGGATGAAAGCGATTAATCTACATTTATACCCGTTCGGGAAAAATTGGTCTACAATTAGTCTACATTTATACCCGCACGGGAACAATCGGGGACTAATTGTGAACCGATTGTTCTCGAAATAGATCAATCCGGGACAAATATCTTTCGGTATTAATCGCACATTTTTTTGCAGGGTATAGCTGCAATACAGGTATCTATGTACATATGTACTTGTGTATGTCTGCATGTAAAGAGCCAAGCACTGTGTCATTCGTATCGCTGACCTAAAAGGGATTTGTTTTTAATAGCAGAACGAATGAGCGAGCGAAAGAACGTCTGTACATATGCCACAATTCAAGCAGAAGTGGAAGATATACAAGCTTAAATAAGCTTTGCACAAGAACGACAAGCTCAAGCAAAGAAATGCGCGATAGTTCATGTTAGTGCCTGCATGTGTTTTACACAACACACCACAACACAGCAGTTCGCTCTAAACACCACACCACAACAGACCACACCACTCTAAACACCACACCAAAACACAAAACACCACAACACTCATCACACATTTTCACCTCTTCCTCATCACTCCTTTTCCACTGTTTTTTTGTGGCTGCCAAGTGTTTTGCCGTATTTGGCCCGTTGATAAGTAAACAAACTGAAGATAAACACGAATGAAAAGCATTTGAAGGGAAAATTGTGTGCTCCAACGGCAATCATTAAAATGTGACAGAAAACAGAAAACGATTGAAAGCAGCAGAAAAGGTGGGTTTTTGTTTTAGTTTTTGTATATCACAAATGAGCAATGCAAACAAACAATAAGCAGGGCATAGCACAATTTTTTATCGATGTATGGCGTAAAGGATTTTGTATACATTTTGTTTTGTGCTTGTGCAAAAGGTTATTTCGTTCGTTCGACAAGCGGCTTAACGCTAAATATAGAAAGAAAAAAAAAGACATGCATTAACACACAACAAAGTTGCAATAAAGCAATAGATAACGAAAATGCTATGAAAATATACCAGCAAGGACAAAAAAAAAAACAAAACATATAAAAATAGATTTTACTTGTGCGCTATCGTTATCGCGTCTGTCGATTGTTTGGTGGTTTGTATGGTTGGTGGGTCGCCTGGCTAGTCGATTGATCGCTCGTTTAGTGCCGGAATGAAGGCACACAAGTGACGGCGGGAGTTGCTAAGGACTTGAGTTGTGCATGTAACGAAAATTGTGCTTAATGATATTTGAAGCAGCCGAAGCGTAGCGGACTTTTTATGTAGCTACCAGCGTTGCCGTTGAAAAATGTTCGTGGTGGCTAGATTTGATTTAATTTGTGGCTAAAAATGGCTAAAAAATTTGGTTCGTGGCTAAAAATGGTGGTTAAAAAATTTTGTTTCAAATTAACATGTTTTAAATTTATTTTTCAAATTCAGGCACAAAAGTATTGCATGCAATATAAGGAAAAAATCATATGGCTTTTTCGATTCTGGTATAAAATGTTACAATTTAATATCTCAATTATCAAATTACGTAACCAGTCTTCGTTTTAAATGGCTGGTTTTGTAAATAATGATGACTTAGCTCGAGGTTAATATTCGCTGAAATCAAGGCTGCACAACGATATCAACAAAAATATTTTGTTTTGTTGAATATCAAATAAAAATTAACAAAAAAAATTTTGTTTTGTTGAATATCAAATAAAATATCAAATGAATATCAATAAAAATTATTGAAATTACTAGCTGACCCGGCAGACGTTGTTCTGCTAAAATCTATTCCTATGAAGCCTAAAGAAAAGTCTTTGATTACCGTATTGCTAACCATTATCTTAGAGTCCATCTTAATTACTGCGAATAATAAAAAAATTGTCTATTCTCTGAATAAAAGTTATAGTTTATTCGCCGCGACAAACCTACTGCCCCCGATCTCTATCTCTATCTCAATCCCTATCTCTATTTCAATCTCAATCTCAATCTTAATCTCAATCTCAATCTCAATCTCAATCTATATCTCAATCCCTATCCCTATCCCTATTCCTATCCCTATCCCTATACATATCTACCTTTACCTTACCGGAGCCGTCCATCACAATCCGGGCCCACTACTTTAGCCATCTCTGGGAAACAGCCTTAGAAATCACAATGAAAATAGCTGTATGTGGAAGCCCTGCTCAACGCCTTTCATTTTCTACCAATATTGCTCGAAAACATTCAGAGGTTATCCGGGTCCACGCTTTGACCCAAATCTTGGAACCCGGCCTAGGTATCACTATTTAAAGAGCTCTTTATTGAAGTCCTCCTCAACAGCTTTCATTTGATACCAATATCGCTCAGAAACTTTCCAGGGTCACTCGGTCCCACGTTTTGACCCATATCTGGGGACCCGGCCTAGGCATTGCAATGAAAATAACTTTGTGTTGAAGGCCTGTTAAATACCTTTCATTTGATACCAATTTTTCTCGAAGACTTGCTGGGTCGATCTGGGTCCACATTTAGGAATGTTTTCCGGGAAGCTCCCCCTTTTTCGAAATTCTATATACCCTATTATGCGCGCTAACACCACGTGAATCTGCTGTGAAAATTTCATAAAGATCGGTTGGTTACTTTGGGAGTCTATAAAGGACACACATCCACACATGCACACCGATTTTTCCAATTTTCGGACTTTTCCGAAGAGATTTTCCAAAATTTTCTTCCGTATGAACCTTCTCCTCGAGAATACGAACAACTAACAAAACATTTTACAGAAATCGGTCCAGCAGTTCTCACCTGATGAGGTTAGTAACATTTTTTACACCATTTTTATATATATAGATTTCGTTTCGTTGATTATCAAAAAAAAATTATCAAAATTATTTTGTTTCGTTTATTATCAAAAACAAAATAATAATAAAAATTTGTTTCGGGCTTACGGCTTCATTTTACTTTGAATTTTTATTAACGTTGTTTTTTTTTTGATAATTTTTTTTGTTGGCTACCGAAACAAAATTTTTTCAATATTTGTTTTTTGATAATCAACAAAACGAAATTTTTTTTCATAATTTTTTTTGATAATTATCAAAACAGTATTTTTTTGTTCAGCACTTAACGTTAAAATTTTTCAAAGTTGAATTGAAAACAAAATATTTTTTCGGTTACTGATAAAAAATAACGTTAATGTGCAGCCCTGGCTGAAATTTCCACACAAGCTTACAAGATGGCTAAGAAAATCAAGCAGGGCAACATTTTTTCCAGAAACGAAAACGTCATTAGATTTGTATAAAAATAAAATATTCATACATGCATAGTATGTACTTAACTATATCAAAAAAAAAAATTAAATATCACATTCAATATCTATCATTATGTTGTCATCACTAATTGAATCTTTTTATTCATAAATTAATTCTTTCTTCATTAATTTAATGAGATCTTCTGTTATTTCAAATTCATTGCAACATTGTTTTACATTCTTTAAGCCATATCTTATTCATTAGGGAAAAGGTTCTTTCCACTTCGGCGTAGCTAAGTGGTAGAAGTAGCAAACAATATACAAAGTCAGTTAGATCCTTATACGGACTTTCATCGACAGCCTACTATTCCACTAGCGAGTATAAACAGGCATTTATCGATAGTTGCGTTACTTGTTTTTTTTTAACACTTAAATAGATTTGTGATAATCGCTGAATTGAATTAGCGTTACCACCTTCCTATGTTGAAAATTATGGTTCATTACAAGCGGTGGCTAAAAACGTGGCTAGTGGCAAAACCGAAATTTTGGTGGCTAAAAAAACACGGCGGAGGCTAAATCTAGCCACAAAATGGCTAAAACGGCAACGCTAGTAGCTACACTACTTTTTCATTGCCAAGTAAAAGTGCGTAGTTTTACGAGTGCATTTATTTAATTTTAAATTCTTATATACTTAAAAGGATATTTAATAAAATGAAAGTCTATGTATAAAAGGAGAACGGAATTTAAGAGACAAGTAGTAGAGAGTTAATAGCTGTAGCAGGTTTAAGCTATAATTACTTTTAACTTGTATTAAGTTTTAGAAATCCTATGAATGGATTCTTCAAATAAAAGAATAATTTGTTAACTTACGGGAGACATTTTTTATTACAGTTTGTCAATATTTGAATTAGCATTTCGCCCTTACATTTTTTATTTACACCTTTCACGGAAATGAAATGGTGTTATAACTAGGGCATGGAAATTTATGCAAATACATGTTTTTCTTAGATTTAGGTAGAGCAAAATAAATAAACAATCTTTGCGAATCGTGAAATTGTCAAATGTTTTTGCATATTTTGGTCATATATGCATATTTTTACATATTTTGCGTTGTTTGCATTTTTTTATTACATATTTCGCATTATATTGCCTATTTTTGTAATTTGCTAGTTGACAGTTTTATACAAACGAAATTCATGCATAACAGTCATCTGACGACGAATAGAGTTTCGTGTGAACTCGGCTATTATTAGTATTTTCGATACGGTGCAAACCTGTCGACAAAGAGCCGTTTTCGAACACGCTCCTATTATCTCTGTGGATGTAGAACGTTCGTTTTCTATGTATAAGAGCTTTTTTCGACCGAATCGGCAAAGTTTTCTTTTTGAGAATATGAAAAAATATTTCATTGTGTATGCTAATGAATCGTTAAATAAGGATTAACCTTTACAAATTATGAAATGTTCAATACTGAATTTATGTACATATCTATAAAAACATACATACATACATATTGCTAGCTTAGAGTGCAAATTTTGTAAGTCCTTTTTTTCAAACATTGCAGGAGAGACAAAAAACAAAAAATTAACAAATTGCGAAATGAAAAAAAAATTCCGTTCATGTAAATATTTTGGACTTACACAATTTTCTTCGCTTTTTGGACTTACACAATTTGCGTATCGCTGAATAACAACGATTAGAAATATGACAAGTATCACAGACTTATTTAGCGTGGTGCGTATTTGATTTTTCTAGCGTTCTACATAAAAATACAGTTTTTCATAAAAAGTGAACTTACACAGTTTGTACTCTAAGCTAACGATATGTATAAACGTATAACGTAAGAGCAAAATTGAATTAAAAAATGTTTGTACCTAATTTATTTAACTATTGTAACTTCAATAAACATGAATTATCTGAAGTTGAAAAAATTTGAATTAGTGCATTTTTTTTTTGATTTTTCATGCATATTTCTCAGTTTTTGTTGCATTTTTTATGCGCATATTTTTTATTTTTTAGTACATGAAATTCCATGCCCTAGTTATAACATTGTGCCGAAACACCCACCAATACATGCCGATATGATCAGAATCATGAGCCGAGTTGTTTAAGCCATGTCCCTCTGTCCGTCAACGTGAACGCAAACTAGTCTCTCAGTTTATGAGATATTTGATTCAATTTTGCTATACGGGTGAGTTTTGATTTTGAATTGATCATTTGTCGGAATCAGCCGAATCGGACCACTATACTATATAGCAAACAACCGGTTGTTCAGATATAGAAGTTTTGTGGTATAATTTCTCCATTTAAACAGCTAAGGGCATGAAATTTAGCAGCGGTGGTACCCATATGACCGCAAATTGTCAAGATCGTTTCATTTTGCCATTCATGAAAGGTATGAAGTCCTTGGTACGGCCGAAGACAGTCGCGCTCTTAATTATTTTTGCTAAAAGTGGCCGAAGGTGGATAAAGTAAGAGAATAACAACTTTTTCTTTGTAACAAAGTTATCATGATTTCTTTTCCTAAAGAGGACGCCATTCTTATTACTTTTGGGGAACACAGCTATACTTAGCTGAACACTGCTGAGTATGAGTATTTTCTTTTTTCTTTGCACTTAAAGGTGAAAAAAAATTTATAATTAGTGTATATTATTAAATGCGAGGATCTCATTTTTGTAATTCACCTCTACATAAAACTTACGCTAGATAAGTATTTCATACAATGGCATGCACAATAGACCGTCTCGCCTTATATGGACCAAGAAAAAATATTTGTCTGCCTTTTTTTAAAAAGTTATCAAAATAACCCTTTCGTGCAGGTACTAGAGCGTTGAGATGTTCTAGAAAATTATTCGCCGTAAAATTTCACTAAGGGTCTCCTCAGAAAAAAATTTTTTTAAAATTAAACTAAAAGACCACAGGAAGCGAAAACCATATACATATTCCGCGGAATGTTGAATCCGTTTTATGTCGCGTTCTGCCGAAGCGATCCAAATACTTCTTTTACAAAAGATTTTTGACGAAGTTTAACATGGCTACAAATAAAGGTACTTAAGGTGGTATAAACTAAATATTGGATGGTAGTGACCCCAGTGATGCACATAGGGTTAATAGGATTATATAGTCGAAACTTTCCTCTCAGTGCAAAGACACTGGTGTATTAAACATAACAGCCAATTTCAAGAAAAAATTTAAGTGAAAATTTAATTATTTCGCTGTCAGATTTCATATAAAATTCAAGTAAAAAAAATTAAATTAAACTTAAATTCTTTCGTGAAACTGGCTGTAAGAAATCGCACTATGAATACCGAAGATATAAAAAATTTACTTGAGCGACATCTAGCGGAATCCAAAAATAAGAAAAATAAAAAATTTTCGCAGAAATGTTTTATTGCGTTACGGTCTAATGCAAAATTTAATGCGGCAAAAAATTAAAATGTTGCTGGTAATTTAATAGTGCAATGTTGCTGGCAACATGTTGCGCTGTGCCGTTACTGCGTGGTTTTGGGGAAACGCGCATTTTTGCGTAACGTTTTCTTTATAAATAGACAAAAATATAAAATAAAAATTTTCTGCAGTGATGACAAACAACAAAGGTGAGTTGTGGAACGATTTTCCGTCATCGTTTCGTTCTCGACGAAAGAAGACACTGAAGATGGCGCATATTAGCCGAAACCGGTTTGTCTCCAAACCAAACTTGACAAGGGATGACGGAAAATCGTTCCACAATACATCATATTCCTACCCTGTCGGAAAAACAAGCAACCAAAAAGTTATTAACAAAGGTGAGTCTTTCAAACATGTACATTTGTATATAATTGCAATGCACCATCTACTTAGGGTAGTGTTTGCAGTACCTAAGCATTTTTATTATTGCATATAAGAAGTATTCACTTTTTTCACCTTTAAAACTTAAGTGCACTTTCGAGGCCTTCTCACACACCACTTTTTCGCTACTGCACTTTAACAAATAAATGTTGTTTCACTATTATTTTCGGTTTTGTATTTTAAATTGTATTTAAATGAATAACAAAAATAGTTGAACTCCAAAAAAATAAAAACTTTTTTTCAAATCAAAACTGCTTAAATATATAAAAGTAACTGATTAGCTTTTCAAGGTAGTATTAGGCTGAGGCAAATAAAACAAAAAACGAAACAAAAGCTTGCATGTTAAAACACGTTTTGCGTAGTGGCCAGAGCAAGAAATTTTAAGCCGCACCAAAAGCAAAAGTCAAATAAAACGAAATTCTGCTTAATTTATAATAAAGCAAGCGTTTAGAAAAAAAAAAACAAATGCAGCTAAAACGAAAATTAACATAAAAAAGTATTAACTACA
Organism: Urophora cardui; assembly: GCA_960531455.1. Lineage (NCBI taxonomy): Eukaryota > Metazoa > Arthropoda > Insecta > Diptera > Tephritidae > Urophora > Urophora cardui. The sequence continues at coordinate 27,382,078 of OY482672.1, read as the reverse complement.
TTTCAATTAAACAACACAACAAACAATTATTTAAAAGCAATAAATATCAATAATAATCAAAAAAAAAAAATAACCACCAAATACAAACAAACAAACAAAATAGCTCACTACATGACCGATTAAGTACTACCTTCCTTCCTCATTCCCAATTTTGCAGTCCGTATAATGGGCATGGACGAGAAATTGCATCTGAAAATGTTCGAAGATAATTTGGCATTGATCGATACGCCACTAATCGCAACAGCGACTAGCACCCACTACCCGGGCACGGTGACCACTTCGTTGCACACAATGCACGGCATACTTTTATATCCATTCAATGTGAGTGATTTCCAACAACGACACACCAACGCTGGAACAACAACGGGCGGTGAAGCTGGCGGCGCTTTGGATGTCATCGATACGGGCCATGCTTATGGCTATGAACACGCTGCTGGTGGTGGTGGCGCTGGACATGGCCATGCTCATAGTCATGGTGCTGTTTACTATCAAAGTATGTGTAAATGTTTAACAAAAAAAGTGAAACGTATTTGAAAAAAAAAAATAAAAAATTTAGTGAATAAAATATGTATTAGCTAGTAATAGAAGGTGCTTAGCTTAGCAAATGACATAAAATACTTACATAGGTCCCTGCATCAATGTTTAGTACTTATTTAGCTGGAGTAAAACGCTAGTGAGCAGGTCACTTGCTGTTGTACATACTATTTATATACTATTTCTTCTTTATTCGTTTGTGTGTCGGATAGTTTGCTAAAATGTTGGCTAATTGCTGAAATGGTAAACTTAAAATTTAGCGAAGCGCTATCTATCACAGTCTTCATTATACGTATGTATGTATAGGTATTTGATAAGCTTAAAAAAACATTTTTTTTTTTTTAATTTTTATTTAAATTTTTTTTAAGTGCGGCTCTTCTGTACTTGAAGTATAGTATTTATGACAGATAGATGCACAAGGGTTGCTTTTTTGGGTACATTTTCCATTAGAGATGGTACATAAACTGTCAAAGCTCATTTACACTTTGTTTGTGCACACGCAAATACCCAAAAACAATTTTTTTGTACACTCCACTTGCGAAGGCACTTGAGATTTAATTAACCAAAAGTTGTCCAACTGACTTAAAAATTTCCCAAAAATATCCATGTGTAGGAATTTTTTCAAAAATACTTTTTTCCACGAAAAGTATTATAAAGCTATCAAACTTAATATTTTAACAAAATTAGCCACTTACGAAAAAAATACTCTAAGGGAAATTTTTTTAAAACGCGTACTTTTACTAATATAAGTAAAGAATCTTAAAAATTTCCCAACTGACTAAAAAATAACAAGCTAATATTGAAAATAAAAATTTCCCAAAAATATCCCATTATTGTAATTTATACTAAAACATTTTTCATGTACAAAAAACAACACAAAGCCATTAAACTCAACATTTTAACAAAAAGTAGCAAAATCCAAAAAAAAATCCTATAGGGGAAATTTTTGTAAAACCCGTTTTTTTTTTTTTTGTTAAAATAAGTAAAGAATCTGAAAACTTTCCTAATTTGCTAAAAACTAAGAAAGTAGAATTGAAATCAAAAAATTACCAAAAATATCCCATAAAGGGAATTCAAAAAAACATCGCATGAAAAACATTCTCTACGGAAATTTTTTCAAGAATCTGAAAAATTTCCCAAATAACTAAAAGCTAAGAAAATAGAATTGAAATTAAAAATTTTCAATTATGGGAATTTTTTCGAAAACGCTTTTCATGCACAGAAAACAACACAAGGCTATCGAACTGAATATTCTAACAAAAAATAGCTAATTCTGAAAAAATCCTCTAGGGAAATTTTTTTTAAAATGAGTATTTTTATTAAAATAAGTAAAGAATTTTCTAAATTTACCAGAATACTAGAAACTAATTAAATAAAACTTAAATTAAAAATTTCCCAAAAATATCCTTTTATGGGAATTTTTCAAAAACACCCCAATTGCACCAAAAATTTCAAAAAGCTAATAAACTCAAAATTAAAATTAAAATTTCCCATAAATATCCTTTGACAGTTTATGGTCTTTATGCAAATAAAAAAAGTAAATTGCGGCATTGCGCGCCTTTCCTAGTGGATCTACCTATACTAGTTATGTATGTATGCCCTGATGTTAAGCAAACTTAGGCTAACTTCTTCTATTATTTCTTTCATTTTTTACGTCAATGCTTCTTATATGGGTGACTACTTAAGACACGCCTACTCAATATAATTTTGATTTGATAACAAACAAACAAACAAAATTCTTCAAATCAAACAAAAAAATTAAATAAAGGCTCAGAAACAACAACAATAAACAAACAACAGTTCTTTTTTCGCCGGAAAAGCAAACAACACAGCATTCAGTTTGTAAAAAAAGTAACAGGAAAATTTAACGCTTTAATATTCTATTTTTTTATTTAAAATTTTTTTTGTTTATTTTTTGCGTTTACTTAACTCAATACTGTACTTGCTGTGTAATGTTATTGAGTTAAACCTTCAAATATGTCCAAAGGACGGCTAGCAAACAAAAAGAGACATTCTTGTCATTAACTTGCAAAAGACGTGATATAAATAATATTTCAATTTTTCGATATTCGAATTTTGTTAATTATTCAAAGAAAAAAGAAAAAAAAAAATTCATTCAATTTTTCTGCACTTTTACAAATTCTTTTTTATTCTACGCACAATTTTACAGCAAAAATTCAAATTGCTCCAACAAAAAAAAAATTATTTACATACATTACATATATATATATATATTTAACAAAAAATATAAGACAAATAATTCGTTATTAAGTGAAGAAATTTTTATGCAACAATTTTTTTATACTCTTTCAAAATTTTCATGCAACTTTGTTACGTTCATGTTATTGTTCAACAAATTTTCATACTTAATTGTTAAATACAACGTTTCATACAAACAAAAAAAAAAAAACAAATCATTGCAATTACAACTACAACAAGCAACAAAAAATCACTTGTGCTCAGCGTACAAACGTGCACAAATAAATTCATACACACAAATATACAAGCAAACCTACACACATAAGTATATATGTACATACATACATAGCTATGTGTTTGCATAAAAGTTTACAAATAATTTTTTATTTCATTTCATTTCTTCTTCATTTACAACTTTTTAAATACATATTTACAACACAAAGCAAATAAAAACATAACAATTTGTTAGTAAAACTCCATTTCATATTTATTTTCACTTCTTTGTTTTTTTTTTTAATTTTTTTCTTTTGCGTTTTCTTTTCAACTTTTCAATTGTACTGCATTCGACGCAACGAAAGACGCGCTCTCTTTATTTGTGTGTGTGTAAATAGCAACAATTGCATTCACTTCGTTATTTAAAAAAGCAGAGAAAACGCATTGCAAACATACCAACATCTTGTTTTTTTTATCTATGTAGATATACATATTCTACATAGCCCATAAACACTTAAAAAATTCATACATTAAAGCACGTTACACATATACATACATATATAACATACATTTTTAAAAGGAAAGAGTGATTCATACATTTCAACTGGTTCTTGACATTTGCTGCATTATTGCCATCATTTAACCCCAAATTAAAATTTTTTTTATACTTTCATTTATTTTATTTTATTTTATTTTATTTCATTTTGTTTTATTTTTATATTATTTTTGTTTTATTATTTATTTTATTTTATTTAATTTTTTTTATTTTGTTTTATTTTATATTTTTTTTTTAGTTTATTATATTTTGTTTTATATTAGTTTTTTAAGTTTTTATTTAATTTTATTTATTTTTTCTTGTTTTATTTTATTTTATTGTATTTTATTTTTTTATTTTATTTTATTTTATTTTATTTTATTTAATTTTACTTCATTTTTTAAATTAATTTTATTTTTTTTAATTTATTTTTTTTTTTTAATTTTTTATTCTATTTTATTTAATTTAAATTTATTTTATTTTGTTTCATACTATATTTTTATTTTTATTTTGTTTTTTTTTTATTTTTTTACTGTTCCTTTTTTTTTTTTTTTAATTTAAGTAATTGAATTTTTAGCCCTTTTCAAATTTTTTTTGCCTGCCTTGTTTTTGGTTTAGCTCAATAAATTTTTTTTTATTACTTTGCTAACAAATAAACAGCTTTCGAAGACGCAGGGGTAAGAGCTAAATCGCAATTGAGCAATAATTCTGTCGGAAGTTGAACGTACATCCATGTTGTATCGCGCTGACTTCGATATTCCCCCTCGTTTATGTGATAAGTGTTACTTACCCATACATACTAGCAAATCTATATTAACAATAAGTTAGTTCTAATTAATTTTCTCACTTTTTTTCAGTGCATTGATTAACTTTTCATTAAAAATGACACTTTCAAATCTATTTTTTATAATTTCAAACGCGTCAATCTGAGCGGCACTTTCTTACAAGATCTTTTTCAATAAAATGTGACAATGCAACATACGATATTTGCAACAAATTTACAATCGAGCGCCTGTGTTGCTATTGTGATTATTTCCTTACATTTATAATCAGCTGTTAAACGCGCGATCGACCGAAAGCTCAACTGCGACTTTTTTTTAGCTTTTAAGCTTCTGCTAAAGTGATTGAAGCTGAAGCAATAGAAATCTTTGTTCCAGAGAAGAAAGAAAGCTCACAAAGAAACTCTTTAGGTTGTGAATGATTAATAAACTTTTTTTTTTCGTTTATCATATTTTATTTTGTTAGGCTTTAATTCTGCCTATTTAAAAAAAAAAAACAAAAACAAAAATGGTTCTTTATTATAGTAGTAAGTTTCTCTTTTAGCTACGTGTATAAATTAGAGCTCTAGATACCCGGGTATCGAACAAATCGAATTGATCGTTTTTGTTTGAAGCCCGTTTGTTGTTCAAATGCCCGTACAAACATTCGAGCATTCGAGCTTACAAACAAAAAAAATGTGTATCGAAAAAACAAAAATAAAAACAACTACATATGAAGAAGAAAAAAAATAATAAACAAAAGAAAAAAACAAACTTCAAAATGCCCGAATTGTTCAAATGCCCGTACAAACATACGGGTAATAAACAAACAAACGACTGTTCCAGCATTTGAACAACATTTGTTCGGGCTACTCGAAAATGTTCAAAAAAAATTTTGGAGCTCTAGTATAAATGTTTAAAGCAGCTTTAAAGCCATCCACTTATACTCGTATGTATGCATATGACAGTATGTATCAAAAGAAAGTGGTGTCCAAGACCATCAGTTCACGGTATGTACGCTTTACCATTTCGATAAAAAAAAAAGCAGAGAGAATGTATTGCGATTTAATATAATGTGCGCGCTTTTTTATTAGTTCATAGTGGGCAGAGTATTGGAATTTAATTAAATGTTAATTTTGATGGCAGTAGGTATGTAGGCTACTATATGTATGAGAATACACTCGTGACTAAAATAAAAGGCATATTTTGCATTACAGTTTTTTAAACTCTGCTGAATGCTTTTTATACTACAATCGATTCAGTAAGGCAAAGGGCAAAGTGCAAAAAAGGGTATTCTATGCACACTTTCTTTTAATGCCTACTGTAAGTAAATACATATTTATTTATTTTTTTTTAACTATGTAAAATCTCAAATATTTGTTTTAGCAAGTGTTTATTTGACAATAAAATTTATATTTACATGCCTAACTACATAACTAAATATATATTTCTTTTTGCTTTTTTGTTCTGAGTCTTTTTTTTTTGTTCCTTCTCAAATGCAAATAACTGGCATTGTACTTATTTATGTATGTAGTAGAGCCCTACAATGAATTTATTATCTGCCACTAAATTACAAATGCATTTTAATTGGATTATTTCTCACTTCAAATGAAATGAAAATGAATAAATTTTATTTGTCAATAAATTTTTCTAGCGCCACCAATGACAAGCAATAATTTACATAAGTGCATACATATATACATGCAAACTGTGTACGATTATTTTTATCCTCTACTACACATAAAAGTCGCCCGAAAGTATTTACGCGACACACAAGGGTGGCCCAAAAACAAACAAACTCGCTAACGTCAACCAGTTGAATGATTTTTACTTTTTTACTTTTTTGCTCTTTGCCCTTTTTTATTTTTTTCTTTGTTTTTTTTTTTTTTGGGGATCCGCTTTGCCAACTCCTCCGGTGCTTATAAATGGTTTTTTGTCCTGCTGCACACACACCATTTGTATATATATTGTGTAGCGGCAGGCGACGCATTTAAAATGCCATTAATCAAATACCTTCCCCTTCTCAACTCTCCACAACTTGCTTTCACTGTAGCCATGACGTTGGCAACGTCAGCGGTCAACTATTACATTGCATGAAAAAAAGAAATGTCTGCCACACGCTTGGTTTGGTCGTTTGTTCTTTGTACGTTTGTTTGTGACTGACGAAGGGCCTGGGGCTATTAAATTGTTGCAAACGTGCGGTTATATGCATTTGTATACATAAAAACTTAACATATATACTTTGTATAGTGCGGATTAACCAAATATACTTACTATATGGTTAGTATGTTCATTTAAAATGCGGTTTATTACAATAAATGAGCTGAAAAATATAGAGCAGGATTAGAAAAAAATTAGAAAAATAAAGTTGCAACGAAAAGCGCAACAAATATTTATGGGTAATTATTTGAACTTTTAATTAAATGTAGTGCATTTAATTTAAGTGCTAGCAAATAATTTATAAACATGCATACTAGAAGTCTGTATCGCATAATAAAGTATGTCAAATAAACCATTTAGGCAGTTGGTTTGGGTTGCGTGAAATTTATATACATTAATACTAATTTGGAAATGACAATTGGTCGCAAAAAACAAAGGACTATAACACTGAAGGCTATATTTTTTTTTTTTTTATTTTTTTTAATGCTTTTAAATATATTAGGCAGCGGCTGACAACGATTTGTGTGCAAGAAGTGCTCCAAATACAAAATTACACAAATTTATCTGCATAAATGGCAGAGTTAAATATTCCCCAAAACGAAGACCTATGCTGTTTGAAATTTGCCCTCGATTAATTTCCCTCCATATAAATCGCCCTGGCCTAATAAGTATGTTAATCAATCTCTAATAAAATGTCTTTTTAATTTCAAATTTATAAAGCGCTATAGGAACAAAACTTCATTGCACTACGTTAGCTTGTAATGGCTTCACACTTGAACCAGCAGGGACAGAGAGCAGGCCCATTACAATAACATAAAACACGAATTACTTCTCTTGATAAAACACTTCGACACAGAACTATTTTAATTGTAATTCCTAGGCCGGGTCCCCAGATATGGGTCAAAACGTGGACCCATTTGACCCTCGAATGTTTTTGAGCGATACTGGTGTCGAATTAAAGTTCTTAATGGGAACTTGAACATAGATGACTCCGAAAATTGGGAATCATGGCTTCAATATAGAGATCTCTTCGATGTAATGCTCAACCTGGTTCCCTAAGTAAAGGGAACATGAAAAGGAAAAAGAAAGTCGAATGGAATGGAATGGGAATGGGAAAGGGTGGGAAAGGGAAAAGGGAGAGGAAACCAAAATAGAATGGGATAGGGAAGGGGTGAGAAAGAGATTGAGGAGAGGGGAAGGGATACCGAATAGGAGGGTGAGAGAAAAGGAGGGGTTAGGGAGAGCGATAGGAAAAGCGATAGGGAAGGAAAGGGAAAGGAAAAGAAAAAGAAAAAGAAACGGAGATGAAAAGGAAAGAGAAAGAGAAAGAGAAAGAGAAAGAGAAAGAGAAAGAGAAAGGAAAAATAAAAGTAGAGGGAGAAGGACATGAAGAGGTAGAGGTATCACGACCAACCGGGGCGGATGTACTTTAGTTCTGGATCTCACAAATGGCTTCAACAATTTTCCTGGAATTTAGTATACAAGAAGTCTCGGGCGCAAACTTCTGAAAAGTTTCATTTTTCCACTAATTTTTTTTATTTTAACTTTTTATTTCTCTTGCGAGGACCTACGAAAAAATGGCAGCCCGGGATAAGCTCGGTCATCCAGGTACTACATACTTATATGAAGTACCTATGCTTAATTTCTATGAGTGCGAACACTCAGCGAGTACTGTATTTCGAGGCCCGCACCATTCTTTGCCAGCTCATAAGGTTTCTGGTGCTGATCTATCCCCACGTGACCTAAGATCCAGTACAAATGAACAGTACTAGTTCTGCATATTACCCTTAAAGCTGATACTAGTTAAGCAGCGCTTCTGCTGCTGTTTCGTAAACTATGAAGTCAAGGTATGGCGCACACCTAAAAGGCAACTTATTTACCTCATGCGATTCACGTACGTAATTGTTTTTAAAATAAGTACGTACGTGATTTTGGTGACAATTTGCTTTATTTTTTCTTAATCACCTGAAAATAATCAATTAATCGCAATTATCCACTTAAAACCAATTGCAATTGTTGCGTATAGAAGAATGACATTTATACCACAACGCAATAACATAATGAGTACGTAATTATGGCGGCATTTAATTTGATGTGCTGCATATTAAATCAAGAGTGCGTTTTTTTATGTATTGCGTTTCTTTGCCTTTAATTCCGCATTTGTATTAGTTTAATTTTTTTACTTTTATGTATAAATATTTTATTCTGAATTTTTTTTTTTTTTAATTTTAATTTTAATTTTTATTTTTATTTTTTTTCTTTTTCCTTTTTTGATGTTTTATATTTTTGTCTGTTTTGTTCCTTTTTTTATTTTTCTGTTTTATATTTTTTTTTGTGAAATGCAATTGTATATACATATGTACATATCATTTTTGTTTATATTGTTAAACATTTCCAGTACATGAAAAATGTTGTCAGATTTGCGTTCCGTGTCTTTTGTTTTTTCTTTTTTTGCTTTCCAGTATGTATGTTTGTAGTTGTGTTTCATAAACAAGTTTGTCAACATCGAATTTGTCAATAGTAAATAAAATACGATTAATTAATTTATTATTTTTGCTTTAATTAACTCTTTTCGAGTTTTTGAAAAGCTGTAAACAAATTTAAACGTCAGAGAGCAGAACAATTGAGACTTAAGCGTCAGCGCTACACCCAACCAAAGAACTTGACGCCGTTTAAAGTATTAATAGTCCAAAAATTAATATTTTTTACTACAGTTTTTTATTTTATTATAATATTTTTTGCAAATTTTGCATTTATTTTTAAACACATCTGCGCTGAATATATTCAATGGTAAAGCGTTCAAACGTGAACGATTTTCTACAGAAAGATTATCTAAATGGGGCATAATAAATATTTTCCTATGAACATATGTACTATTAATTTATAGGCAGGCTACGCATAAGAATTTTGTATGAAATTATGTATACATTTATATGTATGTATGTACATATGTATGTATTATATATCAACTAATTTCCTTAAAATTTTTTATATAAATAACACATTTCCATTTAAAAAAACTCACACTCATTAAATTTTTTCTACTTTCGTAATTTCTGCTTCAATTTGATGTGTATCAATAAACCACTGCATTAACGACAAAAAAAAACACAAAAAAAAAAAATAAATAAAATAACATGAAAAAACAAAAAAAAAAAACAAAAATAAAAACCAACAAAATGCAACCACATAAATAAAAAAAAAACGAAAAACATCGCAACTTGTTAAAAAAAAAAACAAAATCTGGCATAAACATTACACTTAAACATAAAAACAAACTTGTTTTTCATAATGCACAAACAAAATACTCAAACAAAAATAATACCGTCAATCATGAATGAAAAATGCAAAATAAAAACAATTAATTTCAAAACAAATTGTTAACAAAAACCAAACACAATTCGCCTTAAAAACATGAACGCAAACAATTGCTTCTGATTTTCCAAAAAAAAAAAAAAACCAATGCAAATCCTACAACAATAAACAACAACTACAACGAAACACTTGCATGGCCACTTGGACACGTACATACGTTTTGCTTGTGGGGCCTTAAATATGTATTTTCCCACTTCCCCATCGTCGTGTTTGCTCTTCATCACACCAAATCCATCTACCACTAACCACGGCCATCATTTGGCGTGATGAACGTTGTTGCTGTTGGCCGATGCTTTGATGTTCGGTACGCGCCCGCTGGCGGCCTCACATAACAACACACACAGGTGGTCAGGATGTCGAAGTGGACCTCTCAACGGAAATAATCAAGCAACACTTTCAGGTAAGTCACAAAGAGTCAAAAACAACAACAAAAAAAAAAAAAAAACAAATGGAAAAAAAGAGTCAAACAGTTAGTTGTCATCACATAAACTCGAGCAGTACGAGCACATGCATATGTTTGTCTGTACATATGTATGCATGTAGTCTGCCGTCTGTCACTTGACATGTTATGTGTATGTAAAATTCGAGTGAGCGCATTAATGACTGGAAGATGGAGTATTGTGTACATTAGGGTGGTCAAAAAAAAAATGGGGTTTCCAGCTAATGGAAGTGATAAGCAAATTTGCTCTGGAATTTTTCTAGCTTTTATTTCTTTTATGTGTTCCAAACAAAATGGTACAAAAGGCGATTTTTGTAAAAACCAGAGGAAAGAGTTCATGGACCCATATAATCAGCATCATGATTCAGAATCGATTAAGCCATTTCCGTCTGTCAATTTGAATGGAAACTAATTCCTCAGTGTCTGCATATGATTGCATTTGCCGGAATCGTTTATATCGGACGTATGTATTTAAGATAACCTCTGCTCTCATACAAGCGATTTTTGGCATAATCTTCTCTATTTAGATATATTTTAAACTATTCGTTGCAATATTTTTACCACAATGAGCTAAGGCTACTGACCTAAAGTAATCAAGATGATGTAGCCAACATACAGGTGCTGTCACCTAACGTTAGGAAGTCTCAATGGAATTTCTATGGACGTACAGGCTTATACCTGTTGCGTAGATAGAATGTGCGACGAACCTAATTTCCACTTCATCCAGGTCCTAAGTGTTCGTGGGTAATGTTGGGCTGTTTCATAGGTTTTGTCCTGAATATCCAGAAAAGATGGAGTACAAAGTGCAGAACATTTGTTTTTTTTGAACGTCTTCGTTTTCTATCAGAACATAGGCGAATACAAGGTGTATCAGGAACAGCAATCACGGTGGAAAACTTGAAGGCACTGATGTATCTGTCCCCTGCTAGATGAGATATATGTATTTAGCGAGTTTTCAGCCACAATTATGAGCCAACTGCGCTTAAGAGATCAGCGTAGGCGTCAGTATGTCTGCAATTAAAATTGGTAACTTAGGTAGCTGTGGGTAGTAGAAGGAAGAACTATGGGCCTAATGCATAAAAATCGAGCTACAACTCATACTCAGTTTTTTCGTAAAATTTGGATTTTATATGCATAAAAATTATAAAAATTGCTTGATTTTATCAAACAAATTACGTTTACCTCATACAAAAAATTAAAAATAATAAAACTCCATCCAATAAATTGAAATTATTTGGTTAGAAATTTCTCGGAATTAAATTTGAATTGAGTCTCTTGAGATAGAGCTCAGTTTTTATGCATACGGGCCTATATATTGTTCTGTGGTTCGGTGAGAGTATTGTCTGAGGCGGAAGTAGGTTAAGTTTAGCGTGTTGAAGTCTAGCATTTCTTGTATTCGTTTGCAAATCGCGTATTAAATTCCTACCAGCCTAATGCATCACATTTATCTATATCATTCGCCTTGTTGCACTTCATTGCTATTGCTGCTGCTCTTCTAACTCGTACAAATTACATACACATGTACATACATACATACGTACATGCGCGCTCAAATGATGTTTTTGCGAGCAATTCGTGCACTCAATTCGAATCGACTTGAATTCGGTGCATTACTCACTAGCTCTTCAAAGTTTAACAACTGCATTTTCTTTTCTTCTTCTTCTTTTTCCCCTTTTATTCTACTTTTCATTGCTCTAACGCTGCCATTCGTGCTACTTGTGACAATCGCTGTCGACGCCGACGCCGCTGCTGCTGCTGCTGCTGCTGCTGCTCCTTTTGTTGCTGTTATGCTCACGCTGCTGATGTCACCGCGCTGGACGCCGTTATTTTACGATTACTGCGTGCACAATTTGCTATTCATTTTATGAATGCAATTATTAACATGCAACAACGAAAACCAACAAATAATAACAACAAAAATTAAAAAACAACAAAACAACTCCAAATTCTGACTGCAATTGAACTCTGCATTGTTGTTACAAACCTGCTTTTTTGGCATCACAACGTAATCAAATGGGGCATATAAACCAAACTACAACTACAACAATCAACTGCTAATATAACAACAACTGGGATAACAATTACAACTATAAAAATAAAAAAACAACAACATCTAAAATGCGTATGTTTGTGCATTCATGCTGGTTTTACGGTCGCCTATATCGTGACTTTTTGGTTGTTGAAACAATTTGAATATGATGTACTGTGTTGTCGTGATGTCCTGCGTTGTGGTGATGCCATGTGATGTGATGAACCGATATATAACATACATATGCTCTCTTGTCATGCTCGGCGCTCCTTGCTTCCCCATCATCATCATCATCAACTCACACATTGATTGAGTAACTCTACATAGAGTACCTGCCACACGGCATTGGATACATGCCGGGAGGACGTGTCATGCTCCTCCTCGTTACAGCCAATGTTGATGCATTGTGAAATGCACCGTTGTAATCGCAATGCATGCATGAATTCACTACAAGCCTTTTATAAAGGTCCTCATGAGGATTTAAATTTAGACATTGCCTTCTGCCTATGCAAGTAAGTACCTACCAATTAAGAAAGTACGAATACACATACACTAATGTACATACATACCCTGCAGGGAACTCAATAACTAGTGAGCAAAATTTCTAGTTCCGAACTAGCGAAAAGGTGTCAAAAATGAACTAGATAATTGTAATTAGACTCTCACCAGTTCAGAAGGAGTGAATTGAGTGACCATTAAAAGACACACTTTGATTTGTATGCAATTTCGAAGTGATAAAAATTCTATGAAAATTTTTCGTTCGTTCAATTGCCGTCGGCTTTGTATATTTCTGCAATTCTCAGATGTTTAGTGAAGCATTTTATATTAAGAGTTTTCTATTTGCATCTTAACCTGTATGAAATGAAATGTTCCCCTAATTATGCTTTTCCTATCCGTCAGGTTTATTTTGAATTTTTTTTATTTTATTACTTTTAAAATATTTTTGAAAATTTTAATTAAATAAATCAGGGCTGCTCAACGCTCTTGTATTGAAAGTACAAAGCTCAATACATCTACAAATCTATATATATAAAAATGGTGTAAAAAATGTTACTAACCTCATCAGATGAGAACGGCTGGGCCGATTTCTGTAAAATTTTTTGTCAGTTGTTCGTATTCTCGAGGAGATGGTTCGTACGGAAGAAAATTTTGGGAAATCCCTCCGGAAAAGTCCGAAAATTGGAAAAATCGGTGTGTATGTGTGTATGTGTGCATCTGTGGATGTGTGTCCTTTACAAACTCCCAAAGTAACCAGCCGTTCTTTATGAAATTTTCACAGTATATTCATGTGGTGTTAGTGCACATAGTAGTGTATAGAGAATTTCTAAAAAGAGGAAGCTTCTCGGAATACAGGCCTAAATGAGGACCCAGATCGATCCAGCAAGTCTTCGAGCAATATTGGTATCAAATGAAAGGTGTTCAACAGGCCTTCAACATAAAGTTATTTTCATTGCGATACCTAGGCCGGGTTCCCAGATATGGGTTAAAACGTGGGATCGAGTGACCATGGAAAGTTTCTGAGCGATATTAGTATCAAATGAAAGCAGTTGAGGAGGACTTCAACAAAGAGCTTTTTAAATAGTGATGCCTAGGCCGGGTTCCAAGATTTGGGTCAAAGCGTGAACCCCTGAATGTTTTCGAACGATATTGGTAGCAAATGAAAAGCGTTAAGCAGGCTTCCACATACAGCTATTTTCATTGTGATATCTAAGGCTGTTTCCCAGAGATGGCTAAAGAAGTGGGCCCGGATGTTGATGGAAGGTCCCGGTAGGTAGCTATAGGGATAGGTGTAGGGATAAGGATAGGGATAGGGATAGGGATAGGGATAGGGATAGGGATAGGGATAGGGATAGGGATAGGGATAGTGATAGTGATAGGGATAGGGATAGGGATAGGGATAGGGATAGGGATAGGGATAGGGATAGGGATAGGGATAGGGATAGGGATAGGGATAGGGATAGGGATAGGGATAGGGATAGGGATAGGGATAGGGATAGGGATAGGGATAGGGATAGGGATAGGGATAGGGATAGGGATAGGGATAGGGATAGGGATAGGGATAGGGATAGGGATAGGGATAGGGATAGGGATAGGGATAGGGATAGGGATAGGGATAGGGATAGGGATAGGGATAGGGATAGGGATAGGGATAGGGATAGGGATAGGGATAGGGATAGGGATAGGGATAGGGATAGGGATAGGGATAGGGATAGGGATAGGGATAGGGATAGGGATAGGGATAGGGATAGGGATAGGGATAGGGATAGGGATAGGGATAGGGATAGGGATAGGGATAGGGATAGGGATAGGGATAGGGATAGGGATAGGGATAGGGATAGGGATAGGGATAGGGATAGGGATAGGGATAGGGATAGGGATAGGGATAGGGATAGGGATAGGGATAGGGATAGGGATAGGGATAGGGATAGGGATGAGGATAGGGATAGGGATAGGGATAGGGATGAGGATAGGGATAGGGATAGGGATAGGGATAGGGATAGGGATGGGGATAGGGATAGGGATAGGGATAGGGATAGGGATAGGGATAGGGATAGGGATAGGGATAGGGATAGGGATAGGGATAGGGATAGGGATAGGGATAGGGATAGGGATAGGGATAGGGATAGTGATGGGGATAGGGATAAAGATTGAGATTGAGATTAAGATTCAGATTCAGATTGAGACTGAAATAGAGATAAGGACTGGATAGAGATAGGGATCGGGGAAGTAGGTTTGTCGCGGCGAATATAACTATAACTTTTATTCAGAAAATAGACAATTTTTCATTATTCGCAGTCATTAAGATGGACTCTAAGATAATGGTTAGCAATACGGTAATCAAAGACTTTTCTTTAGGCTTCATAGGAATAAATTTTAGCAGAACAACGTCTGCCGGGTCAGCTAGTTTTGTATATGCACTGAAAAATTTTTTTGCTCATTTAAATTTTTTTATGAATTCCAATAAAATATTATTATAGAAATTATTTTCAAATGGTAGTATCACATACATACAAATTTTTTTATTTTTTATATGAAAATTTTTTGAATACTAATTTTTTACAGTGCTTTCATTTTTTGAATTTTTTTTTTCATTACACATTTGTTATTGTAAATTTCGATTTCTTACGGCAGTGCTCGAGCTCCTATACAAAGTGCCTTTGCTCTGCACATTCAATATGAATCATAGGCACATACATATAAAATGTTTTTATATCTCAGTGCTTATGGCAGTGCAAAGAAAATTTTATTTTCATATTTGAAGTGAAAATATGTATCTGTGCCTATGATTCGGTACAAAACAAAAACAATTGTGCTTTGAGTGCCTATGAGGTGAGCAGCCCTGAAATAAATAAACAAAAAAATATTAGTTATAAAAAAAATAAAAAATTATCATCCGCCTCGACACCGACAGGCTCACCAGGTTGATTGTCACACGCGTTAACCAGTGTGCCACCGCGCCACTTGCATGAAGTGTGACAAATGCTGCACTTAAGCGGCAGATGTAAAACTGTAGAATTTGTAGGTACTTGTAGTTAGTTCAGAACTATCGAAATTGTGCCAATAAACTAACTAGTGAATTTAGTACTAGTTCGGAACTATCGAAAATGTAGTGCAGAGGGTGACAATTGACACCGCCTAAGACATCGCCGTGTTAAATTCGCCAGTTTATGACATACAAAAAAGATTTAGCTCGCACTAGTAGTTGTGAAAAATGCACTAGAGGCGACCTAGTTCGGAACTAGAGATTTTTCCTATAGGGTATATGTATCTACGTAAATATGTAGCTGGTCATACAAGCATATATACACACTTTCGTACACATATACATATAAACGTCCACTTTTGACATCATCATCATGCATTACAATTCAAACTTTTTTGTGCTGCCCTATTCGTGCGTGCGCTCGTTTTCTGTAGCTGCAGTGTTGCCATATTAGATTTGAAATTTATCAACACATGCTTTAAAATACCTGCTAGCCTCCTTAATATTGATCTTAATTGCTTCATCTCAGTCGATGAACTTTTGGAAGTACAAAGAGAAACGATTTTTGTCATCACTTGTTTTTAGAAATCGTACTAAGAATTCTCACATATCTTTTATCTTCCAAATGAAAATGGCGCACAAAACCTAGTTCTATAGAATAATAATAAACCTGTGAAGACAATATTTGACCCAATTAAAATAATGTGAGATTAGGTGTCAAAGTTCTAGTTTTCAAAGCAGTTTGATGCTCATAGACAACCCTTGATGATTGCTTCCTAAATACGCTTTCAAATTACAGAGTCCAACAGTGTTTTCTTAACACGAACAGATGCTAGTAGTAAAGAAGGAGAATGCCTTCTAGACCAACTTTACCGAAGAGAGTACTAGTCCAGGGGTTTTTTTTAGTGAGGTGGGTTAAAGGTTTATAATTTTAGTTGGAAGTGTAATTACTTTCTCGAAAATGTCTTATAAAAAATGACTACAAATGAAGTATTTGAGCTCGGACTTCTCTACAGAATTTAATAAGCAAGTTCTTTGCGTAGACTTTAACCCTCTAAACGCCACGAAAATGGCTGTTTCTACCTCAAGAACCCTTTCAAAAATAAAATAAAAAAATAGTTTACTAAATTTTCCGACAAATCTGGCAACGCTTTCTGCAATATCTAAGCTCAACTACCTTATGGCTGCTATTACAGCTCTCGTGCACGCTTTTTGGTTTTCCACTCCAACTCATTGTGCACACATACACTCGTATATATGTATTTAGCGTATCTAATCGATTGCGTGTCAAACATATTTTAACATTTTTCCTCGCATTTTCCTCATTTACTACGTTGAATTACTTGCATTGACATGTGTGTTTGTGCATTTGCTACATGTTTGGCTTTTGCTTTTCTTGTTTTTGTTTTTTTGTTTTTTTTTTTTCTATCCGACAGAAAAACAACGAATCGTCACGACATGTGCATGATTGCACAGGAAAAACTCCATCCAACTTGTGCACAAAGGCCGGCCGATAACAGTAATCAGCAAGGCTCAAATGGTATATACTATCACCCGCCGCCGTCCTGCCACTCAGTGGCTGAGAATTGTAAAGAAGATCGTGAGTGCAGGTAAGTGGAAGTTTAGTAGAAGAACAAAAAAAAACCGAAAAGTTTGGTTTTCTGTTTCCTTTTTTTCCGCTTTTACTTTGACTTATTCCATTTTTATGCCCGTTTGGGCACTTTGCGTTGTTTTAGTGGCATTTAGTCATGCATTAAGTGTGGCAACCTTGGTTTGTACGATAAGTGTAGGATGAGTAGATACAATTTGAGAGAGGTACTTTGTTATTTTTGCGAGCATCATTCGTGATGCGCAAAATGCTTAGATATAATGTTTTCTAAGCCCGCACAAATAAGCCTCCGACTTTGGCAATCCTTATAAAGTTTATTGTTATAGATTGAAAAATGTACACTCTAGGTTTCTCGTACTTTTCAAAGAGTTTTTCACAAAGCTACGGTCATTTCAGCTTATAATTTTTCCAGGCTTTCAATTCTCAAAACGTCCCTACTTTCGTAATTTCCTTAATCATTTAAGTTCTCCTAACTTTAATGTTCTGTGTGAAGCCAGCAAAAATTTTTGTTACGCTCAGCTCTCATGGTTCTTATAAGATAAGTGCCTACATACATAGAATGTCTTTGTTGTGATGTCAATACTGATTAGGTAATGTTAAAATTTGATTGATGATTTCATTGACTTTTATTTGATATTTTGAGCACACATTTTTTAGCATCATGGATTTAAGCAAAACACTTTAGCGCATATAAATACTTATAAACACACACGTGAAATCATATGAATTTATGAAAAAAAATGGCTAAAATACTTACATTCTTTTCGGCAATACTTAGAGAATTTCAAGAAAACAACACTGCTACAAACACTGAACTTGAAAACATTGAGTAACAAGTCCCATATGTCCGTTCGTTGTAGTAATTGAATCGGAAAAAGTGTGTGTATTTTCTTTCTCTTCTTCCATTTCGCCACTTTGCACTTAATTAAACATTTTTTACTTAAAACAGCGCAACTAATAGGTTAGGTTAGGCTGCACTGACTGCTAGTTTCCACTTAGCCCACTTATGTCCCGAAGGTCCTATTGTAGTACCACGTGGATCCGAAGAAACCCCTACTCGAACCATCGTGTAGATTCCATAAATCTTACAATTTTCCTAAATTCCATTCTAGCTAGATCCCCTAGGTCCCTAAATTTGTAGGCTTTTAAATGCGTCAGTCTCCTCCTTCCCAGTGCTCGGTAATCGCACAGCCAGAGTTTTACTGTTTCGGGGGCTCCTCTTCATTCTCACAAGCCCTACTTACTTACTTACTTAATTAATTGGCACGTAACCGTCTAGATGATTTTGGCCTAATCCAACATAGCGCGCCAGCTATTTCTGTTTCGTGCAGCGTGTCGCCATTTGGGAATACCTATACCAATACAAGCCCTACGGTGATCGTAATATGGAGCATTCATCCTTTCCGTGTGCAAAGGATTATATGGCCTGTTATTAGCCCTATAATTAGTGCAAGCTATCACCTTAAGGATCTGCACTCTCTAGCAAATTGCTCTGCCATCTCGTTTTCCGGCACCCACATGAGGTATATGGCAGACTACTCAGCCATCTCATTTAGAGATCTACGAAAATTTCCCATAGCTCTGGTTTTACACATGACACTTCCAATCATTTTCAGTGCAGCCTGGCTATCTGAGAAGATGTAAACCGCCTCATCTATCACTGCTACCTCCGCCTGGAAGACACTGTAGTAGTGATCAAATAAGAGAAATTATATTTTTAAACACACACATAAGTTTCTATGAAGAGGCATTTCTTAAAGCAGAGAAGTCTATTACCAAACACGATGGTAATGACTGTAGATTTCTGAGACCTCAGATCTGGTAAGACTGCAATAGCAAAGTTGCTCAGTTTCACCTACCGAATAGCTAGCAAACCATTGACATCCTACTTGTACAATATTTTTAAGCAAGAGCAACACACAAAATTCTCATTAATTTTCAATCTCCTCCGCTAATCAACAACGAAATTAAAATCAAGTCAAGATTACCATCCAACACTCAATTAAAAGCGCGTTGTTACATGCAACACATGACTGCGGGCGGGCAAGCAGCTATTAAATGGCTATGATTAAATAAGAAACTTTAGAAGATGTAACTTCTATATACTCCTCTAGTTCTTAATAAACCCATAAATATATGAGCATATTTAAGTATATATATACGACATCAAACATGTGTATACTAGATGCCCAGTTAAGCAGGGATAAAATAAAGTAGCGTAGAGTTGAGCGTCCTCCCGGCACCTGATTGAGATTCTGCATCAATGCATCGTAAAATTGACAATTTACTCGAAAGTATCTAACTATGTAGTTATACTATCATTAACTTGTATGCACACAAAAACATATGAATGTGCAATATCTCAACTAAATATGTGTGCTAATGAACATACATCCTTACATATGTACATTAAGGTGGGGCGATTTACTAACCTATATCGCGCCATCGAAACTCGGATTCTCTCCTTTTTCTGAGCAGAAAACTACTCCACGACATTTGTCTAAAATAAATTTTGATGTTCCGGAATTTGGTTTTTATGGACCAAGACGGATTTTTGAAAATAAAAATTGGGCAAAAATCGGCAAAAAAAATATCCAGGTCAATGTGCACATCGAGTTGAAGCAGAATTTTATGCTGAATCCAGATATGTAATCAGAATTAAAATCGCATGATTCGTTTTCGAGATATAGCCTGATTTCCGGTTATGGAGGCTGAATGCCCAAAATCTCATACTTTCGCGATTATCTCTTGCTGTTTACAATATATCTTAAATTTTTTTGCGAATTTCTTAAAGATAAGTCAGTACAATATAGGAACAGTATTTTAAAATATTAATTTATCTTCCGGTATAAGAAATCTAGAATGCACTCTTTTTTCCTTGGCCCAAAATCGCGGCATGGGTTCTCTATTTGATAGTCAGCCGATACCGATGATTTTCGCCAACAGCGCTTTGTGTACAATAAATGCTCTAAATACAAAATTTCAGAATATTAGCTGCAAAAAGTGAAGAATTATACCCCAAAACATGCTTGTTTTTCTACTTTACTCAACTCTAAAAAACACTCAAGGTTACTCATACGCCATAGCGTACTATTGGAAGCAAAACACAAATTTCAGAAGCATAAGTCTACGTTTTAGGAAATAACTCTTAAATTTTTGAAGCTAAAATTCTGAAATTTTGGATTTGGAGCATTTATTGTGCACAAAGCGCTGTCGGCGAAAATCATCGGTATCGGCTGACTATAACATAGAGAACCCTTACAGCGATTTTGGGCCAAGGAAAAAAGAGTGTATTCTAGTTTTCCTAAACCGGAAGATAAATTAATATTTCAAAATACGGTCCCTATATTGTACTGACTTATCTTTAAGAAATTTGCAAACAAATTTAAGATATAAGCAAGAGATAATCGCAAAACTATGAGATTTTTGGCAATCAGCCAAAATAAACGGAAATCAGGCTATATCTCGAAAATGGATCAGCCGACTTTAATTCTGATTACATATCTGGATTCAGCATAAAATCCTGCTTCAATTCGATGTGTACATTTCCCTGAATATTTTTTTGTCGATTTTTGCCCAATTTTTATTTTCAAAAATCGGTCTTGGTCCATAAAAACCAAATTCCGGAACATCAAAATTTATTTTAGGCAAATGTCGTGGAGGAGTTTTCTACTCAGAAAAAGGAGGGGAATCCAAATTTCGATGGCGCGGTATCGATAAATTTCCCTCCATACAAATCGCTCCACCCTAATATACATACATACATATCAACATATGCTTCCGAAGGCCAAAGATGATAACCTAACAAAAAAGTGCAAGTCCTACAAGTATTCAGTCGCTTGGTTGGTGGGTTGTTATTAAAAGTGACACGTTCTTCAAAATAATTTACCACACACATGTGCACACATGCAAAGTTGCTTACTCACACAAACACACACACACAGATGCACTTTATTGCAAGCAACAATCTGCTAAGGCCATTACGGCAACTGCCAACGGCGAATGTTGCCAATAATCTAGTTTACGCCGGAAGATGGAGAAGAGGAAGATGAAGCAGGAAGAAACAAAAACTAAGTTAAGTTTGGAAAATTACAATCTAGCGGTAGTGGGAGACGGCAGCAGCATGTGTGGGGAGGTTTGAAAGTCATTGTGTGGTTTCTTGCTAAAATGATATTATTACTCTAGCTGCACAAGTACCCGTAGTAGTTGCTTGCAAGATGAACGGATTTGCTCGAGATTTGTTTAAGCATACATGCATGCTGAAAATAATAAATAACAAAGCACGACTACTCACAGCAGAAAGGAGATCAAGTGAGCAACGCATGTTAATTGCTGGAAGAGAGATTTGAAGTTTAAACACCCAGTGTGCAAATTGCTGGTGATCTCTTGTTGAAGAGGAATAAATAGTGATCTTTTGATGCAAGCATGGGATTAACTATAGAGTTGCTTTTTTAGCATATAATTGACTATTGTTTTTGGGAGTACAGGAGCAGGCGCAGGCACCGGCAAAAGTATCCCACACATGCAAATGAGCAGCATCACACACATTTTAACCAATGTAGCGCAAATCGCTCTGCGCTCACCAACACAAAACCCCTCACACAATTTTGCGATAGTCTGCTTTAGATATCGCGCGCTTTGATTTCATTTTTTTTTTATACTCAGCTGTACTAGTACACAGAGTATTATAGTTTTGATTTCCTAACGGTGGATTGTAACAGAATGAAATAATCGAGATAGATATAGATTTATATATATCAAAATGATCAGGGTGAAAAGAGAAATCGATTGAGCCATGTCCGTCCGTCCGTCCGTCCGTCCGTCTGTCCGTCCGTCCGCCCGTCTGTCCGTCCGTCCGTCTGTAAACACTCTAACTCGCGCAAAAATTGAGATATTTTGATGAAATTTGGAATGCAAGTTGGTATCGAGACTGGGACGGTTGGTATTGAAAATGGGTGAAATCGGACCATGACCACGCCCACTTTTCCTATATAGAAAAAATCGGAAATTTGGTATCTCAGCCACTAATATAGCTGGAGCGATTAAATTTTACCCACGTGTTGAGCTCAGGCCCCTATAAAGAAATTTGATGAAATTTTGGAAAATGGGCGGTGCCACGCCCACTTATTAAGGGTCAAACATTGACAGTTTTATATGTCATAACTCAGAAACCGTTGAAGATATATCAATGAAATTTGGTACGCGTGATTTACATACTTAGGCAAACGTAAGGATGGAAAATTGTTAAAATCGTTTGACGGCCACGCCCACTTTTATATATGTGTATCATAAAGATATATCAATGAAATTTGGTACGCGTGATTTACATACTTAGGCAAACGTAAGGATGGAAAATTGTTAAAATCGTTTGACGGCCACGCCCACTTTTATATATGTGTATCATAAAGTGAAGTTTTAAGCGATATCTCTGTCAAATATAAATATCTATCACTAAAAATTTGTGGCATGAGTTCCACAATAGACCGGAAACAAAAAATAGAAAAATTTTGGAAAATGGGTGTGGCACCGCCTCCTTTTAGACAAAGGAATCTACGAGATTTCGGAGCCCATAACTCGACAAATAATTGAGATATTATGATGAAACTTGCTTTATAGACTTCTATAACTTGTGTTAATAGACACGCAAAAATTTATTGAAATCTGTTTATGACCACACCTACTTTTTAGCAAAGATATTTCTGGAACACGCTTTGGAAATTTGTAACGTGACATCTTTGTAACTGGAAGTCATAAAGGAATGAAATTTTGCACAAAGAATAATATTCATATGCTTAGTTGGATGACTAATAAAAATTTTGAAAATGGGCGTGGCTACGCCCACTTTATGCAGCACTCGCTTTATATAAAATCCATCAAACGCAAACAAACAATGAAAACATACAGCTGAGTATCTAATGTTCGATTCTACTCGAACTTAGGCTTCCTTACTTGTTTTGTTTATAATTTATAGAGCGATCGCCCTCTTAGAACATTCAATGTAAACGGAAACATGTTTTGGATAGCTCGAGTTCACTTCCAAGCTAACTAAGGAGCGCTCCATAATCCCACATTGTAGTATTCCCTCTCGTATTAGTCATACACAGTGAAATAATGGGTCGATCTGTCATCGTGGCAGGTTGTGCATACAACTCGTTCTGAGAGGCATCGGTGGGACGATCCACTTATAAAATATTTTAGAACAAAGTTATCTCAAAGACGTTATGAAGATATGTTACCGTGACTGGTTTTTGCTCTCTATCTCTCTCTTTTTGCCCTTTCACTCTCAGAGACTACCGATATTTCTCTGCTATAGCATTTCATTTCACCCAATCGAAAACATCAGAGCTAACCTTATCTTTATTTGGCACTATTTATTCAATACTGTCCCTATTGTGTCTTTAATTTTCCTTATTGGGGGCTTTATACATGCAATAATATACGTACATATACACAGAACCATACATACGTACACATGTACATACCCTGCAAAAATTTCATAAGCCTAAGCTCAAAACGCATAATCTCTTATTATGAGAAATGATACAGGCCTTATTTTCTATGGAGAATAAGCCTTATTATTAGGTTGCGTTGTCTCATAAGGTCTTATTATAGGAAATTATCTAAGCCTTACACCAATGGCGTATAAGTCTTGGGAATAAGGGGAGAGAGAGAGAGTAGTCCTTATAGCCTGATGACATCAACACAGGAAAATCAGACTTATTATAAGCCTTTGCCCATACAACTTCTGCTCGCTTAGAATTTCAGAAATTACTTCGAAGCCTTTAAATCATCTGGAATAAACCTTAAGTAAGGCGTACACTTTTTGTAGGCTATTCAGATATGAGAGTGTAACTTAAGCGCTAAGCAGAATCAATACTTCTCCGTCATGACGGACAAGGAAGTAACTGACAGCTGAGTAGACTGTGTATATTTTACTCCGGCAACGCTACATTGGCAACGTATCAGTCGCCGGATCCGGCATACTTTGCCAATTTTCTATTTTGCCGTACGTCAGTAATATAAGATGTGTTCGGTGAAGGCATTAGAGTACTCTAGTGCAGAAAATTGCGTTCGATAACTCGTTTTTGTACTAAACTGCGCAGAATTGTGTTTTGTAACCAACTTAAAATTAAATATTAGTATTAATTAATACTATTAATACATATTCCATGCGATTTTGCTCTTAGCAATTCGTTAATTTTCGTTTTTTGACGCCTTTACCTAAAACTTCTGTGACAAATGTCTGATATTGTTCTACCCTACACTTTTAGTGCATTCACCGAACACATATTTTATGTGCCACTCTTTCCGCTACGTACGTCCTGTCAGTTGAAAACGACGTACGTCATGACGGAGAAGTACTGATTCTGCTTAGCGCTTTATATAGGAAATACGCACGTGCATGCTTATATGTAGTGCTATGTTCGGGTTACTCATCGCCATTACTGATTTTTGCCAACTAAACGACCGCAAAGTACGTGGCAACGAATTTAATTGCCTTTTAAGTGAATCGCTCTTTGGCTCCTGATTTAACAACTAAATTGCGCTAATGGCACTACGTACACATTACACATGCGACATACAGTTTCAAGCACAATTTTCCAAATACTGGTATATGTACATACATACATCTATTCCAAAGATGGCTAAAGAGAGTGGAAAGAAACATGTGCGTGTGTGCGAAAAACATACATACCTACGTGTAATTATAAATTTCAATTTTGTACATCCAAGAGCAATCCCATAAATACGAAGGATTGCAAATTAAAACGTTGTGAGATTAATATTCCACATGGGCCATTTGTACAGATAAATTTTCGAGAATTTAATACTTTAAAATTTCCAACACACCCTTATGTATTCAAGGAAAATAGACCGCTGCTTACGAGCAATAAAACGCACATTATGCTCAGAAAGGAGCCCTTTTTTTTAAAGTTCTAAATGGGCAAAAACTTACATATAAAAGAAGTCATATCAAAGGATTCAAAATTACTGCGAAAAGCTGCATATATAAGCACCTACAAGCCAATACTTCAAAATGGCATTGTCTCCTCTTTCTGGCTAATTTTCCTCGAACTGAAAAAAAGGCCATTTTCAACTAGCTTTTTAGTTAATTGTTTCTGAGAACTCTATGTATTTAGCCGGGAGAAATATGCAGCAAAGAAGATCCAAACATCGCGAGGAAGTGGAAACAAATAATTATACAGTATGCCCTAAAACAAAACACTTTTGTCTACATACTAATTTCATTACCCGTTCGGTAAAGTGTCTAAATATGTAAATGAAAACGCCCCAGCATAGTATGTAAATTAAAAAAAAAATTTGATTGACACCTTCGAGGTAAAGGAGTAAAGTCATTGAACCATAACATGTGATTAGAGCCTAAAATACATACATACATGTGTACATAAAATTAAGTGGCAAACAAGCATACCTACTTCGAAAATATTGACAAATGAAATTTTCCTTTTGATTGACGTCGAACTAATTTCTGTTATTAGCATTAAGCACTAGTGTACTCGTTAGGAATATGGGCGGTTGCCAGCTACATAATAACACATGTACATGTGTACATAAAAACTATGTATTTATATATGTATAAATTTCATAGTAATAAGTAGATTACTTGAATTCATGGAACAAATGAGCAACAAAGAAAAAAGCAAGGCTGCAAAACGATATCAACAAAAAAATTTTGTTTTGTTGAATATCAAATAAAAATTATTGAAATTATTTCGTTTCGTTGATTATCAAAAAAAAATTATCAAAATTATTTCGTTTCGTTGTGAATCAAAAACAAAATAATAATAAAAAATTGTTTCGGGCTTACGGCTTCATTTTACTTTGAATTTTCTTCTTTTTTTATTAACGTTATTTTTTTTGATAATTTTTTTTGTTGGCTGCCGAAACGAAATTATTTCAATATTTGTTTTTTGATAATCAACAAAACGAAATTATTTTTGATAATGTTTTTTGATAATTATCAAAACAGTATTTTTTTGTTCAGCATTTAACGTTAAAATTTTTCAAAGTTGAATTGAAAACAAAATTTCTTTTCCGTTATTGATAAAAAATAACGTTAATGTGCAGCCCTGGAAAAAGGCCCTCACTTTTTATTTAATAAATTAAATGTTATGATTTATGAAGCCTATTGAAGTGCTAGTAATTTAGTCAATTAAAATAAATAAATAATAAACTTCATTTGTCATTCGGATGCACATAATTACATATAATTATATTATATAAAATCATATATGCACGCCCAAAGTCAGTCTATATTTTATGTAAAAAATCACTTACGGCACACAAATATCAAACAAGGCAAACCTAAGGATAATTTTTGTTAAAGTTAATTTGGTGTCCTTTTTTTTTTGAGAAAAATCGGCCCAAACCCACACGCATAATTTATTTTCCCTCTCTCAATAACATACGTATGTAAATATTTAAATAAACCATTACTTAACTGAATAAATCTGTGCGCCTTGGCAGAATATTATTATTATTTTCTATTATTTTTTCTTGTTCAGCCCTCATTAGGTCAGTGATTTCTGATTCGGCATGGCCGGGTCCAGTTAGAAAAAGAAGCATATTATTGCTCTAACTAGTACTTTAATAATAACTCTAACGTGTGTTAGGCCGCCCTTCTCCCCCAATTTCCAACTCCTTAATTGTTTTTCTACAAATTGGTCCGATCTACATTTTTGTGCCGGCTCCAAACGGCGAATGTTTTTCTTTTCTGAGAGACGTTTTCATGGCAGAAATAGGCTCAGAGGGTTGTCGCAAATGCTGAAGGTAGATTACAATTTTTTGAGAACCGCAATAATTGGCTTTAGTTAATTAAAATTAATTAAATTAAAATTTTGGTGTTCGCCTAAGCTTGGGGGTTAAGCTTGCGAGTACGGTGGTATGGCAAGCGAGGACTCTACGCACTACACCATAGCAGCCACTCTTATCTCTCTCTTTTATTAAATTAGGTAGGATTAGATTAGATTAGATTAGATTAGATTAGATTAGATTAGATTAGATTAGATTAGATTAGATTAGATTAGATTAGATTAGATTAGATTAGATTAGATTAGATTAGATTAGATTAGATTAGATTAGATTAGATTAGATTAGATTAGATTAGATTAGATTAGATTAGATTAGATTAGATTAGATTAGATTAGATTAGGTACTTACGATTCTAAAAAGGCAATAAGTTCTAATGTTGAAATCACGAATTATTAGTGCATTTAGTTTAACGGATCTACCTACGTATATTCACCATCATTCTCGACGTGAACGATAGTGAAGACTGAATTTATTGCCGAAAATATGTAAGATTTAAATAGTGGAAGTCTAACTACTTTGACTACCATCGACCCTCAGATCTTCTGTATGTATTTTAGGGTGGGGCGATTTGTATGGAGGGAAATTAATCGACACCACGCCATCGAAATTCGGATTCCTCTCATTTTTCTGAGTAGAAAACTCCTCCACGACATTTTTCTAAAATTAATTTTGATGTTCCGGAATTTGGTTTTTATGAACCAAGACGAATTTTTGAAAATAAAAATTGGGCAAAAATCGACAAAAAAATATCCAGGCCAATATTCACATCGGTTTGAAGCAGAATTTTATGCTGAATCCAGATAAGAAATCCGAATTAAAGTCGGATGATCCGTTTTCGAGATATAGCCTGATTTCCGGTTATGGAGGCCGAATGCCCAAAATCGCATATTTTCGCGATTATCTCTTGTTGTGTACAATATATCTTAATTTTTTTTTGCAAATTTCTTAAAGATACGTCAATGCAATATACGAGCAGTATTTTAAAATATTAATTTATCTTGCGGTATAGGAAAACTAGAGTGCACTCTTTTTTCCTTGGCCCAAAATTGTGGTATGGTTTCTCTATGTTATAGTCATCCGATACCGATGATTTTCACCGACAGCGCTTTGTGTACAATAAATGCTCCAAATCCAAAATTTCAGAATTTTAGCTGCAAAAATTTAAGAGTTATTCCCTAAAACGTAGACTTATGCTTCTGAGATTTGTGTTTTGCTTCCAATAGTAGTATGAGTAACCTTGAGTTTTTTTAGAGTTGAGTAAAGTAAAAAAACAAGTCCCAAACAGCACACGTCTACGTTTTGGGTTATAACTCTTAAATTTTTGCAGCGAAAGTTCTGAAATTTTGGATTTGGAGTATTTATTGTACACAAAGCGCTGTCGGCGAAAATCATCGGCCAAGGAAACAAGTAAGGAAGCCTAAGTTCGAGTGGAATCGAACATTAGATACTCAGCTGTATGCTTTCATTGTTTGTTTGCGTTTGATGGAAACACGGTGTACTTTATATAAAGCGAGTGCTGCATAAAGTGGGCGTAGCCACGCCCATTTTCTAAATTTTTATCAGTCATCCAACTAAGCATATCAATATTATTCTTTGTGCAAAAATTAATTCCTTTATGACTTCTAGTTACAAAGATGTCACGTTACAAATTCCCAAAGGGTATTCCAGAAATATCTGTTAAAAAGTAGGCGTGGTCATAACCCGATTTCAATAAATTTTTGCGTGTCTATTAACACAAGTTATAAAAGTGTATAAACCAAGTTTCGTCATAATATCTCAATTATTTGTCGAGTTAAAGGCTAATAAATCTCGTATATCCCTTTGTCCAAAAGGAGGCGGTGCCACGCCCATTTTCCAAAATTTGTCTATTTTATGTTTCCGGTCTATTATGGAACTCATGTCACAAAATTTCAATGAATTATCTTTATATTTGACAAAGATATCGCTTACAATGTTTTTATTAGGCCACTTTATAATACACATATATAAAAGTGGGCGTGGCCGTCAACCGATTTTGACAATTTTCCGTCAAAACATTTGCCTAAGTAAGTAAATCACGCGTACCAAATTTCATTGATATATCTTCAATGGTTTCTGAGTTTTGTATTATAAAACTTTCAATATTTGCCCCTTAATAAGTGGGCGTGGCACCGCCCGATTTCCAACATTTTTGTGGTTTTCGTTTTATGTTCATAGTTGGACTCATGCCACAAAATTTCAGTGATAGATCTTTATATTTGACAAAGATATCGCTTAAAATGTTTTTATTAGACCCCTTTATAGTTCCCATATATAAAAGTGGGCGTGGCCTTCAACCGATGTTGATAATTTTTCGTCAAAACATTTGTCTAAGTAAGCAAATTACGCGCCCAAAATCGCGGCATGGGTTCTCTATTTGATAGTCAGCCGATACCGATGATTTTCGCCGATCGCGCTTTGTGTACAATAAATTCTTCAAATCCAAAATTTCAGAATTTTAGCTGCAAAAATTTAAGAGTTATTCCCTAAAACGTAGACTTATGCTTCTGAAATTTCTTTTTTTCTTCCAGTAGTACGCTATGGCGTATGAGTAACCTTGAGTTTTTTTTTAAAGTTGTGTAAAGTAAAAAACCAAGTCCCAAACAGCATATGTCTACGTTTTAGGGTATAACTCTTCAACTTTTGCAACTAAAATTCTGAAATTTTGGATTTGTAGCATTTATTGTACACAGAGCGCTGTCGGCGAAAATTATCGGTATCGGATGACTATAACATAGAGAACCTATATCGCGATTTTGGGCCAAGGAAAAAAGAGTGCATTCTAGTTTTGCTATACCGGAAGATAAATTAATATTTTAAAATACCGTTCGTATATTGTATTGACTTATCTTTAAGAAATTTGCAAAAAAAAATTAAGATATATTGTACACAACAAGAGATAATCGCGAAAATATGCGATTTTGGGCATTCGGCCTCCATACCCGAAATCAGGCTATATCTCGAAAACGGATCATCCGATTTTAATTCGGATTTCATATCTAGATTCAGCATAAAATTCTGCTTCAAATCGATGTGCATATTGGCCTGGATATTTTTTTGTCGATTTTTGCCCAATTTTTATTTTCAAAAATTCGTTTTGGTTCATAAAAACCAAATTCCGGACCATCAAGATTAATTTTAGGCAAATGTCGTGGGGGAGTTTTCTACTCAGAAAAATGAGAGGAATCCGAATTTCGATGGCGCGGTTCAGGTTAGTAAATCGCCCCACTCGAATGTATGTATATCAGGCAAACGCTACCCTAGGAACTAATGCCTAAGAAAACGCTCTAGAATTTTAAAGAAAACATTCTTTCATGTTGCATTTCAGTATTGAAGTTGCTGTGTGTGAGAGCAAATTCTTTAGGTATGTATAGTAGAAAGCTACCCTTAGCAACAAAAGTACATATTTACATACACACATGCATTTAGATACCCAACTTAGTATGTTTGGAATGTACAACGGCATGCAGTATTAGCAGCAATCAACATATTTTGGTATCCTTCGTGGCTGAACTTTTCGGAAAACTTCTTCATGTAAGACGCGCCGACGAAGCTTTAAGCTAAAAAATCACTTACATATTCGCACATACATACATACAAGTATTTGCAAATGAATGTATCAATTTCTCTGACCACAAAGCTATGTATGTATGTAATTTTTTTGTGGCATAGCCGAGATTGAGAGATTGTGTGTTTGCGCAGCAAAAAAGTACAAAAAAGTCAAAAAGAATAAAGAAAAAAGAAAAAAAAAAACAAAAAGCACTTGCTTGAAAAAACTAATCTCAATATTCAAAGTGCAAAGTTTTAAGCATGTCTATAGTAATTCGTTTTTGCTCTTAAAATTGCCCAAACGTACAATCCTATAAAGACTGGCTGTGTGTAAGAAAGTGCAGGTGCAGAGTTTCTAGTTGATTGTGTGTGTGTGTGTCGTGTGAAAATTCGAGAAACACACTCCCACACACACGCCGACTTACGCCACTGCCATTTGGTGCGCTAACAAATTGGCATATTCTATATCAACTTCGCCTTTTGCCTTTCACGTGACTCCACCATCCTCTTACAGACCTGCTAGAACTGTGACAATACTCGTCGCATTTACCCCAGCCATCCACGTGGCCCAAACCATGAAGCGTTGAAAACTTCAATTATGTTTTAATTGCAGTACTCTTAAGACAACGATGACATGGCAATTAGGGCTTGAACGTGTCGGCAAGATGTTGTGTCAGCAGCAGCAGCAGCAGCAGCAGTGTAGATATGTATGTATGCTTCAGTATGCTGCCGGCATGCCGACAATTTCAGCGCTACACACATACACAGCAGGCATGCCAGATTGCGGCAAAAGGATTCCGTACTAGTATCACTGTTCTATTAAGGAGTTCTTTGTGTGTTGGGGAGCAGCGAGAATAAAGTAGAGCAGGGAGTGAGAAGTGTATATACTATATATACTAAGATCACTTGCAGCAAGTGTATATGAAAAATTTACTTTTCCAATTGCTTATTTTAGCAATTTTTCACTTGTGTGCATATTATCTTTGTCGCTCTATACTCCTTGCTGAGCAACTTTTTTGTGGGTTTTGCTCTTCTTAAAGGCGCTCCATGCGTATGTAAGAATGTACTTTCATATGAAAGCAACAATTCTTAAATGGGCATATAGGAAAACCCTTGCGTTGCAGTGCTGGTGGAATTGATTTAGATTTTGGTTAAAAATGGCTTATCTACTTCTAAGGAAAGTTGAAAATAATTCACTTTTTTTTTAAAGAAAGCTGAGCCATAAAGCAGCAAAAACTAGGATGAAGAGTTTCTCAATGTTTTGTATCAGTCAGTTCATAAATTTCTCAATCCCTCACAAAGGGTACGCATTTTCACATAGAGAGTCAGGCGCCATAAAGGCGCATGGCACATCGTCCAATTGTGTGGCGGACGGCAGACAAGCCTTAAGGGAATGAGAAAGCTGATAAGCTAGAAAATAAGGGTATGGATCGCGGAACAGATCTCTAGATGGAAGCATAGGTAATTTTTATATGTCTATGGTGGACTAGGCAGATAAGGCATGAAAACCAGCTAGCGCTGTAGGGGTTTTTTTTACGAGGAGCAATCATCGAAAGCCTTTACCGCGTTAGGGTGGGACTTCAACCGCACTAAACTTACCACTACCATCGTACCGAACGCCCCGGTACTACCGTTAAGCTACTGTCGGGATAGGAGGTGGGATGAGCACTCTAAGCTCCAAGTCCGTAATGGTCGCATTGTTGCCCTCAGTCGACCTTGAAAATCTTCAAATATTTCTTTATGAAACGTGTCGCGTTCATGATAACCAAGGTTATTCATTAACATTTAAATTCGTAGTCTGCGGAATGACGGATGCAGGAGGCTGAACTCCTGTAAGTCGCGTTCTACTCGAAGTCTCTATTATTAGTTACTAAAATTATCTGAAAATCTGACACGCCGCTGGTATATCTTGTCGCCGCTGATTTATCGTAGCCTCTTTAACCCTAATCACCGAATTTTAAAAAGTTACGTAAAACCGAATGTTAGACTCTGAGGCTCACCTATGGCGAAATTTTGAAAAAACATTATTTTGGTATTGGTTTTTTACTTTTATTTATGCAGTAATGAATTAAGAAGCATTTTTATACATTCTTATAACGTTTTAGGACAATTTTTTGATATATAAAGATAAAAAAGGTAATTTCATAAAATAGGGGATATTAATGAACTGTAATTTTCACACATTTTTGTTGTTGTTGAATGTACATTACATATGTTTTCATTACATATGTAATAAATTTGTTTTTGTGCACACAATGAGAAAAACTATGAATCAAATGACTATGAATAAATTTTTCACATGGTCGTAACTAATATATATATATTCCGTAATCAAATGTCAAATTTTTAAAACGCGACGTTCGTGGTGAAATTACTTACGCATAAAAGCAGCTGATCGTTCGTTTCTCTATCTGAATGCATCTTTTCCGTAATTTAGAATCTCAGTAAACAGAAAAATTATAAAATTTTAATGGTTTAGAATTTGCTGACTTCACCGGTCTCCTTAATTTTATGACATCATATGATATAAAGATCTATGGTGAAATACGGCAAATTCACCAAAATCCGGGGGAAGTATGGTGAGTTCACAATATAAAAACCTCACTGGCTAAAGCTTGCAAACAACGGATTCAAAATTTGGTTGAATTCTAGAAATGTAAACTTATTACAACAAAAATACTCAAGGTGAGTCCTTGAGCTCACTTTCGGTTTTTCGTTACAATTTTATACGATTGCAAAAAATGGTTAAAATAAATAACAGCCCAAAGATCATAATTATTTCATAATTTATGAACACAAGTGGGGAATACCCAAAATTTGAGAAAAAATCTTTTTTGGCTTAGAAATAATTCGCTTTTAAACTATAAAGTGAGACTGAGAGGCTCAGGATTAGGGTTAAGCTGTCCGATGTCCAAAACCGTGTGTAAATCTGATGCTAACAAAAGGAATGCTAGCGCTGAGTATAGATCAGAGTACGGCAAATATGTGTTAGAGTTGGTGTTGGTGAGCGCAGACCGATTTGCGCAACTTTGGATAAAATGTGTATGATGCTTCGCATTGGCCCGAAACATTTACCGGTGCCTGGTATAGATTGATTATCGAGGTCCTCAGAAAACATTGTCTCCTGTATAGTTGTGTTCATTGATCTCAAACCAGTAACCAAAATAGAGGTGAAGAAATTCTTAGTATTTGCAAAAGGAGCGGGGCTTTTTTCAGTTATGTGCAGACGTTTAATTTAGAGATGTCCATGTTCAAGAATTTTTCTATTAACACTACAGAGACTTACTTATTCTATGCGAAGCCATCGTTGGGCAGAAAATCTAAACTAAGCTATCTTGCTCACATATCCGAACTTATTTTGAGAAAGTATGCAACTCTCTAGTTCTCTGAGATCTATTTAACATTTTCTGCTTTTACGTTAAGTGATGTGGCTTCTATGTTTTTGTTGAATTATACTTACTTATGTACTACGTGCTTACTTAGAGAAATTCATTTATAAAATTGGTATCATAAAATATTTATGATTTAAGTGTATTACATTCCTACACACTCTTTTCTGTAATCTACTTACTTTCATAAATCAAAACACATAACATTTAGTTAAAAATACATACATAAGTACACAGCTTTTTGTCTTATTAAGTCACACTTTTTACGATAAAGAAATGAAGAGAAAAAAAGTACAAGTTTTATAGTTTAATAATTTTTATCACCCCAAAGTTGCTGCCACACAATGCCCGCGCGCCATATGTTGCAACTATTTACTCAAGTTTTTATTGACTACTTAATAAATAAACTTGCGTTTTTATGAATTGTATTAACTTTCCTGTTTTTTTTTTCTCCTTTTTGTTTTCTCTATTTTTAGGCTAAAATTAGAGTATTACGAGCAGGCGTGTGCGGTGGACAGCGTCACCAAAAAGTGTGCCGGCCGACCGAGCGGTTGTCGCATCGCCATGATTGGCATACTGGGCACAATGTTGCGCACCACGTGCGCCTGCCAGGGCACAGATCCGCAGCATTTGTATCAGTGTGTTGGTTGGCGGCGTTTACTTTGGTTGAATCCTTGTGTTGGTGAGTAGAGTTTTTTTTTTTTTTATTTTTTTGGCTACGACCAGGAAGGTGGGAATCTTCATAGATACAAACAGCCCGTGCTATTTGCATGCCCGATTTGCCTCCTGGCACCTACGGACTAAACCCAGCCACCTACGTGCACTAGGCCAGTGACATTCCCTGCGGCACTATCAGATCTGAATATACTTCGCAGGGCTGGCTCTGAATATCATTCGTCGTCCTCACTCAGCGTGAATTTTGTCGCCGCGCGCTTCGTTCATCTAGCCTGAGTTGCTTCATTACTTCCATTATAATATACGCACATTTGTTCCATTTATCCTCTTCCGCTAACATCGCTTGGATCAAGGCTTCAGGAGACACCGCTTTCCCTATACAGAGTTCAAGCTGCTTTCTTTCTACTACAAATCTGCTACATTCCATTAATATATGCTCGGCGTTTTCTACCTTCCCATCACAGTGCAAGCAATATGGGTGGTCGACATGCGTGTATTTGTATAAGTACTGTCTGAAACAGCCATGGCCCGTGAAAAACTGCGTTAGAAAGAAGTTGGTTTCACCATGGTTCCTCTTGATCCATTCACCTACTCTGGGGATCAATTTCTTCGTCCATTGCCCTTTCGATGTTTCCATCCACCTTCGTTGCCACTCTATTTGATATTTTTCCCAAATCTCATTTCGTTTTTTTGGATCGCACTTAATTTCTGCCGCCGCTTTTGCAGCTATATCAGAATAAATTGCTCAGATTTACTCGAGAGTATTGCATTTAATGTGCCACGTAAGGTCTTGCGACACAACAATTTGTTTTATATAAATTCTTATAGAACCAATTATGCCTTAAATGAGCCTATTACAAGGTCTCTGATGGAATTAAATAATGTGTTAATTATATACGATTATCTAGATATCTCCATGGATAGAAATTTTCTTAAACGAGAGATTTTTGAATTTGTCACAAACTAAATTTAAGGAATTATTTTTAAGCAATAAATTAATTATAATTTAATATCCTGTTTATTCTTAGTCTGTAAGGATGTAATACTCCATTGACTAATAAATAAATAAATAAATAAATTATATCCACTGGGTATCTGCCAGCCAGCAGATTTGCAGCTTCATCTGACACTGTCCCGAAGGCGCAGCATACCCTTAGCGAAGCTAGCCTGTTAACTGAAGCAGGCGGTTTTATATATGATGGCACCTGCGTTGCAGTTACCCAGACTGGTGCAGCGTATAATAAAATTGACGTGCTGACACTCGAGAGGAGCATCCGTTTTTGTTGTCTTGGGCCTCCTGTATTCGGCATTAGTCTTGCAATGGCTGTGCAGACTTTTCGTGCCTTCTCGCTAACATACGTTAAGTGGTCCTTAAAGCTAAGTCGGCGGTCCAATATAACGCCAAGATATTTGATGTTAGGGCTAGATCTTATGTTGTGGCCACCTACTCGTATCTGCATTTCTTCTAGCTTCTTCCGACTGGACATCAGCAACGCCTCTGTCTTGTGTTCTGCTAACTCCAATCCTGCTGTTTGCAGCCAGCTTTTCACCGACGCTATTGTTTCGCTACACATGCGCGAAACATCCACAATGTGCTTGGCAACGACAACGATTGCAATATCATCAGCGTATCCTACTATCGATACACCATCTGGTGTTCTTACTTTCAGGACGCCATCATACATAATATTCCAGAGGATTGGCCCCAGAACCGATCCCTGTGGAACCCCTCCTGTCAC
Source organism: Urophora cardui (assembly GCA_960531455.1). Classification (NCBI taxonomy): domain Eukaryota; kingdom Metazoa; phylum Arthropoda; class Insecta; order Diptera; family Tephritidae; genus Urophora; species Urophora cardui. The sequence goes on along the minus strand of OY482672.1, from coordinate 27,345,539 downwards.
ATCGTATTTTTGAGAACCTTCGTTGGTATCATAGAAGAGCACTCTTCCGCTGAAATAGCTTGTGATAATTCGGGTTAGATAATCCGGGACATGCATATTCACCATATTCATATATATTTGGCTCCAATTAGCAGTGTTGAATGCGTTTTTCACATCGAGTGTAACTACCGCACAATATTGTTTGGTACCTTCAAACCACCTCTTGCCCTCAAGTGCTTTACGTGCGATATTGCAGACATTTTCTATAGCGTCAACCGTCGATCGTTTCTTCCTGAACCCATACTGAGAATTCGAGAGTCCGTTGTATCCTTCTGTTGTCTCCGTGAGTCGCGCGCAAATTATTCCTTCAAGCAACTTTCCTGCGGTATCCAACATACACAGCGGTCTATAAGATGACGGCTGCTCGGGAGGTTTGTCTCCTTTGGATAGCAGTACCAATCGCTGTCGTTTCCATTTATCTGGGAATATACCTTCTTGTAGACATTTTGTGTACACCTCGCTAAAAAGTGTGGTCTTTTTTCTAACAATATATTTGAGCACCTCATTCGGGATTCCGTCCATACCTGGTGACTTGTTATCCTTAATTTTTGATGCGACGGCTATAACCTCAGCATTGCTGACTGGTGGTATTTCTGTGGCACCTATGCTTAAACGACGTGGTGCACTGCACACGGTCTGCTGCGGAAACAGCCCAGTTACTATATGCTTCATGATTTTTGAACATACTGGCGGTTTCGCGTTTGACCCTCTTAGCTTTTTTAATACAATATTGTACCCACTTCCCCATGGGTTATCATCCACGTCTTTTATCAACTCTTTGAATGCATCGCGCTTATTTTGTCGAATCGCTTTCCGTAGTTCATGCCGCTTGCTTTTATATGCTGCTTGTAGACGTTGGTACTCAGGGTTGTTCCTTTTCCTTTGTCTTTGGTATTGTCGTCGCATTTTCAGGCATTCGGCGCGTAGGTCTGCTATTGTAGTGCTCCACCAATATATTGCTCTTCTGTTGATTACCCTCTTTTTCCGTGGCATTTATGCATCGCAGACATTCTTGACGAGATTCATTAGCTTTTTAGCACAGGTGTTGGCATTATCCGCGTTGCTGTTCGAAGTGTCTGGTATGAGCTCTGTCATGTATTCCAGCATGCTCCGCTCCAGCATCTTGATCTTCCAGCCAAGGGTTTGCACTTTGGGAATTCGAATTCTTTGTTTGCATTGCATGCTTCGCTGCGGATGTATTGTGAAAGAAATTGCAAAGTGGTCACTGTGAGTAGTGTGTGTGTGTGTGTGTGTGTGTGTGTGTGTGTGTGTGTGTGTGTGTGTGTGTCTAATAATAAATTGTCGCATTTATCTTGGCGCTGCTCTCATCTTTGACGTCTATGTATATATGAGTGCATGTTATGCAAATTAATTAGCTCTAAATGAGCTTGAATAAATTAGTTTTGCTGCAGTGATTTTAATTCTTTTCACCACCTTATTCTTTGTTTTTTTTCTGCAACTTTTTCTTTCTCATTTTTCTGCTTTCTCACTTTTCTTCTTTCTCACTCTTCTTCTTCTTTGCCGTTTTTTTCTTGTTCTTCTCATGCGTTGCACTCTTCAGTTGAAGCTCAAAAGGATTTCCATATGAAACGTCTGACTGAATTGGGTTTTCTAACTACAACAACAACTACGACAACTACAACTAGCACAACAACAACAACAACTCGTGCACCCCCACCACCGCCGCCACCACCTGTTTTAACAACCGCAACAACAACAACAAAAACACATCGTCAGCCGCCTACAGCGCCGCGGCAGACATCACGTAAACAGCCAACGCACATCTTTCGTGGATATGCGGTAAGTAAAGAGCAAAATGTTGTCTGTCAGTTTTTTTTTTATTTTCTAGGCAAAAATTTAGAAAACGTTACAGCTAACGAGCCCGTCGATTAGCAATACTCGTGTATACATTAGACTGGCCGCAAATTTTTTTTTCTCGAATTCTATTAATAAACACTGCCTAAAAGGTGAGGTATGGTATAAGAAATAACGTCCTATTTTTTTATTCAGATCGCACCAAGCTTTGTTGACCCTCATCAAGCTTAAAAGGTTAAAAAATTTTTTCTTTAATTAATTTTTTATTTTTTTATTTTATGAAATTTCAAGAAATTAAGAATAATAAAAACAATATCAATTCAATAAAATGGACTTTTTGTGAGACGGAAATGTCTTACGATAATGTTCAACTACTTGCAGTAGGAATTGTTTATCCTCTTCGTCATACGTTAAGGTACGGTTAAAGTCTGTTATCAACTTAACTGCCCTTTCGGCTGCATCGTTCACCACTGCCAAAGTTTGACATGCCGATTTCGCTTTGCGATAATCATCTTTGGTTTTCCACGTAGAAGGATCCGAATTTATAAATGATGTATTAATATTCAAAGAAATGCTTTCATCGAAAAATGCTAACCCAACAATTTCCTCACTCAAGTACCACAAATGGTTTTTAATCTTATGCAACAAGGCATTAGAAACTTCTTTATCAAAATATAAAATGGCATCTTTTATTAATTTGAGATCTTGTGCTGGTGCATCTATTGCATTAATGCATGTAAACCAATATGGAACGTAAATCTTTGTCAAGAAGATACAAATACTGCGAAGGTTTTTCAATTCCGACGAAGTCAATTTGAACTGATCGCGAAACAAAAATATTTTATAGCAATATATGCATTTCGACATGAACCTAGCATGTGATGTTGCTCCGGGTTGGCGTACTTTAGTAAAGTTTGGAACATTTTCTCCAATAAAAAGCAATGACAGTTGGAGAAGCCCCTAATAATCGGACCTTGAAGTTTTTGATTTTTCGTACAACCGATACACAACTTCATACAACAGCCCCAAAAACATTGCGATTTCCAGCGCAACATGCTCATGTTGTATAAAAAATTGCAAGGTGTGTGGCTAGCATCATGACGATCGGATAGTGTACGCACACTATTCATTGTGGTTCATGTACGAGTAGCATAGTTCTCATAATAAAGCGAGTTGTTGTACTTCACTACAAGAAAACCAAACGAGTAAGGTCCGGTTATACTTGCATAGCACAGCAGCGCACAACATAAGAACTGTCAAATACGAAATCTGTTTAATGGGATTTCCGTGTAATCGATTACTCAACGCATAGCGGCACAGGGCACAGCATAGAAGTCTGTTGAATTTTGATTTCTGTGTTATGTGCTATGCGATTTGACATTTGGCAACACGAATGTGTGTGTGCTGAGTGTGCGAAGGGTTGCACGCAAGGCAAATTTATACAGGTTAACTTACTAAACAGCTGATTTTTCACTTTTTTCTACTGTTTTACTTTAATAATGGTGCTTATATCAAACTGGGATCAATTTTGAGCATGGTGCAATATGATTTCTACAAAGGCGAACTATGATTTTGACAGAAGCACCACAGAATACACAAACAATTTACATGGAGTGTGTATGTATGTATGTACGAATGTCAGGATGCGAAAACTTTTATTAATTAACCATGGTTGCACGTCTATGCGAAGTATAATCAGCTCTATGCGCTATATGTTTTGCGCTGCCCTGCTTTGCAATGCTATGCAAGTATAACAGGGCCTTGACTCGTTTGGACATATGAATGTACTCATGCAACAGTCTACTGACTACTGCTGACTATTTCTGGTAAAACTGTCAAACGATCAGCTGTTTGGAAATTTACTTCCCTGCTGGAATAGTTAGACTCATTTCAACATTTGTATCAGCACGTTAAGAGCAGGGTGAAAAACAGCAGCAATGTCTTGGAATTTGATTGTTTTTGCTCGTTAAGTACCGTTATATTCACTTAGCAACTCAAAGCAACGGTACTGATACTTTGTTTTAGGTGTAGAAAACGCAAGAAGGGCTCAGCAAGAGAATTTTTATCTCTCAAAACAGACATATTAAAAAAAAATCATGTTCAAGGTTAAAAAATAAAATTTTCCATACATTGGGCTCAATGAGGGTCAACTAGACAACAACGGATCGGGCCAAAAAATTAAGGCCGTCTTTTTAACCCTAAACCTCATATTTTAAGAACTGTTAATATACAAATTTCAACAAAAAAAAAAATCCATACATGCTGCGGCCAGTCTAGTATACATACATGAAATTTGTAATATCTTTTTTTTATTTTATTGATTTGGAGCTGGCTTAACGCTGCATGAGCACAAGCGAAGACAGCGACGGTCTTACTTGTTATTTTGTTTTTTTTTTTTTGTTTCCTTATTCAATTTACGTTTTATGCAGGCAAACATGGCAAGAGTATTGTTTCAGTAACAAAAAAAATTACAAAGTTTTCTTATTTATTGAGTTGAAATACAAATAAGTGTTCGCTTTAAAATATCCCATTTTAATTTTTTTGTTTCACATATAAAAATGCATTATTTTTATGCAAAAAAAAAAATAAAAAAAGAACTCACGTATAAATAAAGAAATATAAATTTTTAAAACAATTTGTTCGCTGCCTTTTTTTCCTATTTACACATATGCAAACATAAATGGAATAAAACGTGTAACGATTGCCTCCTCAAAAATGCACTACAATCAAAATGCAACAACAAAAAATAACAACAACAACAATTGCAATGAACGCTGAACGCTCGTGCTGCCAAAAATTAAAAATACAAAAATTGCTCTTACAACAAACAACTTTGCCAACCACAAACAATGGATTACACAACAAAAAAAACTTTAAAAAAATATGAAATACGGGGAATTGCATAAAAAAAATATAAGCAGCCGAAAGAAAAACCAGCGGAGCCCGCCGCAACTAGCGTGGAGGATAATTATATTGAACAGCCCGATTCGATACCATTGCACAGCGGAAATGATGAAAACGGAAATGCCGGAAATGGCGATTATCACAATGGCAACGGTAAAAGCAATGGCAATGGCAATGGCAGTGGTGGCAAGAGTAACGGTAATGGCGGCGGCAATGGCAATCACAATGGCGCTGGCAGCGCGACGAGCGTAGCGGCCATTAATGCACAGCGCCACGGAAAAAATGGCAAAAATGCGAAAAATGGCAAAAGTTTGAAAAACAACCACAACAACAATGGCCACAACGGCAATGCGCATGCTGCAAGCGCTAATACCGCTAATGGTCATATGGCTACGGCGGAAGCGACACACGCTGGCGCTGGTGCGTCTGTCGGTGTCTCATCGGCAGCTCACGATGGCAATGGCAATGATTTTGGCGATTTCGATGAGCAAGTGATTTCGGTGGAGCAGATACAAACAACTGATTATGCAACAGAATCGCCAGCCACAACAACCACAACAATGGCGACGACAACAACAACGCAAGCGCCAAGTGAGTACACTCAAAAAAAAAATTACTCAGATTATGGAAAAATGGGAATGATTCGGCGCTAAAGACATATTTCCATATTTTGATGTACAATTTTCTTTAAAACGTGGTTTTTATTCCTTGATTTGAAGAAAATCGTACATCAAAATATGGAAATATGTCTTTAGCGCCGAATCATTCCCACTTTTCCATAATCTGAGTAAGTTGTTTTTTCAGTGTAGATTTAAATGCATGTACGTATGTATGTATATAAAAACCGATGCATCTGTGCTTATAAAAAATTTAATTTGCAAAGAGATTTTAATTGTTTACCAATTTTTTTTTTGTGTATGTTTAACGTTGCAAGTCAAAGCAAATGTCTGATCATTAGGAAATTACAGGTTCTACAGCGCGTATGAGTAACCTCAATGAGTCCATTTCGCATTCTAGATTTTTTTATTAAAATTGAATTTAAAACCATTTTATTTTATATAAAATTTCACCTAGCATAAAGTTTCACTTAGATGAAAGCGCTGATGGTAATAAAAATTAAAAGTACAGAGCACAAGGAACTAAAATGTGCCGCTCTATCACTGACTCACATACCCATAACACATATGTATGCACATTAGGCTGGCCCCCAAATGTATGGAGGCAAATTGTATAGCATATTTCCTAAACCTCGCCTCCTAGGTCGATGCTAATGTAGTTGAAGATACCAGATATAAATGTTTGTAGGCGTTTTAGGTATGTCGCACAGGGGTCAACGTTCAGAAAAACCTATGGAAACTCAAAAAATTAAGTTTAATTTTTTTCTATCTAATGCCTAAAGTCGATAGTCATGTACTCAAAAATACCAAATGCAAATTTTGGTCCCGATCGGAGACGATTAAGGGGTGTTTGCAGAGGTCCCATACGGAATATGAATTTTGACCCCTGTATGACACCTTTTATCCACCTCCGATCGTGACTAAAATTTATATGTGCTATCTTTAACCGTACTTTAGCCGATTTAGGCTGCTGAGACTGAAAAAAAAAAATGTATTTGATTTTAAGGACCGCCCTAATGCACATACATAATTACATACGTACCGATACATATGCACCTAAAACGATACGTATTACCTTTCATGTATATATAAATGCCAACAACTTGTTCTACAAAACAAAATTGCTATCATGATTAATGCACAAAGCTTGTTGGTCTTCATATATGAACAATAGTGGCAAGTTTATTTGTTCAGTTCTTCGTTTGCTAGTCGAGTTTTTGTTGATTATTCGCTTTTGCTTGCTGACTGATGACATCGCGTCGTTTAGCACACAATGCTTGCAGAATTTATTGACATCATCCATTGTGATGGACAAATGTACATATGTACATATATATATATATATATATACAACCTAGCAATATTTATCTATGTAAATAAACGAGTTGTGCTCCACTTTCATATCCGCACATATGTATAGTGCAGAATACTGGAGTAGTGTATAGTAAATAAATTAAAAAATGACGAAAAAAGTGCGATGCTGAAAATATTTCTAAAAAATACGATGGACTGATTACTACTGAACTAAATCAACTTTTTCACATACATAAAGCTAGGTTAGGTTTGGTTAGGTTAGGTTAGTTTAAAGTGGTATTGTGTATAGACCAGTGTATAAAGCCGTTGCGATAACACGACCACAGATTAATCTTCCTTTCCGAATAAATTTGAATGCCTGATGAAGCTCGTCAAGTTCTTTGCGTCGATATTTGCGTCATTATGTAAGCAATTCAGGAAGGAAGCTGCTAGCAAGCACCAAGTCGTTCACATAAAATTTATTCCAATAAAATCGATTCACACTAATGCACACTTTCTTTATTAATTTTAATTTCAGGAAATTGCGTTGTGCAGCGTCCACATCAATCAGATCAGTTAATACGTGAAGGCTCCAGCAAGCGGGTAAGTGCATACAATATTTCAATCATACATCAAAAGTATTGTTATTGATTTTACTGTGTGTTTAATGCCTGAAAAAAGATATTTAACATAAGCCGTATTTTTTTGTGCTCAACTTGAAAAAGAGCACTGGCAATAAACGATTCGATCGAAGTGCTGCCAAGTTGAACTACGAGTATGTCGCTATTGTGAATGATATGCCTAGAAGGGAAATTGGAAAACTTTAACTTAAATTTTAAAAGTCGCCTCTTTTGCTTTGTTGGCTATCTTTGTTTTCAAAAGTTCAAACCAGTGCTGCCAATGTGAGCCAATTTAGCTATGCTAAATTTTACTTTTGCATGTCTTGTACAAAACATAACGGCTATAAATACATATACAAACAAGCATAAATATTATAAAACCTAACTATTTTTTGTTATGCTTAAGAAAAATATTTCCTTATTACTCGCTTTGTTAACTAACTTCTTTCCTTCGCTCTCTCATTTTCTTCATTTATTTTCTTTCTTTTCCGCTCTCTACGCCGAAAAATAGATTTACTCACTGGACGATGCCGAATGCAGTGAATTGTGCAGCTGCGGCGAATCATTAACTTTGACATGTCATGCTCTCTGCGTACCATTTGCGCCCTGTCGCACCGCGTTGGCGTTCTATAGTCATGCCTCGCCTGCATATCAGGCATTCCGTGGACGTTGTCTGTGCTATTCTGGGCGTTTTATATGCATGAAACCGCCGTTGGGCGAATATACGTTGCCAGGTAAATTTAAAAGAGAAAAAAAACTTGAGTACTTTTAGTTTTCATTTTGTGGTTATTTTTAAGGCGAAAAGACAAAGAAGTAACGCCACTTTCACGCAAATTCCTAAAAAGTTAAACCTTTAGAAATCTTATGCTTAGTTATAAACTTTATATTTTAAAATGGTTAATTTTAGTATTATTTAATAAAGAAAATTTATAAACGTTTACTTTTTTTCTTCTTCAGGCGGCGTCTTTCTCTTACTCGGCTACAGCTCAGCTGATGAAGCGCTACTTCGTCCGCACACAAACCTCGGCGTGCAGGATGCAGTGAGAGCTCTGCAACAATATGTTACCACGCATATAGATAATCAGGTAAATACCAAATTTCTTAGCAAAACATACATATTTATTCATTGAATAAAAGTTTACATAAAAAATAAAATAAGTTTACTTTTAATTTTTTTGAAACAAGAAAATAAATATAATTAAATGCATGTGGATTGTAATGGAGGGAAAATTGAAATTTAAGCGAAACAAAGCTGACGGCGGTGGTAGCTCAATGGGATAGACATATGACTACCATTCGAACGACTTAAGTTCGATTCTCGGTTGAGGCCGCTTGAAAAAGTCTGATGAGGGGATGTGGTGATCTCCGAAATGGATCCATAACTTCTACAAAAAAAAAAAATTTTTTCAATTTTTCTTCTTTAAAAAAAATGGCCAATAGCTCATTTAAATTCACATAAAATAATTATTAGAATTAAAACGGCCATATAAATACAAACGTAAATATGTATGTATATCGGAGAGCCTGCCGAAAAACAAAAGTCTGAAAACAATAACAAGCATTGCCTGTACAAAAGCTTTGCTTGTTAATAGCTTTAGAACTTTGTACAAACCAAACACACAATCGCACCAACATACTAGGTAGCAAAGGCAGAGTGTCATTAAGCTACTGTTGTTGGTATGTGGATTGTAATGGAGGGAAAATTGAAATTTAAGCGAAACAAAGCTGACGGCGGTGGTAGCTCAATGGGATAGACATATGACTACCATTCGAACGACTTAAGTTCGATTCTCGGTTGAGGCCGCTTGAAAAAGTCTGATGAGGGGATGTGGTGATCTCCGAAATGGATCCATAACTTCTACCAAAAAAAAACAATTTTTTCAATTTTTCTTCTTTAAAAAAAATGGCCAATAGCTCATTTAAATTCACATAAAATAATTATTAGAATTAAAACGGCCATATAAATACAAACGTAAATATGTATGTATATCGGAGAGCCTGCCGAAAAACAAAAGTCTGAAAACAATAACAAGCATTGCCTGTACAAAAGCTTTGCTTGTTAATAGCTTTAGAACTTTGTACAAACCAAACACACAATCGCACCAACATACTAGGTAGCAAAGGCAGAGTGTCATTAAGCTACTGTTGTTGGTATGTGGATTGTAATGGAGAGAAAATTGAAATTTAAGCGAAACAAAGCTGACGGCGGTGGTAGCTCAATGGGATAGACATATGACTACCAATCGAACGACTTAAGTTCGATTCTCGGTTGAGGCCGCTTGAAGAAGTCTGATGAGGGGATGTGGTGATCTCCGAAATGGATCCATAACTTCTACCAAAAAAAAAAAAAATTTTAATTTTTCTTCTTTAAAAAAAAAAAAATGGCCAATAGCTCATTTAAATTTACATAAAATAATTATTAGAATTAAAACGGCCATATAAATACAAACGTAAATATAATTAATTTAAAATTGCAATGTACATTTTTGGAGCAAACAAATCATATTTAACCTAAAAAACCAATTATATTTTCTCTTTAACTTTTTCGCAAAATAAAACTATGCACTCACAATAGACACAATGCACGCTAACGCTCTTCAACATGACCGATGAGAATATCATAATTGCTGCTCGTCTACCGCACGATACGAAACTCAAAGCAATTGAATTGCTGGCAAAAGAGAAGGTAAGTCATAACTCAGTTTTATTAAAAGTCCTATTACACACTATGTAGATCATAAGGAAAGGAAAAGTCTGCAGGAGCTTATAAGAGCTTTCGTACCCAGCAGTGTTTGGTTGGTTAGAGTATTGAGTACCACTGACTCTAACTCAATTTTAATAACGCGACTCGTGACTAAAGAATCAGAAGGATAAACTAAAAGAGAATACTCGTATCTATGCGTAAACCAGGACAAGTCCTACGCCCTATATCCATCCTATTGAGTTTAGGTATCTGAGCAGCCCCTCAGGCCTAACGCCCCTGAGTTCCGAGAGGTTGTCGAAGAAAGGCTTGCCAATGAATTTCATTCTGCCTAGACAGTGCGAAGGACACTCCTATAGCTGGTGCTCCACCATCTGCTCCGCTCCAGGAATATTACAGCTGGTCCAATCCCAATTGGGCCGTGTGGAGTCCAATGTCCTGTAAATACCGCAGGAAATATTTCCCTTGGAATGGCTGACCACAGATTTTTGCAGACCCTGTAGGTCTGCAACTGTTTCCATGTGGATTTAATCTCTTCGAACCAGGGCCGAGAGACTCGGCTATTGATGAAACCCAGTGACGCAAGAGAACCCTCCGCTTATGTCGATTTGCTAAGCCACCTAACCCAAAAGTGGCAGAAAAACTCCTTTAAGAGCTTTAAATCGCATACTTCTCGGAGCATTACCCTTAAAATAAGTTTTTGGAGCCCTAAATGAGCAAACAAATCGTTCTATGTGAGCACCCCAAAATGACTTCGAATCCGAGTCATAAAAGTCGTTTTTTTTTTTGGAGGTTTACGAAGCGAAACCCAAAATAGCTCATTTTAGAGACTTCTCTTTGAGGTTTTTTCTCCTTTTGCTGAGCGCTCCTTCCAAATAGCCATGGCTTTGGTGAGACGAGTATTTGCGAATGTGTGATGGAGTCATCCATAGTCTTACTCAACTTAATTTTCGTGAAAATCATGAATTTCTAATTTTTCCCTTCCATTTAATAATTCTCTTCTTTCGATTACCATTTATGTACACTTTCAGGATGAATGCACTTCCATTTTGAAGACCATTAGCCATCATATTAATACCGAACATCACGAACTGCAATCCCACCGACTGTTGAGCATTTTCAAAATGTCCGAAGTCGAAGTTGTTTGGCCGGAGAGTAGCGATGCGACTGCTCAACTGCATAGCGGCCCATCAACAAAATACCTTTTACCGTTAACGCTACTTGTTACCGCTGTTATTACAACAACAATGCTACGTGATCTGCGTACGGCGATGGTGGCGGTGATATGCTGGTTGTGGGAGCAGCGGCCCGTTGTGTGGCGAGACCGAGACGTTGGCTGGCTGGGAAAAACATGACCAACAACAACAACTCGAACGTAATGTAAACGCCCAAGTAAGAAAATATGTAATTAGTTATATACTAGATATGTATGTACATATACATACATATGTCTAACTATAAATAATTTTGTATATATAATTAATTGTTTTTTTTGATTTATGATATGAAATATTCAACAAAAAAAAAAGAGAATTAAACAAAAATACACAAAAGGAAAGCAAACAAAACCACAAAGACACACACAACAATTGACTAATTAAATAGTTAATAATTATAATTATTATACATATTTGATTAAATAATGGTAAACAGAAAAAAAAAAAACAAAATAACAGTAAGCAAATATTAATTTCAATTTGTAATAAAAATCTAATTAGTTCAAAATTCCGTGGTGGTCTAAGGAACAAAGGAAAATGAGGAAAATAAAATGAAAACAAAAAAAAATGAATGCAAACCGTGAAAGCGAAAAATGTGTTAGAAGTTCATAAATAATAAAAATGCATACATACATACTATACATAAATATTTCTACGTGCGTTTAGGTTTAATTGTTGCGTGCGTGTGTATGTTTGCACTGACGAAGCTTGTGTAAATAGTATTTACAAATATACATACAAACAACCAAAAAAAGGGAGAAAAACAAATAATAATAATTGCATAATTCTACGGAGTGGCGTACCTATACAAATAATTTGTTGCTTAGTTGAAGTGTTGAAGGGTTAATGATATTAATTAAGAATGCTGTTATATAAATACAGATATGAAAATAAGTGCTTTATTTTACAACATTTTATCATTTGATGATTAGTTTGTTAAATTATTTTTTTGTATATTTACGCACACATTATTTTACAACTTGATTTTCAATTCTGTTTTTTTTTTTTTGACATGGATATAGTGAAACTCAGATTTAAGGTTTGCATGTGAGATGTGTTGTCTTAAGAAACATTATGCGCATATAAGAATTTTGTATTAAAATACAGAGCATATTTATTGTACTTGATAAAAGAGAAAAAAATGATCTTTTAGGAGCTAAAAAATCCAAATTTCTCGGAGCATTACCCTCACAATTAAGTTATTTTGGGGGTCCCATAACACTGTTACACAAATTGAGGGTTGTTATCTGGAGGCGGAAAAATTCCCACAAGGATCGAAAGACCACTATCCATATAGTAAAACCCCCACACTATTTTACTCCCAGAGGTCAAATTTTTTTATTGCCATTTCAAATTTGCGAAATTTTGCCTGAGTGATTTTTAAATAAGGGAAAAAAGTATTAAAATACATGACTTATAGTTAGAAATTTGTTGTTAGGAAATATATAGTAAAATTGCGCGGGCTTTAATTTCGTAAAATATTTTAACCCGCAAACACCTCCTCGAAGAGCTCGTTTTGGCCCCTTTTCATAAATTCCGAAAAAAAAATAGTATTTTGAAGGTCGATAGAGGGTTAAAATGTTCTAGAAAATTATTCTCCATAAAATTTTACTATGTGTTCTCTCAGACAAAATCTTTGTATAAATAACCCAAAAAACCAAAAGAGCTCATTATAAAGACTACCTCTTGATGATTTTTTCTGAGCGCTGCCAAAAAGCTCATTTTCGGTGCAACAGTGTCAAAAAAATGCATGTACATATGTATGTAGAATCACATTGTGATACTTACCATGTGTATTCGATAACCTTCTACTCAAAGCCTCATGATGTTGCCAAAACTTCTTAGAATTGTCTTGGATTCCATTCCGGCTAGATCGTCTTGATCCTTGAAATAAGAGCATGCCACGTATTTCAGCCAAAGCTTAACAAATCTGGCACAGAACATGTTTTCATATTGCTTTTAGTCGCCAAAAGCTCTCCAAAAGCCATTGTAGGTAGTATACAGCTCCTTGAGTAAGAGAAATACCCTTGACCGCAAAGCGTTCCGCTCTAACTTGATTACAAGGAAAAATATTTCTTTGTGACATGCCAATTTTCTATTTGCGGCAGAACTACTCCTAAAAGAACCTAGTGATAGTGAGCAAGGTATGGTTAGACCAGTAATTATCACGGCATATGCACGCGTGCATAAGCATTTTACAATTTTCACACGGACAGCTGCACACCGACACTACAAAGCTCTGCGCTTACACGAAGAAATTTCGTGTTTGTGCAAATTTTTGTTCAACGATTTTCAATCAGCGTTCAGCTGTTGAGCTAGCAGGTTGTGCTAAGTACTCGCTCAGTCTCTGAACGATCGTAAATGGTTGTGTGTTTGCTTGTAATATTTTTATTAGGAATCATGCTTTTGTATTTTTCGCTCTTATTATTAAATTTTGTGGGTTTGTGGTTTTTTGTGAATAATACCAACAAAATCCTTTTCCCATTTCAAAATTTTAGTTTTCTATCATGATTGCGTTTCCTTGGGTGTAGCCAAGAGCTGCATCAGAAATATGTGAAAGCATTACTGTTATAATCGCTGGCCTAGACCCTTCCAAGAGCGCGCAAGTGGCTTAGATGTGCCTATTGTTCTAGCTAGTGTCCACGCTATCTCATTACACAGTTTTATTGCAGTGTCCTTGGCATCCATAACAAGTGGTTAGTGAACTTTTTTTTTCTTTTTTTCTTACCACTTCGCTTTCATGCGATTTTCATTTACAATTTCCCACTTAAGCCATTCATTCCTTTATATATGAAGCTTAAAGGAGAAACAGAACTCACTTCGGTAAAAGACAAATATACATAGATACATATATAGCTATACATACTCGTATATGCAAATGTGTTGGTTAATTGATTGTCTTAAATTAAGTATCACTTAACTTTTTGCACTTTCGCGCTTTATTGTAGATTCAATGACGTAATTTATTTTTCATTCATTTTTATATGCGGCAATTTGCCATCGCATGTATATAATGCCAATATTAAATTACTATTTTTTTAACTCTCTGATTTACATATGTATGTATTTAAATATGTTAACCTTAGGTTTACCAATATCTACCCGGGTGACCCAGTACACTTTTCTATGAAAACACACGTATATGCACATACTATTCTTGTTGCTCTAACTTAATAAATTTATTGTTCAACTATATTTTGATTGAAAGAGTTTTTAGTGCTTAGCACGAAATTTTTTATTTTAATTCAATTTTTAATTGTTGGGGTAAGTGGAAAAAAATTCAACAACTATTTACAGCGAAGGTTGAGTGTATAGCTATTTCACGAAAAACCATTTTCGATCATCAGCACTCTTTTCGGAAGTGGATGCACCGGGGATTGAACCCGAGTCCATTCCATCTTCAGCCGCAATGACCCAACGCATAAACACACTCGGCCATTGAGACTCTGTGCAAGCTGTTGGATTTTCCCCACTTTTGCCTTTTTCATCTTCAACATTAACGTTAGTGTGTATATGCTTTTGCATATATTCTCCACAAACGTGCTGAATTTTTGTTGTAGGCAGTTCGCAATGAACATTGTTGTTGGTTGATTGTTTTTATAAAGTTTATAGAAAATTTATAGAATAAAAATTTATTTCAAACCAAGCAAATTACCGAAGGATCTATACAACAATTTATGCATTTTGTTTGGCTGATACTTTGTTCATCGCAAATGGGTTTATTGCATTTTATGCATAGTGTTGGGTTTAATTTTCATATGAAAACACTTATAACATTTTCCTTTCATCTTTAATCTCATCAACATGCTGGAAAGTTGTCCTTTTTATTAGAAATAAGGAAGGACATTGATAAATTCATTCTTTCTAGCAAATAGTTCATAAGATACATAAAATTGTCGATTTTACGTAGAATCTTCAAGTAATATTATGCCTAATGGACTTCAGCATAATTTAGACATGAGAGAGCTTCCTGAGAAAGCATGTAACTGAAGAACCTTGATATTGCCTGGTTGATTTCCCCCGTATATTATAAATTCAGCAAGTGTCGCTACTTCTAGAAGCAAGGTCGGCGAAATTGTGAAAGATATTGTATTGGGAAGCACAGGGCGGTTTCCGCTAAATTGGTTAAAATTTGTGTGATGTTTTTTTACTCATATGGATCAAAGTGCCGATGCCTGATCTAGAACATTAAAAGATAATGCCAAAGTCAGAGTAAATCTCCTTTCATGCTCCTGACGGGTTGAATTCGTTTAGAATATAATAAGTACATACACACATACACATATTTTATTTTTGTTTATTCTTCCCACCATAAATATCATCGCACTAATCTTTGGCTAATGATAATTTAGTTAAAAAAGGTATATATGGCGATATTTCTACAGGAATCCTTTTACGGGTCAACAAAGTCCTTCACAACTCGCTCGCCTTGTTTTGATCGGTTTTTTTTTTTTTTTGAATAATGGTATTTTGGATTTGAATACTTCAACACCAAATTCAAGATTAATGTGTCGTAAATCGTATTATTCACTTAACTTATGCCTTAGGATTCAACATTTTTAATTTTTTACTTTATATGTACTCATTACGGGGTGTTTGTTGTTTTTGTTGGCTTAATTTCACCAAATATAGTTAAATTAAATTTTTTAATCATTCACAGGCTTACATTTTACAATAGTTATAAATATGTTTCGGCAATAAAAAGTTAAAGCACGCGAAAGCGCCCGTAATGCAAGAAAATGTATATGGGTCACCCTGGTGGGTATTGGTAAACCTCGTACATAAAAATCTCTGGTAATCGTAAGGTTAAGCAAAGTGAGTGTGAGTTATTTACCTGTCATATTTATAAGCTGTAGCTGCAGCTGATGCCATTGCGTTATTTGTGGCGGCGACAATTATTGTTGAAGTAATCGAGCGCTGCATAAATTGGCTTTAAGTTATTGTGGTAAAGTTTTTAATGTGTCAATAATTTTTATCACTTAATAATGAATTTAATTTTATCTACTTAAAATTGAGGTGTGAGCAAATACATTTACTTATGGTAAAACACATTCAAAATGGATTCGAAAAACATCATTAACTATGGTAACAGGCAAATGTAGTGGCTGTCAAGAGGGCAGCAGCAGAGTTGATAGAATGTGATCTCTCAAGAAGGGGACGCATTCATTTTTATACAGATAGTCAGGCGGTCATAAAGGCAATACTGCCAGGGAAGGCACGCAAGCCCTGAGGGTAATATGTAGTACTTGTTAGTACTAGCACTTTTATACTGGATCTGATGTCACATGGGGATAGATGGGAATGAGACAGCGCATGAGCTAGCAAAGAATGTTGTGAGCTTCGGAATTAGCTAGTCTATGTGAGATCATGGCTTTCCAGCTAGACCAATCTAAGCTAATCCTAATCTGAAGTTGCTTTCGATAGCTCCCTCTTTGACTTAAAAGTAATATTTCGCTATATTCATTTCAACAAAAATTTTGTTAAGGACTTCTCTATTTTTTAATTTACTATTCTTTGGAATCTTTAGCGTGAGAACAACAAAAATGGTTTCAAACAACATTTTATATGCACTGTATACTTACTTATTTCCGAATAGCTTATTTTAAGTGAAAGCTTTTATGGCTTAATGATATTTATGTATGCAATTGATTGGTAACATTTGTTTTACCAACAGTACCAAGGTTTTATATAAATATAAATACGTAATGCATACATGTGTAAATATATACAATGTATATTATACATATATTAATTATATACCTATATATATGAAAAATATACATACATACTATAAAGTTAAAAAATAATTAACAAAACATATCAAGTTGTACACCTAAATATATTTACACACAAACAATAAAAACATATACACAAACATATACATACATACATATAAGAAACACAAAAAATTTAAAATATTAAAGAACTTATTGAACAGTGGTAAATATGAGTTTATTGTAAATACAGATACATAGATATCAGTTGATAACAAATAATACTTAACGCCATAGCTATGAATAATGGAAAAAATTAAGTATACAAAAGAAAAAAGAACAGTCTTATTTTTTATAAACTATTTTTTATACTTTTATTTTTCATATGCTTTTTTCTTCAGCAAAAATTAATTGAAAGCAATGATTTATTTAAAATAAGTTACTGCTTTTGTGAACTTTCTACATATAAACATATACGTATGTAAATAGACACATATACGAGTACAGATATGAAGCTACATAATATAGGTAGATATACTTATTAACCTATAAAAAGATATATCGCGCTTGCAGCTTAGGTTATGATTTGGTGTATGAGAATTTGTCTGTAAATAGAGAGACGTGTTTGTATGCAAAATATTAAAAAAAAAACATTAATAATAAAAAGAAAGGGTTAGATAGCACTGGTTGAGTTATAGAAAAAAGTGTAAATAATTTATAAAATAATAGTACGTCAAAACTTTCATACAAACATACACACATACATACATTCATACATCCATATATTCATACGTAAAGGGTATACGTGAATAAGCAAAGGTAAGTATATTAGGCAGCATAAAAACATACATAAGTACATATATAAATTTTTGTATACATACATGGATGGATACATGTAATACAATTAGGGTGTTCTATATATTTCTAGCCAATAAAATTTTGTGGCGAACATTAAAATATTCCCTACGTTATCCAATACGAATATCGATCTGAGATCCAAACTTATAACCAAATTTTCTGTTAAATAAAATTAAAAAAAATAGCCAAATTGACAAAAAAGTAACAAAATAAAATTGAAATTAAAAATTTTCCAAAAATGTCCCATATGAGAAGTTTTTCCAAAACCACCTTTCATGCATGGCAACCACCCAAATCTATTAAACTAAAATTTTAGCAAAAATTGGTTACTTTTCAAATAAATATCCTCAGGGGAAATTTTTTTAAAACTAGCATTGTTCTTAAAATAAGTAAGAATTATAAGAAAATAGAAATGAAAATAGCAAATTAAAGTTGAATTTGAAAATTTCGCAAGATATCCTTTAAGGGAATTTTTTTTAAATAAAATTGTCAAATTGACAAAAAACTAACAAAATATAATCAAAGTAGAAAATTTCCCAAAAATATCCCATACGGAAATTTTTTCAAAAACGTCTTTCATGCATGGCAACCACCCAAATCTATTAAACTAAAATTTTATCAAAAATTGGCTACTTTTCAAATAAATATCCTCTCGGGGGAAATTTTTTTATAAGAAAATGGAAATGAAACTAGCAAATTAAAGTTGAATTTGAAAATTTCGCAAGATATCCTTTAAGGGAATTTTTTTTTAAATAAAATTGTTAAATTGACAAAAAACTAACAAAATATAATCAAAGTAAAAAATTTCCCAAAAATATCCCTTATGGAAATTTTTTCAAAAATGTCTTTCGTGCATGGCAACCACGCAAATCTATTAAACTAAACATTTTAGCAAAAATTGGCTACTTTTCAAATAAATATCTTCTGGGGGAAATTTTTTTAAAACTAGTATCGTTCTTAAAATAAGTTAGAATTCTAAGAAAATGGAAATGAAACTAGCAAATTAAAGTTGAATTTGAAAATTTCGCAAAATATTCTTTAAGGGAATTTTTTTTTAAATAAAATTGTCAAATTGACAAAAAACGAACAATATAAAATCAAAGTAAAAAGTTTCCCAAAAATATCCCTTATGGAATTTTTTTCAAAAACGTCTTTCATGCATGGCAACCACGCAAATCTATTAAACTAAACAGTTTAGCAAAAATTGGCTACTTTTCAAATAAATATCCTCTGGGGGAAATTTTTTTAAAACTAGTATTGTTCTTAAAATAAGTAAGAATTCTAAGAAAATGGAAATGAAACTAGCAAATTAAAGTTGAATTTGAAAATTTCGCAAAATATCCTTTAAGGGAATTTTTTTTAAATAAAATTGTCAAATTGACAAAAAACTAACAATATAATTCCCTTATCGAAATTTTTTTCAAAAAAGTCTTTCATGCATGGTAGCCACCCAAATCTATTAAACTAAACATTTTAGCAAAAATTACTAGCTAAATAAATATCCTCTGGGGGAAACTTTGTAAAACTATCATTGTTCTTAAAATAAGTAAGAATTCTAAGAAAATTGCCAAATTGAAAAAAAGCTAGCAAATTGAGTTTGAAAATGTCCCAAAAATATATATTATGTGAATTTTTTTCAAAAACATCTTTCATGCATGGAAAACACCCAAATCTATTTACAAAAATTCAATAAAAGTTAACTACTTTTGCAAAAAAATCCTCTAGGGAAAATTTTCTTATTTAAAAGCAAAAGCAAGCAAAAAATTGCACAAGAGAAAAGTGTCGTATTTCAAGATAAGATCTGAGCAAAATTTCCCTCCGAGATTTCGAATTCATAACGTAGCCATATTACATCTGATAACTAAGTTTGCTGGAGCGTGATCTTGTTTCCGGTAGATACTGTTTAGTTGTACTTAATTCAGCACTCGCCATTAAAAGGTAAATTAAAAAGTTGGCGTAAAAAAAGGATCCACGATTTTGCGGAACACCCTAGTATTCATTTACATACACACTAAGTATATGAAAACACTCTACATATAATATGCATATAAACAAATACATATCTGAATATACATACATACATACACGCATTTTAAATGTATTGAGTTGGCAGTCGGATTGCGCGAGTTCCATAGGAATCCAGTTAACAAAGGACACACACAAGCACGCCATACATATGTACCTCCATCTATGTACATGCAGCAATGCACCCCTGCAAAAAAGCCGAGTACTCCATGCACGCGTGTATAGAGTACTCGCTATGGACCAGCCGAGTACTCCTCAACCTGCCACATTTCATATAAAAAATATGGTCCATTTAACATGGCGATGTCCTAGGCAGGGATCACATACTCCTATTTCCGCATGACACCCGAGTAATCCAAGGAGTAACTACATGGGATTAATCCATGGAGTACCTACATGGGAGTAATTCATGGAGTAGGTACTAAAATTAATGAAATTTAATAATTTCTGAACAGATTTGAATGACTGCCAATTCAATTTGATTATTAGCATTACATACATACATAAGTAAGCTTTTCTTTAATAAAAATAAAATGATAGAATTTTTCTAGCGCAATCACCAGCATGTTGTGTCGCGTTCAATGTCTCATTATTACTAAATCGTGCACGTTCAAACGAGCATGCATATGTACATACATACATACATACATACAAATGTACGCACTTGCTTCGTCGTTATCGCGATATACATACATTCGGTTTTCGTAGCAATGTTCGGCTAACTACGAGCCGATGCAGATAAACGAGTCGCTCGCTTGGGTCACTTTGAAAGTACTCCTACCTACCACAAAATGGATCATATAATCCTATGATTTTTACAGGGACTAAGCTGATAATGTATATGTATCTACATGTATGTACATATCTATTTAACTACACATGTATGTACATATCGTCGTTTAAAGTGCATTTTTGCGTAAGAGGTATTTTCATTTTCGAGTAAGGGACATTTTTGCCAAAAATGAGATTTTCCAACCCTGAGCTACTGACGCTCATCTCTATCGATCCATACCAAAACTTTGCAATTCTAACAACAAAAACGCATAATAACAGTAAATTTCATAATCGCTTATGAAGAGTATTGTTAAAATTTGGCAGCATTACCGCGTATAATTTCAGTTCATTCATACAAGCGAAGTTATATGTTATTAGATAAATAAATTAAATGGCCAATTTATATGAAAGGGAGCAAAAGTTAAATATTTTAAACAAATAATGTCAGGTAAATATCAAGCTGGTATTATTTTAAACAAATTAAATGAAGTTTCTAATTGGTAAGCTCTGATACTACGTTTTTTTGCTACAATCTTTACAATTTTCCCAACCAAATTATGACTAAAGGTATCAAAAATTAAAAAAACAAAACAAGAAAGGAAGCCTCAGTTCGAGTGGAGCCAAATATTGTAAGCTTTCATAGTTCTTTTACGTTTGCTGGAAACACGGTGCAATCTATATAAAGCCCGTGCCGCATAAAGTGGGCGCAGCCACGCCCATTTTGAAAATTCGTATCAATAATCCGACTAAACGTATAAATATTCATGTTATTATAAAATTTCATCCCTTTATGACTTTTATTTACAGAGATGTCACGTTACAAATTTCTGAAGGGCATTCGAGAAATATTTTAACTAAAAAGTAGGCGTGGTCATAAACTAATTTCACTAAAATTTTGCACATATACTACCGCAAGTGGTAGAAATAAGTCCACCAATTTTCGTCATAATATCTTAATTATTTGTCGAGTTATGGGCTCCGAAATCTCGTAGATTCCTTTGACTAATAAGAGCGGTGCCACGCCCATTTTCCAAAATTTTTCTGTTTATGGTCTTCTATCTATCGTGGTACAGTAGACGCTCACATATTAGAACCACTTTGTTTTTAGGGTGATTCTAATTTCTGAAAAATTATAATTCCTGGACGTTTTTTTTTTTTGTTTCAATAAAACCTTAAAATTTAAGTCAATTTGCATTGAAAAACTACAATGAAATTTTGTCTTATTCAATTTTATTCCCAAAAACGAGAAAACAAACATATAGATATGCCTGTATACGAAATTTCATAAAAATATTTAAATCTGTGTATTATTACAGCTGTGTATAAAAATTAATTTATTACATTGCGATAAAAACATGTTTTTTGTAGGCCATGATTCTTATGCGAAAATTTATAAGACATTCAAGTCAGGTTATAAACCAGATTGAACACGGATGTTCGTAATCCAATCCACAAGTCACCTCAAAATTACAAAAAGTAAATATCAAGATTTAAAACACTTAAAACAAGTGATGCCCTACGATTGTCATAGCTTTTATGACAATTTACCACATTTACCTTACGACTTCTCCAGCAATGTGTAAACAAAATTACGTTTTCTTAATTAAAAATATTAATTTTAGCTTTAAATTTAATATAAGTTTAAGTTTTGTTACTTTTTTTCTTTATAAAATACTAAAAAAAAAGAATTATATTGAACATTTTGCCATTTCATAACCGCTTGTGCGTGATTTTTGTGCCAAATAAAAATTGCACAACCGCACATGAAAAAAAAGAGTCCTAATAATTCAATTTGTTTCTTTTTCTACACTAAGTTGATGTTTTAGCTAACAAACTGATCTACGTAACTATTTAAATTTAAGTTTGTACGCAGAAAGAAGTAACGGTTTTGAAATGAAACAGTTTTTTTGCTCTCCTGTAAAATTCAACCAATGTACGCTACTCGAAAATGAAAATACCTCTTACGCAAAAATGCACTTTAAACGACGATATGTAAGTATTATCTTACAATTTTACGGACATGCAAACTCGCTATAATCGCATTGACGGAAATGTAACCGGATACGGAAACGATTGCGGCCACATTGGTATTGTATTGTGATGTGCCCGAAATCAATAGCGGATATATTTGGAACGTGAAATCCTTGAAAGCACATATGTACATACATACATATCGTCGTTGAAGATGCATTTTTGCGTAAGAGGTATTTTCATTTTCGCGTAGCGGACATTGGATGAACTTTACAGGAGAGCATAAAAACTATTTCGTTTCAAAACCGTTACTTATTTCTGCGTACAAATTCAAATTTAAATAGTTACGTAGATCAGTTTGTTAGCCATAACATCAACTTAGTGTAAAAAAAGAAACAAATTGAATTATTAGGACTCTTTTTTTTCATGTGCGGTTGTGCAATTTTTATTTGGCACAAAAATCACGCACAATCGGTTATGAAATGGCAAAATGTTCAATATAATTCTTATTTTAGCATTTTATAAAGAAAAAAAGTTACAAAACTTGTACATATATTACATTTTAAACTAAAATTCATATTTTTAATTAAGAAAACGTAAGTTTGTTTACACATAGGTGGAGAACTCTTAAGGTAAATGTGGTAAATTGTCATAAAAGCTATGACAATCGGACGGCATCACTCTTTTAAGTTCTTGTAAATGTTGATATTTACGTTTTGTAATATTGAGGTGACCTTTGTGGATTGGATTAGGAATATCCGTGTCTATCTGGTTTATAACCTGACTTGAATGTCTTATAAATTTTCGCATAAGAATCATGGCCTACAAAAAACATGTTTTTATCGCAATGTAATACATTAATTTTTATACACAGCTGTAATAGTACACAGATTTAAATATTTTTATGAAATTTCGTATATAGGTTCCTATCCAGACTGGGACGGTTGAAAATGGGCGAAATCGGACCACTACCACGCCCACTTTTATATATGATTATTACAAAGGGGCCCAATAAAAACATTTTGAGCGCCAATTATAAAGATAATTCAATGAAATTTTGTGGCACAAGTACCACGATAGATAGAAAACAGAAATATTTTGGAAAATGGGCGTAGCACCGCCTCTTATTATACAAAGGACTCTACGAGATTTCGGAGCCCATAACTCGACAAATAATTGAGATATTATGACGAAAATTGGTGGACTTATATCTACCACTTGCGGTAGTATATGTGCAAATTTTAGCGAAATCAGTTTATAACCACGCCTACTTTTTAATCAAAATTTTTCTCGAACGCCCTTCAGAAATTTGTAACGTGACATCTCTGTAACTAAAAGTCATGAAGGGATGAAATTTTATAATAACAAGAATATTTATACGTTTAATCGGATTATTGATACGAATTTTCAAAATGGGCGTGGCTGCGCCCACTTTATGCGGCACGGCCTTTTTTAAATTGCACCGTGTATCTAGAAAACGTAAAAAAAAAACTATGAAAGCTTATAATATTTGGCTCCACTCGAACTAAGGCTTCCTTTCTTGTTTTGTTTTTTAATTTTTGATAACTTTAGTCATAATTTGGTTGGGAAAATTGTAAAGATTGTAGCAAAAAAACGTAGCTTACCAATTAGCAACTTCATTAATTTGTTTAAAATAATACCTGCTTGATATTTACCTGACATTATTTGTTGAAATAAGTTAACTTTTGCTCCCTTTCATAAAAATTCGCCATTTAATTTATTTATCTAATAACATATAACTTCGCTTATATGAATGAACTGAAATCATACGCGGTAATGCTGCCAAATTTTAACAATACCTTTCATACGCGATTATGCAATTTACTGTTATTATGCGTTTTTGTTGTTAGAATTGCAATGTTTTGGTATGGATCGATAGAGGTGAGCGTCAGGAACTCAGGGTTGGAAAATCTCATTTTTGGCAAAAATGTCCCTTACTCGAAAATGAAAATACCTCTTACGCAAAAATGCATCTTCAACGACGATATGTACTTGCATATATAGATTGGCTTGTTTGGGCTTGCGCGTGCATGTTTGTGTTCGCAAAAAAAAACAAAAGCTGGAATTGAATGCAATGAATTGAACTAGAAATGTGAATGACATAACAAAATAAAAAATAAAATTAAAAAAATAATTAAAACCAAAAAAAACAAGCGAAAATCGTCGAATAAATACATAAAAAAAATTAAAAAAAAAAATATCACAATCATGAAATTAAGTCTTCCTCAGCGCATTGTCGTATTCATTGGCGATATGTGTTGCATCGTTTGTCATTAACTATTTAGATATTTTTATGTATGCATGTGACTAGGAAAATACTTACTTATACGAGAAAAATAAAATAAATATATTAAAAAAATTTTGTAGCTCATAAATAATAAAAGGAAATGATTCTACATTTATGAACTAAAACTGTAAAGAAAAAATTGTAAATAGAGTTACTCACGCGTGCATAGCACTACATGCTTATTTATGTACACTGGTGGTAAAAAAAATGGAAGCATACGAAAAATAAGAGGTTTTACCAACGACATTTCTCTTGCTGGGGCTTATTTTTACAACTTTTTTCTATTATTTTATACTTTTTTCACTAGGGCAAATTATCTAAAACTTGCTAAAATTAGTAAAAGTTCTAAGAGTTTTCGATTGATAAAAAACTAACAAAATAAATTTCAAATAAAAAATTTTCCAAAAATACCCCTTAATGGGATTTTTTTAAAAACCTTTTATGCATGGAAAACAGCATAAAGCTATCGGACTCAGCATTTTAACAACATAAATTCTCTAGGGGAAATCTTAAAAAAGCTTCTCCCATAGGGAATATTTTCTAAAACGGGTTAAAATAGGTAAAAGTTCTAAATATTCTAGATTGATAAAAAAAGCCTAGCAAAATAAAGTTGAAATTCAAAATTCCAAAAAATATCGCCATATGCGATTTTTTTGTTTTTTTTTTTCAGAAAAATCTTTTATGCGCGGAAAACACTACGAAGCTATCGCAATCAACATTTTAACAAAAATTAGCTAGTTTCGAATAAAAATCCTTTAGGGAAAATTTTCTAAAGGCCTCTCACTTAGGAGAAATTTTCTAACACTCTTTATAAAAAAAAGTAAATATCCAAAAAAATGATCGATTCATAAAACAAAAAAATAACAAAATAATATCAAAATTTAAAATTTCCCAAAAATATCCCTCAACGGTAATTTTTTAAAAAACAGTTTTTATGCATTGAGAATGCCGCAAAGCTATTAGGCACAGCGATTTAGTAAAAATTTGCTACTTTCGAAAAAAATTCCTTTAGGGAAATTTTTATAAAGCCTTTTTTTAAGTTGAAGCATCCCAAAAAAAATCTCAATTGCCTTAAAGTTAAAAAAATCACTCTCTCTCTAATTTGAATTTATCCTCCAAAATAAGTCTGGTTTTATTCTTATCACAAAAAAAGCAATATTTTCATTTTTTTTATTTACCTAGGGTTTTTTATTATTATTTTTTTTTTAACACCAGTGTACCAGAAACATATTAATGCTTATGCATACTAGAAAAAAAAACCGCTTTCAACAAGACATAAAAAAATTTAAACACAATTAAGCAAGGAAAATTGTAGTATAAGCAAAAAACTGTTTCAGCATTAGCATTAGTAAGAAGAAATACATATGTACATACATCTATAAGTATATATGTAATACATCCACATAAAAAGGAGAAAAAATGCAAATATTTATATGTGGATATGTATGAGGAAAAATTATACATACGATTAAAACTTATAAAGCTAATTATATGTATATTCATATGTACATGTACACTCGCTGTTATATCCTAATGCTTTAGGTGCTCCTCGTAGAAGACAACAAAAATCAGCATTAATAAAAAACGATAGGAAAACTTAAACACTTGCGCGCTTTTGTATAAAAAAATAATTAATGTTAATAAACCACTATAAATTAATATAGACACAATACAACAAAACAGCAACAACCACAACAAAAAAACTACTTTAAAAAACTTAGCTTGCAGGCAGAGCGAAAAAAAGCATAAGAGAGTTAATAAATAAGAACAAACACAAAGTACATAAAAACCCAAATAAAAAAGGCAAAAGAACAAAAAAAAACATGCTTTAACACAAATAAAATATGCATACATATGTACATATATACCTACAAATTACAAAAACAAAAAAAAAACCAACTGCTTTAGTGAAATGTTAAAAACTTAAGAGAACCGAACCACGTCGTAGTGAAAATTATTATTAGACGAATTTAATAATACAGAGGTTATAATGAAAAGAAATTGATATTTGTTAGTGAGAAATATAAGCGCATAAAAGCTAAAAGCAAGGCAAATGAACAATAATTTAAAGTAAAATTATATATAAACACTATTCGCTATAATATCAGTTATAAATAACGCAAAAAAAATATATGTACATATATCAAATAGTAAGTGTGTGGTGGTAACACAGAAACGCTCAAAAAAATAGTATACACATTATTACATACTATATAGTGTACTATGATTTAAAAGTAAAATTTATATAATAAAAATTATAACACGGAAATATTTACATACATATTTACCATATAAAAATATTTCAGTTATGAATGAGTTTGCAGCAAAAATTTATATATTAAAAGTTAATAAATACAAATAAAAATTGATATTGAACTCAATACATATTCACAAAAATAAGAGTAACGTATACGAATATTCAAAAGCAAGAAGGTAAACGAGAAAGCGAAATTCTAGAATTTTCAAACTGAAGGAAGTTAAATAAAATCTTTTCTGGGGTATTTTTGGTAGTACCCTTTCTCAAGCCTGTTCTAGCAAAAGTTGCATGCAAATATACGCTTAAGTAAACTTTCCAAACTCTTTCAGTTCTGTCTGTTTTCGAATGTCTATGGCATAAACCCCAATCTCAAGCATGAGCCAACCTACCCAATAGACAACCTGGCGATCTTTGACTAGCGATATCCAATATGAATATCGAACTGAGAGCGAACTTATAACCAATCATATTTGGTAACACAGAATGAATCAACGAGGATGCGAGAAAATAACAATTGCCGCTAATCTGTCATCATAAATTTTAAATATATTTTAGCAAAAATAAGCCACTTTCGAAAAAATTCCCTTTAGAGAAAATTTTTGTAAAATCTGTTTTTATTGCTTTAATAATTAAAATTTCTAAAAAAAAAAACAAATGCCCAATGAATTAAAACTAACAAAATAAAGTTGAAATATAAACTTCCCCAAAATATTCCTTTGTGGGAATTTTTTCAAAAACAATTTTCATGTACGAAAGTAAAAAAAAACCATCACACTAGTAGATGTTTTAGCAAAAAATAACCACTTTTTAAGAAAAATTGTCTAAGGGAAATTTTGCTAAACCATTTTTTTAAAAAGTATGTATAAAAAACGAAGTAGTAGGAAAAACAAAAAGGAGCACACCTCGAATTGGGAGAGACGCTCGGCCATAAAACTCGTCAGAGTTATAATAGTGCCATTGTATTATTATATTATATAAAACGACTAAAGAGAATATCCAATTGACTAAAACTAACAAAGTAGTACATAGTAAAGTTGAAAGGCAAATTTCCTAAAAATATTACCTTATGGCAATTTTTTCAAAAACACTTTTCATGTGCGCAAATAAAAAAACGATCATAATAGTACACGTTTTAGCAAAAATAATCCACCGTTGAAGAAATTTCCTCTAAGTGAAATTTTGTAAAAGTTGTTTTTGCTCTTAAAATAAATAAAAGAAAGTTCTAAAAATTACTGAAATGATTAAAACTAACAAAAAAAAGTTGAATTAAAAATTTTCCTAAAATTTGCCAAAAATTACCCCTTGTGGGAATTTTTTGAAACCTACATTTCATGTGCGGAAATAAAAAAAAAAATATCACACAAGATTTTATAGCACAAATAAGCCACTTTTGAAAAAATTTCATTTAAGGGAAATTTCGCAAAACTTTGTTAGCTCTTAAATATAATAAAAGTTCTAAAAAATGCCCATTTAAATACAACAAATAAAATAAAATTTTCCCGAAAATACCCCTATAAAATTTTTTTTTAAATAGGTTCTTAATATCTACGGAAAAAAACCCCAAAAATATATAACCAGACGTTTGGGCAAAAATTAGCTGCTTTTAGAGAAAAAACCATCTAGGGGAAATTTTGCTTAACCTGTTTTTAAGTTCGGACTTAAATTTTGAAAAGTCCACTTCTGTGCTTTTGAATATTTGTAACACAAATCCATGCATCCATGCCAACACAGAATATGTATATGTATGTACATAAGTATATACACAGAAAAAATGCATAAAAATATGTATGTATAGTAGATACATAAATATACATAAATACAAAACACGGCAAATAAGCCCCCATACATACACCAAAATACAGCTAAAGCTAAGCAGATTATATTCATAACAAAAAAAAAAAGCAAAAAAATAGCAAAATGTTACGCGTTTCCAAAAGAAAACAAAAAAAATAACAATACTAAAAATAAATAGCGGATATGTTGGAGAATTCTTATTGAGTTGGCTTTAAAAAAAAATGTTTAAGACAAAATCTTAAAAAAGCGTGTATGATGAGATGAATGAAAATAAAAAAAAAAAAAACAATAAACAAGAAACTATAATTTAAATAAAATACTTATTGTCAATAAACAATATAAAATAATAAAATGCATTTTTATTACAACACTTGAATTAATATATGTAAGTATTTGATGAATTTATGACAAAGAGAAAACGAAAGCGAATAACCAACAACCAACAACCAACAACACACAATTGCCTTTTGATACTTTGGATGGAGGCACGCAAAAGATATGTACATACTTACATACAAATAGCTATACCCTGCAGCAAATATTGGTGACAGTCACGCTAAGCGATAGTGCCACACTATGGAATGCATGAACTAATTTCTCTGCAACTCTCGGACTGCTTATGCATTATTCCAACTATATAGTAGACTACCAAATACCCGTGCCGCTTCGCTGAGACAGACCCAAAAACAAAAATCCAAAGCACCGATAAATCTATAAGAAGGAAATCCAAGAGCCGATAAATTCCAATTCACCAGGAAAATAAGGAGACTTACATAAAAGCACATATCCCTCAAAGTTTAGCACTCCCACCAGGCGCGGATCCAGGATTTCGGCAAGGGGGGGTTTTTGAAAATTTCTTTTTTTGGAAGAAGTTTTTTTAAGGGCAAACGCTGCACATAGGGGTATTTTATCAATCTGGGCGGCCAAAACCTTATTTCCTAAAACTGGCCCGATTTCCAAAAAATAAAATTTTTTAGTAGGCCAGGACCCTAACGCATCATTTTCAATAAAGGTTTATTCTCAAAACTCAAACACAAAGTTTTTACAGTCAATGAAAGTTTGGTCATTCGTGTATTTCTCGCGGCATTTTATAACGTTCTTAAAGTTTCAACATTTCCAATTAATATTTTTACGGTTTTAAGTGAAGTTTTTTAGAATACTGTTATGGATTCTTATAATACAAGTAATCGAGTACAAAATTCATGTTTATTGATATTTAGTTAGTTGTTAGCGTCTTCTTAATTACATTTTTAAAAAACGATGTATTAAAAAAAAAATTTCCCAATTTTTTGTTTTCAAAAGGGGTTTTGTTTAGGTGCCCGGCATTGCCGGCACCGACTCTTTTTTTCTAGATAGTCTGTTCCCCGTTATTTTGAGTTCAAGAAATATCGGTCCCGGGTTTTTCCAGTTTTAAGAAAAACAGGCGATTTTTCACGTTGGGAAAAATGACCCCACCACACAAAAAAAAATTAGTTGTTTGTGGATTCGAGAACACCCATCTAGCAACATATACATCGACGTGCTCCGAATTCAAAATCCGCTTGTCCAATATACCCCCAAAACTTCAAGAAAATTGCGAAAAGCTAAACAAAGGCCCCAAATGGCACATTTCATCGACCTAACCTACTAACATGTATTTCGACGTTCTGAATCCAAATCTGAGCTCGGTTTGGTCTCACTACATCACTTTTTAAAAATGTAAAGCCACATTTTTTTATATTAAATTGAATTGAAATCACCATGGGTAACATAATTAACAATTTAAAGCCAAAAAAGAGTTTTGGCCGCCCAGATTGATTAAATACCCCAATGTGCGC
Organism: Urophora cardui; assembly: GCA_960531455.1. NCBI lineage: Eukaryota > Metazoa > Arthropoda > Insecta > Diptera > Tephritidae > Urophora > Urophora cardui. Next base: position 27,314,815 of record OY482672.1, on the reverse strand, counting down.
TGGTGAAAATATGGAATAATACCACCTACTATTATTATTCTATATACTAGTTGCGCCATTTCGCGCACCTTAAAAACACCAAACTCAAAACCCTCCAAATTAAAAATATGTATGTCATCACATAAAGTGCAGGAAATTTCAATTGAAGTTCTAAATAACATGTATAACGTATGTATGTATATTTTTGCATTGGTACGTGCGAATGAGTATCGTATGGTATTGGTGGCAAACTGATCATCAATTTCACTTACCCTTGCATTTAAAGCCAAAATAAATAAGAATATATCGTCGGTCTCCTGCCAGAAACACGAATGTGCAATTTTTTCTAAGTACGATGTCTGCTCTTTATCGGGTATATATTGATATAATAACAATTAATATTTGTATATATGCTTATGTACATACTTGTATATATTATGTATGTATGTTTATACAAGAGTTTATATCAATATTAATTGTTATTCCATCAATATATACCCGATAAAGAGCAGACATCGTACTTAGAAAAAATTTCACATTCGTGTTTCTGGCAGAAGACCGACGATATGTATGTAGTACTTTTTGGTTATATTTATATTTTTAATAGAATTTTTCTTGTTCTTGTTTTTATATTCTCAAATTTTTAAAAGGTTAATTTAAACAAGAATTGCGAAATACCTCTGAAAAAGGCAATTTCTCCAACGATTCAGACATTTCTGACCAAATTAATTCTGTACAATCCCGATAAAAATAGGGATAAGAAAGAAAAGAAAATAAATTTGCGATTTGGCAATTTGCGAATAGCATTTGACAAATTTGATTTTATGCACGTGCGTCCAAAGGTACCTACATGAACTTTTTTCGCATGTAGGTACATATTTTGGATGTCATGTGGTGTGCCCAGTATACATGAATAAAATATATATTTTTTTATTCATTTTTAAATATTTTTTTAATTTTTAAATAAATAAAAAAAAAAAACAAAAAAAAAGTACAAGCCACAGGCAGGATTCGAACCGCGATCGACAAAATGCGAATCAAAGGCGCTACAGCTACGCTAACGAGCCATTCACATTGTGCATGTCAAACGCTGTACTTGAATTGTATTTCTTTCAACTACATACTATGCTCGCATCTTTCTCGATGGACGACAAGTGCGCAATTGTCTTTGCACACATATATATATGTGCATATAAAATATAATCTGAAAATAAATGTAGAGTTTTTCCTTTGGACAGCTAAACCCATCCAAACATTGCTTTCGGAATGATATAGTTTTCCTTGATCAGTTTGGGAAGTTTGGGCGCAGAATCTATAAAGGCATTAATTTGGGATATATAATAAACCACAAGGGGGGGGGTTTGAACCCCCAAACCCCCCCCGTGGATCCGCCACTGACTCCCACCAAACCTCGGAGCTATTTATTGAACTAGTGCATAACTACAAATTTAGAAGTAGTTAGGTTAGTTTGGAGTGGCTGCCATAGAGGCACTCTTAAGCCAGTGCAGAGGCCCATTGTTATACTAAGAGAAGAAAATAGATTACTCCTCAAAAAAAAAAGTATATGTAGTTATAAACTAAACACTTTCCGACTGGTCTTGAACTATTACTTTGTAAAACTATCACCGAACAATTAAATTTGCAACCGGCCCAGAAGTTTCTATATACATCCCTTGGTAGGATATCGCTGCGTTAAAAAAAGTTAGTTGAAAGCATTGTGTTGGACTAGTTTGCGAACCAGCAACGCCTCTTTAAGCGCTAGTTCTGCGCTAACTTTAACCTAACGCGATTTGTTGCGGGCTTAATAATAATTTCCCATCAACTTTCGCCGCTTGGCATGTCGCGGCTAAAGGCGGCCTTTTTTATGACCCCACCCCCCTGCTAGGCATCAACTCACCCTCGCCGCCATTGTCTGTCCTTGGAGGAATTTCAATTAAAATTTGCAACTGCAACTGCAACATGCCATGCCACACCTTTTTGTTGGCTGCTGTGTCGTGCGCCATAATTTGCTGTATTTTTTCTTTGTTTTTGTTGTCATGACATGGCCTGCTATGCTATGCTATGCCATGCGAATGTCAACAAAATATGGTTTTTGTGTTAAACGCAACTTAATGTGTTTTTTTTTTGTTTAATTCTTTGATGTTGTTCAACTTTAGGCACTTCATAGAAGGACGCTCACTGCGCGCCCTTTAGGTCCTTCAACTCTTTCGCTTCACAGCACAATTTTTTGCCTTGCATACATATATACTTGTATGTTTTTTTTTTGTTTGTGTCTATGTCTGCTTTTGTGTTCTTCTGTGACAGTGAATCAGTGTCTACTATCATTTCGCCTCAATTGTTGTACGTAACCGAAATAGTGAAATAGCCCAGATGCTGTAATAGCAACGCGAAGCAGGGCAGCGCAGCGTCACATAAATCTTGCAGCGCGCATAAAGCAAACAATTGTCGGTCGGTCGTTCGTATATTGAGGAAAAAGTGCTTCTCCTACTTTTTTATGGTTTATTGCAAATAAATTTGTTAGTTGGTTGGTTTCTTTTTATTTGGTTCGTTGGCTGGCATTTTGAGTACGTTCGCGTTTGCTGCAATTACCACTTAGGTTTTGTAATGCTCTCTGAGAGGAAGTTGAGCAGAACAAAACAGTGAGCTAAAGGTTGGGGTGTTCCTTAAATCTCCGTCGATACTCGCCATCGCTAACGCGCAAAGTTCCATAAATCTTCCGAGTAACTTTTCTCTCGAATACTCCTAGAGCCATCTCATCTGATTTTGGCATCGCCCACGCTTCTGATACAATACGCTTCTTGTGCGGTTAAGTTCTGCATCTTCAATTATCTTTTCCAGCATCAAGTTGAAAAAATTACACGAAACGGAGTCACCTGCTCTGAAACCGCGTTTGGTCTCCAACCAACGGCGCGGAGAGGTCCTTCCCAATTCTGACGTAGCTGGTGATCTTAGACAACGTCATATAAGTTTTGCAGGGAAACCAAATTCAGACATTAAGGCATATAGAGAATTCCTATTCCTATGGGTCAGAGCTATAGCCCAAAAAAATGATAATTTGTTACTAAGTATTTCTCTTGAAACCACTTAGAGAGTGACATACATATGCTATCTAGTAAAGGTGTCCCAAGTAGCATTAGATTATATGCATAGCCCATTCCTTCTCCACATCGACTCAGAGATAACGATTTAAGGTTACAAGGTCAGTGAAAAGTAGGTAGAGGTTTTTAAACTTTTAAGGCATACCTTAATATGATTTATTATATTTGCAAGCATCCTCGAAGTTATTATAATTTGGATAAGTGCCGTTTGTCCCCGAATTTATTAGAAGCTGCAAGCAGCAATGAGAACAGAAGAATGCTTATAAGTTAAAATAGTGATGCACATACATACCACACACTACATGCGTACAAATGTATGTAAATCTACGCTATACTTATGTATGTACATAGATAGATCTGCAACATAGAAGCCGCGAAAACTATCACATAGGACTTTATGCTCAGCCTTCTTATGGCACAATGCCTAAAAAGTAATATGTTCGAAGAAATTAAGGCAGTCGAACCGACAGACAGAGAGACAGATGGCATTTGTTATAATAAAATTTGTTGCTGCAATGGAATATTAGCGGAAATGTACGTAGATGTGTGTGTATGTAAGTAAGTGCTACTTGTGCAATTATCATGCGTTGGGTTGCATAAATTATAAAAAAAAAAAAACAGAAAGCGTAGAAAACAGAAAACGAAGGAAACGGTCGACCAACAAGCGGAATTTGCAATTAAATGGAAATTATTCTGCGGTAAGTGTGTTGCTAAGTGCACAAAAACAAGCAATATTTTTTAACTAAGTCAAAAAAAGGAAAAAAACAAAATAAAGAAATTAAAGAAAAGGAAAAAATCGCAAATAAGCAAGAACAGCGAAAGCATAGAAGGTACCAAAAAACTGCGTTTAACAGAACAGATGTACCAAACTCGCATATCGAAATATGAGTCAAAGAAAATCATAACAATGTTACTCATACGCCACGTATAACGAAAAACACAGCTACACAAAAAAAGGTTTATTTTTGATGTGTAAACATCTTTGCTGTAGCTACGAGTGATTTCGAAAAACAGGTATAGTTTACGCGTAAACGTAAATGACCTTTGTGTTAGTGCACTTCTGCGTCCGTATGAATCGCTTGGCATTGTCAGTGGTAGGTAGGTAGATAGACATGTACTTACAAATGCTTGCATGCATAGCCGTGCAAATGCAATTATCAACAACAACAGCAACGAAGCGAAGTGAAGTTGTTGTTGCTGTTGTTTTCTGCAACAATGCGAAAAATAGGCAAAATAAAAAGGACCAACCTGTTTGAACATGTATGCAAATGTATGGATATGTACACCTACATCTACCTATCTAATTTTCTATGCAATATTGGTGTCAAATGAACTGTTTTGAGCAGGACTTCGATATGAATCTCTTGTCATTGTAAGCCCTAGGCCGGGTCTCCAGATATGGGTCAAAACGAGGACCCGGATGATCCTTGAATGTTTCTGAGCAATATTGGTATCAAATGAAAGGTTTTGAGCAGGACTTCGATATGAAGCTCTTTTCATTGTGACCCCTAGGCCGGGTCTCCATATATGGGTCAAACGTGGACTCGGATGATCTTTGCTGTTTCTGAGCAATACAAAACAAAACAACATAAAAAATCAAAAGTCAAAAACCAAAAACCAAAACAAACAAAAACAACAAAATAGTAGCAGTCACAATGACAACAAAAAATTACAAAAACGATAGTCGCCTTTTAATCCATAGAAAACCAGGAAAAAAGGAATAAGGAAAAGGGAATAAATATCCGATTTCGAAACAGTTTACACATCAATATTCATGAACACCCGTTATTCACGCTTTAATTTTTTTTTTAATTGCTCTTGCTTGAAAGCGATTTGTGAGTGCGTCAAATCAGACTGCACTTGCAAAGCAATGGAATCGGAAAATGATATAAAACCAAAAGTGATCAAATAGTTATTAGACACAAATTAATGCCAATACAAGCACAAATATTTTAAAATATATATAATGGCAAATTAGGCAATTTCATCAAGTAAGCAAATTCGATTTAATGCACTAACAGCTTTGTAAGCGCACTTAAACAAGAAAACATTTACTTTCAATAAAAGTTACGTTTTCCAAGCCCACATGGTAGGTGTTCATTCAGCTAAGTTCAAGCAAATATGTATATACTCATGACATACTTGCACCCAGAGCTGGGCGATAAGGATTACACGTGCAATCGTAATTTCAAGTTTTTGACGATTATGATTACAGTAATTGTAATTTCAAGTTTTTGACGATTACGATTACAGTAATCTTTATTTTCTGTAATCTTAAATTACAAAATTTAAGAATTACATGTAAAAAATTATTAAAATTGCTTTTTGATACTAAACGGTGTAGGGAGGAAAATATGCTTGGCTCTGAAAGAAGTGCTAAAAACTACAAATAATTATGTAAAGCTTGCAATTTCACACACATTATATACATTTTGAAATATTTGCGGTTGAGATAGCAGCTTTTAGTGGGCTGGAGACAATGGCCTCATGCATAAAAATCGAGCTGTAGCTCACACTGATTTTCTTCGTAAAATGTGGATTTTGCATGTATAAAAAATATGTATTACAATTGCTAGATTTTACTACACAGTAAAAAATGATAGTTTAATTCTAATATCATTTGGTACTTGATGTAATCATTCTTGGAATTAAATTTGAATTTTAATGCTAAAAAGTCTTATTTTTAAACTACGAGAAGTTTTACAATTTTATTTATCCCAAAATAGTTTCAAAATAAAGCATTGAGAAGTATTAAAATTCTCTCTAAAGAAATTTAATTATTTATGGTTTAAAAACAAATCCTGAAAAGTATAAAAAACTTTCTCTTTCTCAATGTATATTACCATCAAAGCTTTTTTGGTTTGAAATCTAAACCAAAAAAAATATTAAAACAAATTTTCATAAAAAAAGTCAAAATAAATACATATTTACATAAACAAAATGTTTCTAAAAGTTCCCTACGTGATCCAAGTAAGAAAATGTCCAAATCGGATGCTGATCCCAAAGCAGTAATCTATCTAACAGATGATGCAGATACCATGGTGAATAAGTTAAAAAAAAGCGGTAACAGACTTTTGCTCTGATGTTCATTACAATCCGGAAACACGTCAAGGTGTAAGCAATATAAAAGCAATACATTAGCTACTCACGGGCAAAAGTGTGCAACAGATTTGTGAGGATGCCAAACATGTCGATACTGGCAAATATAAAATACTTGTCGCAGAGGAGATAGTCGAACATTTACATCCCATACGCAATAAAATCCAACAACAGCTGTTGCGACGCAATGAGTTAGTTTATTTGCTTGAGATGGGCGCAGACAAGGCGCGTGAAACGGCTGCGTCAACGATGGCGGAAGTTAGGCAAAAAATTGGTTTGGGTGCACATACGCATTTGCCATTGATGCAGCAGGCGTGTAAGGCGTAGGAGCAGGACCAAGGTGCTATGAAAGCTTTGGCGTCAGTGACAGCTAAAAAGCCAAAGACTGAGTTGAAAAAGATGGTGGGTGATATTGAAGTGCCAGTGGTGCCCAAACAGATGCTGAGCGTCGAAAAAAAAAAAAACAAATACAAGTGTAAATTCAAACAAATGTAGATATGGAACAACCATTGAAATTGGATGTTAAGCCTGTGGTGGCAGCAACAACGGTGGCCAATAATAAGACCGAAACAACAAAAACGATAAATGAAACGACATTCAGTTCAGAGACGCCAGCTAAGACGGATGCTTCGACGACGACACCGACGATGGCACCAAAAATACCTGGGCCCGACAAAGAGACAACAATAGATGATAAACAACAAAAAGAGTTTAAGATTTAGATAAAGGCTTTTTGTATAAGCCAAATTATTTGTTGACTAAGAAGCTGCTTTACTCCCATTTTATTTGTATATATATATGAGTGCTTGTATGGCTAGTGTTTATTAAAATTTTTAGTATTTAAAATATATATGAGCTATTATAAATCCAAAAAAAGTATAAAATTTATTCCAATTTTTGTATTGACCTTATACCATTTCAACTACTTTTAATACATGAATTATTCTAAAAATAATCAAAATTTTGTTTTGATTTAATTCTAAGAAAGTATTAATTTGACACCAATAATAATTTCTGTCTCTCAATATTCTCTTCTTTTTTTTAAACCAGAATGGTCTTAATTTAATGCTTTTTGGCATTGTTATATATAAATACCAAAATGGTATTAAAATTAAACTAAAATTTTTACTGTGTAGACAAATTCCTTAGGTTTATCTCATAACAAAATTAAAAAGTAATAAAACTCCACTGCAACTTTTGAAGATGTAAATGACCATAACTATGAAAATATTAGATGAAGATTTTTTTGACTTCGGCGGTAAATAGCTAACTACATATCTATATAACAACTTAATATATACTTTATTTTAAACTCAATATACCGGCCCAAACATTATAGGAGAAGAATTTTTTAAATATTTGAACGATGCTGATAGTAGCCATGGCTGTTTTAAAAGATATCCTCTGATAAAGAAAGCATCTTTAAGATTCAGCACCCCGCTTACATCGTCAGCACCTGTGGAAAGGCTATTTTCGTTGGCGGGCATTATAAACAGTCCTCGACGCCATGCACTTTCTGATGTTTCTTTTGAAAAATTAGTTCTGCTTAATGCTAATATTGAATATTATTGAATGTAAATTATCCAAACAGTAGTCTTAATTTTGTATCTTTATTATTTCCGCTAATTTTCTCTCTTCTTAATACACATCCTAGTTTTAATTGTTTACTTAATGTGTGAGAAATAAACACATATGTATGCATGTATGTAAAAATAATTATTATTTCTTCGAAAATGATGTTGGGTAAGTATATCACTGTTTTTTACACATTGTAATCCCAGAAAACGAGAACAGTAATCTTAATTTCTTAGAAATTTTGAAATTACGATTACTGTAATCGTAATCGTCGTTAAAAAAATTACGATTACTGTAATCGTAATCATCTTGTAATCGTAATCCTCATCGCCCAGCTCTGCTTGCACCATATATGTATCTATACAATATATTTATATTATATATGTATCTATATATATATTTCACCGCACAACCTCCATTAATATCAAAAAAAAAACTATAAATAAATTGATAAATACATAAACAAATAACATAGTTGCTCAGTTCAGTGTGTTAAGGCCACAGGCCGGCGGTCGACGTGTGTCATGTGTCACTTTTCCAAACGCCTAGCAAAGAAAGCAAATAATAATAACACGCTAGACTTGTTTCGTCACATCTCAATAAATTTCAATTTTCTGCTTCCAGTCTTTTTTTTTTGTACTCTTTTACATACTCTTTTACATACATACATTGATGCTTTAAGTAAATGTAATGGTCTATGGTATACATATTTAGTTGTTATATATACACTAATTAATTTACATTTCAGCCAAATTTTTGTTTTCCTATATCAAGTGAAAATTAGGCATATGTTACTCATACGCCCCGCCACACATTGTACGAAAAGAGAAATATAAATTATTTTAACTTTTTGTAAATTTATTTTAACTTCAAAGAGCTTTGCTTTGAGATTTTTTTAACCAAATTTCGGCGTTGCTCTTGTAAAAAACAGCAAATAGTATGAAGCAAACAAACAATATAACACCAGAAATATTATCAGCGTAAAACGAGCAGCTTTAGAAGGTGTAACCGATTCCTCGCATAAATATTATCCATCCGACTTTATATTCATCATATGGGTACCTAGTCATGGTAACATCGATGGTAATGAGAAGGTTGATTAATTGGCGAAAGCGGGGGCAGCCATAGACGTTAATCAGGCAGCCAACCTGAGCTGGTCGCTCACATCCATAAAACGATACATCCACCTGAAATTCCAACAGCAGGCTACTTTACGATGCAACCCCGCTGATACTTGTAAGGTTACGATGCACACAATCCAGTGACCTAATCAGAAGGTCCAGAAAGACATGGTCCAGATAACAGCCACGATTACAGGACACTGGACACTCAAGAATCAATCCAACACTTCCTATGTGAATGCCCGGCTCTTGCTCTCACATCAGACACAACTCCCTTGGCAATTTTTTACTTCCCAATTTAAGCGCAACAGCCAATTGCACAGTAGCTAGCTTAAATATGTTCATCGATAAATCGACATGGTTTGAACACACCCGCAAACTCTGGCAACAACCCACAACAATATTTATTCCATGAGTTATGTGCATCAAAAAGACGCTTCGTGCGCTAATTGGGCCTGGGATTGCTCAACGGGACGGCACGGCAACCAACTAACCAATAACACTTACACAAGCTCTTGTCCAGAGTCTATAGGGCCTTAAAATTTGTATGATTTTATGTGGTAATTACTTTTCATAAGAAAGGGTCCAAACTGCAAGGCCTTGCCTTTTCGCCTACGAAGCAGTAGCAGGCAGAGCGAATTGTTTTCAAGATTTGAATGGTTTAGTTTATAGCAATGCTAGTATATACTACTTATGTCCTTTATTTACATAAGTATGTATTTATTTACATAAATATATATACGTTCGAAAATCTCTCCACATAGTTTTAAAATGTTCGCGCCTTGTAATCTCTGGCCACTCGTGTGTGTAGACCGTACATATGTGTATGGCACAGGACTCCTCTAATGCTGATAATCGCAACTTAGCTTTTGGCTTACATATATGTATAAGAAAGCTATTCACGTACAAATATACATATGTATGTATTTGTTAACACTTTTTTTGCATACAAAGCTATGCACAATGAATGGTTTCTAAAAAAAAATGGAAGCACACAAAAAACTGTGAAGATATTTACATTGTTGTGTCATCGCATTTACACTTGTTTTTTGTGCATTTACTTTATATGTATTTCACTCTTCAGCTACCCTCCACCAAATATAATATAACTGGTCTTAAGCAGCATTTAGTCTATTGCTTAACTTACTTTTTAGTTTTGTTGGCATACTTCACATGTTTTAGGCGTTCAATACATGTCTCAACTGCATTCTTTTGCGCACATGAATTGGCAATGTTAAGAATCTCTGCTTTTACATTCATACATACGTATATGCAAATTTGCATGTATATATAGTAAGTTGTTTGTAAAAATCTCAGTATTCGTCGATTTTTGTAATACGAATATTCAACTTTTTATATTTGCATTTTTTATGCTTTTTATTCCTGTGGATATTTGGCTCGTTTGCTTTTAACGGCTCGCCCGAAAAATAAAAAAAAGGCGCAAAAACAAGAAAAACATAAAAAAAGTCAATAAACGCTTGCGCAAATTTTTTCTCACTTGGAAGTCATATTTGCAACATCAAGGCGCGTTGGGCTGATATAAAGGAATGTAATCAATTTGCAAATTCGCCAGATAGATAATGCATTGAAAGAGGGCATGCAGCATGCCAGCCTGCCAGCCAGTCAGTGAACTTTTGTATGTAAGTAAATGGCTTGGCAACTGCAAACTGCTGTGGGAGTTTGACATGAAAAATAATATCGGCGTGTGGAAGAAAAACTTTTAATAGGAAGTATTGGGATCTTGCTTAGCTCGAAAATTTCATAAACCTGCTCCGGCTGTGTAAGATTCAGGTCTTCAAATTCCTAGGCCATAGTGTATTTTAGGTTAATCTTACACTGAGAGAAAAAAAATATATGGAGGGGTCAAAGAAATTGTTTACCTATTTTGAACACTACTTTCTTTGTTTTGAGTAAATTTTCCTTAAAACATGTTAAAAGGTTTATAAAATATTGTTGTTACATGCGTTACCATGGTTTCATATACTTGTTTTGAAAAAATTCATACATTAAAATAATGAAAAATTCTTTAAGCGCCATTCCATTCCCGACTTTCCTTGTTTTGAAGACTTGATTTCTTTAATTTTGAGAAATTAAATTCCCATACAAATCCCCATGGCAACGAATTGTTTGAATGTTTTTTTATGTTTTTTCCACATTTTTGAGAAAATTTACACAAAACAAAGAAAATTTTGTATTGGGACGCGTGTTCAAAATAAGGAAAATTATGTCTTTGATCGAGAGAAATTTTTTTTTTTGAGTGTATATTATAAATGTGAAATGGAAATTGTGTTTAAACTCAATTGGCGAGAAAACCGCTGAACGGATTCTCACGAAACTTTGCACACCTCGGTATTTTCACCCGGTAATTGCTATAGGCATATTTTTAATCTGATTAAAAGTCAGGGATGGGCACCTCCCATACAAAATTTTCCTTTTTTGTCGTAATATCTCTTGAAATATTTGTACTAGAATAATGAAAATTTTTGTGAAGAAATAATACAAAAATATATACTCAACGGATAAACAATTTAGGTCTTGGTAAAGCAGGGATGGGCACTCTCCTCCCATATAAACTGAAATTTTCACATCGAATATCTCTGGAAATATTTGTAGTAGGGTACTGAAAACTGGTGTGAGGGCATGTGAGATAACTATGTATTAAAAGGGTAAAACTGCTAGGTCTTGGTAAAGCAGGGATGGGCACCTCCCATACAAACTGAAACTTTCACAGCGAATATCTCTGGAAATATTTGTAGTAGGGTACCGAAAACTGGTGTGAGGGCATGTGAGATAACTATATATTAAACGGGAAAAACACTAGGTCTTGGTAAAGCAGGGATGGGCACCTCCCATACAAACTGAAATTTTCACATCGAATATCTCTGGAAATATTTGTAGTAGGGTACTGAAAATTGGTGTGAGGGCATGTGAGATAACTATGTATTAAACGGGTAAAAACGCTAGGTCTTGGTAAAGCAGGGATGGGCCCCTCCCATACAAACTGAAATTTTCACATCGAATATCTCTGGAAATATTTGTAGTAGGGTACTAAAAATTGGTGTGAGGGCATGTGAGATAACTATGTATTAAACGGGTAAAAACGCTAGGTCTTGGTAAAGCAGGGATGGGCACCTCCCATAAAAACTGAAACTTTCACAGCGAATATCTCTGGAAATATTTGTAGTAGGGTACTGAAAACTGGTGTGAGGGCATGTGAGATAACTATGTATTAAACGGGTAAAAACGCTAGGTCTTGGTAAAGCAGGGATGGGCACCTCCCATACAGACTGAGATTTTTACAGCGAAAATCTCTTGAAATATTTATAGTAGGGTACTGAAAATTGGTGTTAGGCATATGAGATAATTACGTACTCAACGGACAAAAAAAATAAGAAAACTATCTTTGACGTCAAGAATGATATTTTTCTATGTAACTTTTTTGGACTAACTCAATATGCTAATATTTTTAAAAGCACGTGGTGTGAAACCCGCGGGTAACCTCTAGTATTTTATAAAAATTGGGATATTCTTTAAGAATGATGCAATAAACTATAGCGAAGGAAAAAAATGCAAGGCATTTTTCTTTCCTCCCCCATAATCGTATCAACGGTATTAGCTACCGATTTGATCATTATATAAAGTGACTATGTCAAGGCCTGTTTTGCACAAGACATTTTTATTGGGGCTATAAGTATCTTATTATTTCCAGGAATACACAAAATAATGCTTTTGTTCCACAATGCAATATATCTAAGCCTATATAAATATATCTACCGTACCTACTGCACTTGTACTGACTTATCCTCTCGCCTCAGGCAAGTGTTGAACTCTATTTCTATTTTGTTGGCGTCAAAGAGGCATTTCTTCTTAAGCACTAAAGCAATTGCAGACAAAATACAAAAAATACCTAATATCGCAAAGCATTTGAATGCCAATTCAATTCAATATTGTATCGGTTGGCATGAAAAGTGTCAGGTAAGAAAAACGAACAAGGATAATAAGGAAATTTGCAGCTAGATTGTCTGCAAATAAAGTATTTAACACATTTTTTGGCAAAAGCTCAATCAAAAAGTGTAAATGTGTAAATTTCAATAGAAGAAATGAATAGTAAGTAATAATGCAGAAGCTGAAAAAATTCAATCATTTTCACACAGCATCTATGGCTGAGTGGGAAGACCTCGGGCACTTTATACCCCTCGACCTAAATGTGGCTTGGAGTTCAGAAATACATCAGATAGCTCTTTGATCTAGCGGCCCTAAAAAATACTGCAACCAACTCTGTTTCCATACATCCGCACTATTTATTTTACCTCAAAATCAGCTACATGGTAGCTTTGGAGCAATTACGCTCGGGCTAGTTTATTCCGATTCAAATTTCACTTCAGGGACTTTCATAACTACTTGGGTAAAGTATACAGTATTAATATAAAGAGAATACGGTTCGCTTCTTTGTTTACAAATATCCAAATTCAAATAAAAAGGCCAAAGGGTTATCTTAGTAGTAAACATGTTTAAATAGAACTTGGGAACGTATAAAAAAAAAAACATTTGATTTCAGACAGCAGTCAATCACGCTGAGCAGACATAATATTAAAGCCACTCGTTTAGTCAAACCAAATACTACATAAGAAAAGAGATCTTAAACCATATAACTTAATTATTTATAAAATCAACAAGCAATAGTGCTGTTTCCAAATATATGTATGTATGTAAGTCAGAAGTCAATATGTCAGAGAGAATATATAAGTCAGTAATGTAATTAATGTGCATGGCTTATGGTGGGAAAATAGCACGAATATGAATGAAATAATAATTAAATATGCGAGTACATGGTAACAAATTAGCAAATAGTTACACCTACATACATACATACATACATATATATGTATGTGAATTGTATATGAGATTATGTATTCAAATCAACAAGCAAAAATGAATGAGCAAGAATAAGTCGTGCACGATTATGACAGCGGAGTGCTGGCAATACGAGGGAGAGATGATAAGTTTGTGAACTTAAATACATTTGAAGTGAGCTTAATTAGTAATAAACAAAATTTTTTAAAAGAGAGAACCAAAAACCGGATTTAAAAATACGTTTATAAATTTAAAAAAAAAAATGAAATAAAATTAATGTACATTAATTTAAAAAAATAACATAAAATAAAATAAAATAAAATAAAATAAAATAAAATAAAATAAAATAAAATAAAATACAATAAAATAAAATAAAATAAAATAAAATAAAATAAAATAAAATAAAATACAATAAAATAAAATAAAATAAAATAAAATAAAATAAAATAAAATAAAATAAAATAAAATAAAATAAAATAAAATAAAATAAAATAAAATGAAATGAAATAAATTAAAATAAAATAAAATAAAATAAAATAAAATAAAATAAAATAAAATAAAATAAAATGAAATGAAATGAAATAAAATAAAATAAATTAAAATAAAATAAAATAAAATAAAATAAAATAAAATAAAATAAGAGAATATAAAATAATAAAAAATAAGATAAAATAAAATAAAATAAAATAAAATAAAATAAAATAAAATAAAATACAATAAAATAAAATAAAATAAAATAAAATAAAATGAAATGAAATGAAATAAAATAAAATAAAATAAAATAAAATACAATAAAATAAAATAAAATAAAATAAAATGAAATGAAATGAAATGAAATGAAATGAAATAAAATAAAATAAATTAAAATAAAATAAAATAAAATAAAATAAGAGAATATAAAATAATAAAAAATAAGATAAAATAAAACAAAATAAAATAAAATCAAATAAAATAAAATCAAATAAAATAAAATAAAATCAAATCAAATAAAATAAAATAAAATAAAATAAGAGAATATAAAATAATAAAAAATAAAATAAAATAAAATAAAATAAAATAAAATAAAATAAAATAAAATAAAATAAAATAAAATAAAATAAAATAAAATAAAATAAAATACAATAAAATAAAATAAAATAAAATAAAATAAAATAAAATAAAATGAAATGAAATGAAATAAAATAAATTAAAATAAAATAAAATAAAATAAAATAAAATGAAATGAAATGAAATGAAATAAAATAAAATAAATTAAAATAAAATAAAATAAAATAAAATAAAATAAAATAAAATAAAATAAAATAAAATAAAATAAAATAAAATAAAATAAGAGAATATAAAATAATAAAAAATAAGATAAAATAAAACAAAATAAAATAAAATCAAATAAAATAAAATCAAATAAAATAAAATAAAATCAAATAAAATAAAATCAAATAAAATAAAATAAAACAAACAAATGTGTCCATTCCATTTTCTATCTCTTAATTCGACAGATCTGTAAAAATTTGCAATTAAAATTTATTGCATTTTTTTATTGTAAAAAACTGCAATCAACGATAATTTACGTTCTACCTACGAGCATTGCAATCAAATTGATTGGAATTTTTTGGTTTAAAAAATTTACAATCAACGATAATTTACACGCAATCTGTTGCAATTAAATTGATTGCAATCAAATTTTTTTACCGAATATCCAAAATCAACAATATTATAGCCATAGATGTTATATTTAAATATTTGTCCCGATTGGAAGCAGTTCAGTGGTTCCCTATAAGCTAATCTAATCCATATGATTTACGATAAAAGCTGATTGCAATATTATGCACTTTAACTGATTGCTACGGAATTTGATTGTAATGTTTTAAAGCTCTGAATTCGACATAATTAAATTCAAAATGCTTCAATTTGCGCGGAATTTTAAAATAGTGACTATAAAATTGGAGTTTTCATATATAAATCTTTTATGATAAGTCACTCCACGTGGTCTGCGCTCTTCATAAAAGTGAAAAAAAAAACATACCATGTTGTCTGCTATGAAACATATATTTCGCTCGCATCAGTTTCACTTTCTGTGCCATTGGCATATACACATAAAAATGAACTAGAAACATATGTACATATATACATACATATGCATATTCGCAGAAAAGTCCAAAGCATAAAAAAGAAATCAAAAAAAAAAAAACAAAAAGCAAAATAAACCATTCAAAATATCAACTCAAGCGTACACCTTTGCCAGCAAGCACCAACATGTACACCCGTTTGTGTGATCATATTTATGTACGCAGCATCAAAGGTGCCCAAGCATACACTGGACGCCAACTCCCTGCCCTCCATTCATAAACTCATACATTTATTCATACGTTTTGTAATTCACTGGAGGGGCGCTCGCTCGTACGTTCCGCCGTTCGAAACACATTCAACTGGTTGGTGGCAGCGCCACATGACGGTTGAATTGAATCAAAGGACCAAGACGCAACAACAACAACAACAACAACAACAACAACAACAACAACAACAACAACAACAACAACAACAACAACAACAACAACAACAACATCAACTTGGTTGGCAGCGCAGAATTGTGAAAGTAATGAAAAAGGTATAAAAAAATAAATGCAGTACGAGTGTACCGACGTAGTATTTTAATAAGAAGTAACATAAAGCATAAAAAATATGATCGCATTCATTACATTTCATTAATTTCGTATTCCATAAACGACAGCAACGTAGTACAAAATTAATTGTAAGGAACAAAAAGGAAGAAAAAGCGAGTGCATGTGTGTTTGTGTGTATGCGTGTATGCGTGGGAGAATGCGGACAAACAAACAATCTTAAGTGTGTCTGGCGTAATAAATCAGCAAACAGTGTGTGTGTTAAGCATATAAATGTTTCTATGGATATGCAGGAAATGAGTAAGTACTGGCGTGAAAAAGTTATGAGAATAATAATTTAATAAATACATATAGGTATATGTACATATATTAGATCAGGTACAGTAAACATTTTCATAAGACATAATTTAATTGCTGTCTCGTATTTAAATTTCTTTGACAAAAATATTTGTTTAATATGGAAATATATTTCGAAAGTTGAAGTCTTCCTTTTCTTAATTGGCGCATAACTATATCAGGCTATTTTGGCCGAGCCAATTGAAAATTGAGTGTGCTAAAACTGCAGCTTTAGCCTACAAAATGTACTGAACTCTCTCTGCTTTATTTGTCTATGGAAATTTACCCCAATTTTATGTATTTTTTCGGTCCGTGGAATTTTTATGTGGAAATAATACATATTTTTGTATGTGTGCACATTAGGGTGGTCCAAAATTGCATAAAACAAGTTTTGTCGAAATCCACGGAACAGCCCGAACTTCGTGCGATTGTAGTATGGAAATCTATAACGAAAATTTTGCTTTAATATATTAAAGTTTTGTTATCGCGCAAATGCCTCCAAATTTCCCTCTTTTTATATCAGTGATGATACATAATTTTTTGGAAAGTTTTTAATGAACAAGTAATGGCGTTTCTTATCATTAGAAAATGGTACAGATATAATAAAAGCTTATAAATATCATTCTTTCGCAATGATTTGTTGGCTTTTGGTTTTTTTTTTTTTTGTATCACCCTAATGGACTTGCATATTGCCGTGTTAAAATATTAAGTAATCAAGCATGAACTGGCAGTCGCAAATTCATGATTATCGCTTTATTACATTACATTATACACGTGGCGTACATTTGATTTTCCCCCAATAGTATTATGTTATCAAACAAAGTCCGAAATCCGTGTTTCTCTACAGCCCATATATCTGTGGCAATTTGCAACAATCGCTTAAATCTTAAAAAATGATTTCGAGATAAATTGGTTTTTATATTCGAAAGCCTTTCTTAACAAATCATAAAAGTCGATTAAAAGCTATGGACACAAAATCAGTGAGCCATCCACAATGTTACGATCAAATTTTGTAAATAAAACAAAATGTCATGAAGAAATTTTATTAAGTATATACGTCTACTTTGGCTGTTATAGCAAGTTTAATATACCTCTATTGTAAGTTAAGCCTAAATGTTTTTATTTATATCTCTTGATTGAATTAAGTTATAAGCATGGGGGTTTTACAGAAATATAGTGTTTTAAAAGGAGAATAACGAGATATATATAGCTCGAAATTTTCCTAAGTCGACTTAAGCGATTTTTAATTTTTTATTTAGTTTTAAGAGCACGTTGCTGTATGCTGTACCGAAATAAGGATGAACAAAATCAAGCTGTTTACGGACCAACCATGACACAAAACTTTATTTGGAATTTGTTTTACAGCTCAACATTATGCAATACCAACAGATGAGCTTCTTTGCTGCAGTGCCTTTAAAACTGTTGTATGGAATTCACTATGCGCGTTTTTTAACACCCTTTTTCTCATTAGTTTATGTATTTATAGGAGTGTTTTATTGGGCACTTCTCTGCTCGCTTATACTCGATTCTGCTCTCTTGGCTGACAGTTTCCATACAAAATGTTAGAGACTTTAAAGGTCCCCACAAACAGACGCGATACGATACAGTCCACATATGCAATTGTGCATGACGCGATACGATTTTTCATATGTGGGCTGTATCGTATCGCTTCTGTTTGAGTAGGGCTTAAGAGACCTTTAGAGAGTATGACAGCTACTCATTAAACTGATCTTTACTGATTATGCCAATAATCTTTACTGATTATGCCAATTTTCTCTATTATGAATAAGTGAAATGGTTTCAAATTTTTGTCAGTAGATGTCTCCCCTATCTTCGAATTCAACGCAATACCATTCATTAGAAAATATTTTCCAATTCCGTACCAAAGAACGTATATTGTACAATATACGTTCTTTGTACGTACTTTAACGAACGGTGTTCGAAGCTAGGGGAGACATCTATCGATAAAAAGTTGAAGAAATTTCATCAAATAAACACAACTTTTTTCCAATTCCTTTACTTTAACGAACGGTCGTTTAATTTTCACTTGCTTTTATACCAGTGGTTGTTTTTTTCGCAAGTCTCTAACTCTTGCCAAATCGAATACGGCTTATGTATGTAGATTACGTATACGCAGTGTAGACACACTTCAAAGTCTGTAGGGTATTTCTTAGTTTTTTTTTTACAAACTATTATACTAGAATCCGAAATATGTGTGAAACATGAGCTTAACAATTTTTATTTTTTTTTTGTTTGTTTTATAAAATGATAATTGTAATTCATAGATGCTAATTCGAAAAAGGGAAAGTATAAAAGTATCACCAAAAATAAATATAATGTTGAAGGTTCCACTATATGAGAAATACAAATAAAGAACACTATAAAACAGCCAATGAAGTTGAAGAAGGTTCCACAATGAGATAAGAGTAGAATAAGAGGGGGTGAGTGTGGAGAGAGGATGAAGAGAATTTGGTCAGTGGAACGAAAATGGTTTTACCAGTCACAAAAGAAGGAAAAAAGAGTCATAAATATGAGTCCAATAGGATTATTTTATGGCTCTTATTCAGGCTCATATCGACGGCTGAGAATAATATCGCCCTATTTCAAAAATTATATCAAAAATTATATCAACAAGTAAGGAAGCTTAAGTTCGAGTGGAATCGAACATTAGATACTCAGCTGTATGCTTTCATTGTTTGTTTGCGTGTGATGGAAACACGGCGTACTATATATAAAGCGAGTGCCGCATTAAGTGGGCGTACCCACGCCCATTTTCAACATTTTTATCAGTCATCCAACTAAGCATATGAATATTATTCTTTGTGCAAAATTTCATTCCTTTATGACTTCTAGTTACAAAGATTTCACGTTACAAATTCCCAAAGGGTGTTCTAGAAATATCTTTGTTAAAAAGTAGGCGTGGTCATAAACCGATTTCAATAAATTTTTGCGCGTCTATTAACACAAGTTATAAGAGTGTATAAACCAAGTTTCGTTATAATATCTCAATTATTTGTCGAGTTATAGGCTAAGAAATCTCGTATATTCCTTTGTCTAAAAAGAGGCGGTGCCACGCCCATTTTCCAAAATTTTTATATTTTTTTGTTTCCGGTCTATTGTGGAACTCATGCCACAAAATTTGAATGAATTATCTTTATATTTGGCAAAGATATCGCTTAAAATATTTTTATTAAGCCCCTTTATAGTTCCCATATATAAAAGAGGGCGTGGTCGTCAACCGATTTCGCTAAAACATTTTGAACATGTATTACCACAGGTAATAAAAGTGTACACACCAAGTTTCGTCATTATATATAAATTATTTGTCGAGTTATGGGCTCAGAAATCTCGTATATTCCTGTTTCTAAAAAGAGGCGGTGCCACGCCCATTTTCCAAAATTTTTGTGTTTTTCGTTTTATGTCCGCAGTTGGACTCCTGCTATAAAATTTCAATGATATATCTTTATATTTGACAGAGATATCGCTTAAAATGTTTTTATTAGGCCACTTTATAATACACATATATAAAAGTGGGCGGTTCCGTCAACCGATTTTGGAAATTTTTCGTCCAAACATTTGCCTAAGTAAGTATATCACGCGTACCAAATTTCATCGATATATCTCGAACGGTTTCTGAGTTATGACTCATAAAACTTTCAATGTTTGCCCCTTAATAAGTGGGCGTGGCACTGCCCATTTTCCAAAATTTTTGTGTTTTTTGTTTTATGTCCATAGTTGGACTCATGCGACAAAAGTTCAATGATAGATCTTTATATTTGACAGAGATATGGCTTAAAATGTTTTTATTAGGTCACTTTATATTATACATATATAAAAGTGGCCGCTGTGGTGCAGTGGGTAGAGTGCTCGCCTGCTATGCCAGAGGTCTCGGGTTCAAACCACGGTCCGAGCCAAACAAATTTTTCTAATTAGTAAAAATCCAATTATTGGGTTTTTTAAGAGCAGCGGTCACCTCTCGGCAGTGGGCGGCATACCCTCCGAGAGTATTTCTGCCATGAAAAAGCTTCTCACAAAAAATGCATTCGCCGTTCGGAGCCGGCTTAAAACTGTAGGTCCACCCAATTAGTGGGAAAAACAAAAAGGAGCACACCTCGAATTGGGAGAGAAGCTCGGCCATAAAACTCGTCAGAGTTATAATAGCGCCATTGTATTATATTATTATTATATATAAAAGTGGGCGTGGCCGTCAACCGATTTTAATTATTTTCCGTCCAAACGTATGCCTAAGTAAGTAAATCACGCGTACCAAATTTCATCGATATATCTTCAATGGTTTCTGAGTTATGACATATAAAACTTTCAAGGTTTGACCCTTAATAAGTGGGCGTGGCACCGCCCATTTTCCAAAGTTTCATCAAATTTCTTCCTAGGGGCCTGAGCTCAACACGTGGGTAATATTTCATCGCTCCAGCTATATTAGTGATTGAGATACCAAATTTCCGATTTTTTCTATATAGGAAAAGTGGGCGTGGTCATGGTCCGATTTCGCCCATTTTCAATACCAACCGTCCCAGTCTCGATACCAACTTGCATTTCAAATTTCATCAAAATATCTCAATTTTTGCGCGAGTTAGAGTGTTTACAGACGGACGGACAGACGGACGGACGGACGGACGGACGGACGGACGGACGGACATGGCTCAATCGATTTCTCTTTTCACCTTGATCATTTTGATATATATAAGTCTATATCTATCTCGATTATTTCATTCTGTTACAATCCACCGTTATGTGATTAAAACTATAATACTCTGTGTACTAGTACAGCTGAGTATAAAAATAGAGCGATCATATTCTCAGCCGTCGATATGATGTATGAAATTTTAATCATATCGGGCGACAAACTTAAAAACAGAAATAAACAAATTTCGGGCCGCAGAATGAGCTTATAATGAGTGTGAACACTGCGGTTTAGGATTCCTTTCTGAATCTTTTATGACTCCAATGGGGGGCGGCATAGCCCCCGAGTTTATTTCTACCATTAGAAAGCTTCTTGCAAAAATGCATTCGACGTTCGGAGCCGGTATAAAACTGTAGTTTCACCCAATTAGTATAAAAAATAAAAATTAAGTGACACGCAACAAAACTTGGCCTAAAATCTGGCTGTTCTATTAAGTGAAATCGCAGAACTCAGCTGGCAGATGTGCTGGTAAATTGATGCCTCCACTTGCTACTTTATCTGCGGTGCCACACTTTCCCGGTACATCGCTAATCTTCATAAATTTAAAATCTTACGACAAAAAAATTTCTAAAACATTTTAACGGACTTGCTGCGACCTTTTTGTTAAATATAATACATACCAAAAACTAACCTAAACGACTTATGCGACCAAGTTTCTAATACCAAAACACTTAAAACCTCTTTTCGTTGTTCCCTCTAAATATGAGCCTCTAACAGCGCCATCCATTTGTTTTGGATTATCATGTAAGCGTTATGTACAAATTTACAGTTGTACACACACAGTTCTTCCATTTTTACTGTTACTACACGCATTTGCTTAACTTCTCTCTCAACATGCACGAAAAGTCAAAACTAATGCAACTTGAATAAATTCTTAAGTAGCTTTTAAGGCTGCAAAACATGAAATTCGTTTACGACACACGAACACAAACACACTAACAACTAAACAAGTGCTGCACTACACACTGCACAGCCACAAATGCAACAGCAAAAGCAACAACAACCACAACAGCAGTCATCACCGCAACCACCACTAAAATACTACAAATGCAATTCAAAGTGCTCTACTCACCATCGCATCACGCAACAACATTTTCACACAACACTGATTTGATGGAGCGGAGCTGCTGCTTAATGCCAACTAAGCGTAAAGCAGCCAGGCAGAACGTACGTATGCAGTATGTGTGTGAAGGTGCGTGTGTTTGTGTATAAGTATTTTAGTAGAAACAAAACTTGTAACATACTAAAAAAAATCCTAAAAACCTAAAAACACTTTAGGGTCACAAATTTTACTGGAGGCATCATTTTTAGACATATATAAAACTATTATGGCGGGGTTGAGTCGGGCGAAATAAACGTAAAATAAGTGCAGTTTGCAACATTGCCTCAATATTTGTGGGTTGAGTGCGCATTGCATAAGTGGTAAGTGTATATTAGGGTGGGGCGATTTACTAACCTATATCGCGCCATCGAAATTTGGATTCCTCTCATTTTTCTGAGTAGAAAACTCTTCCACGACATTTGTCTAAAATTAATTTTGATGTTCCGTAATTTGGTTTTTATGGACCAAGACGAATTTTGGAAAATACAAATTGGGCAAAAATCGACAAAAAAATATCCAGGCCACTGTGCAAATCGAATTGAAGCAGAATTTTATGCTGAATCCAGATATGAAATCCAAATTAAAATCGGATGATCCGTTTTCGAGATATAGCCTGATTTCCGGTTATGGAGGCCGAATGCCCCAAATCGCATATTTTCGCGATTATCTCTTGTTGTGTACAATATATCTTATTTTTTTTTGCAAATTTCTTATAGATAGGTCAAAACAATATATGAACGGTATTTTGAAAAATTAATTTATCCTCCGGTATAGGAAAACTAGAATGCACTCTTTTTTCCTTGGCCCAAAATCGCGGTATGCGTTCTCTATGTTATAGTCATTTGATACCGATGATTTTCGCCGATCGCGCTCTGTGTACAATAAATTCTTCAAATCCAAAATTTCAGAATTTTAGCTGCAAAAATTGAAGAGTTATTCCCTAAAACGTAGGCTTCGCATATTAGCCGAAACCGGTTTGTCTCCAAACCAAACTTGACAAGGGATGACGGAAAATCGTTCCACAATACATTGTTCGAGTTCCTTTCGATTATATTTTTGTTTTTTTGTAATTTTTCAATCGTTTATCTAATAATTTTCTAGTCTTTTCGAACCTTTTTTGGTTCATTTTGCTGATAATTTTCCAATAATTTTCATACCATTTTTGACTCGTTTTTCAACCATATTTCTCCCCTATCTTCTATCCTCTTACCTTTACCAATATCGCAAAAACATCTTCCATGGCCACCCTTAGTCCACTGCTGGTTGAAACTGCTGCTTTTAAATCATCAATACCGAAATCTAATATACATTAGATAGGGTCGAAAAAAAATGTTGTAAAAGTCCGCCCCTAAATTTGAAGCTTATGTTGAGAGGGTTAAGGGACAAAAAAAGAATTTTTTTTGGACCCCGCGAAATACCGCCGAAATTGTTTTTTTTTATTGTAACTTTGTTATTTATCATCCGATTTTTTAAATCGATACGTCATTAATTTCGTATTTTGAAGATCTACACTTCCTTCTAATGTCCTTTTGAGCTCTGAAGTCGTTTTCACATAGTTGGGTCAGCTCACTTATTTGTATGTCCATGAATTATCATCTTTGTATTGCCAAATGAAAGTGCTTCAAAATTCATGACAATGTTGCCTTGAAACGGTTTTACTAAATTAATAAACAAAGAAGTTACGTCACAAAGAAGTTATTAAACATAGATATTATTTAACTATTTTTTTTAAGCAATTCAGTATATGTAAAGTTGTAAAAGTCCGACGCCAAATTTGAAGCTTATATTGAGAGTATTAAAGCAAAAATTTTAATTTTTTTTTTTTCTGATCCCGCGAAATACCGTCGAAATAGTTTTTTTTATTGTAACTTTGTTATTTGACTTCAGAGTGCAAAAGGACATTAGAAGAAAATATAGAGCTTCGAAATACGAAAATAATGACGTATCAATTTTAAAAATCGGATGATAAATAACAAAGTTACAAGAAAAAAAACCATTTCGGTGGAATTTCGCGGGGTCAGAAAAAAATTTTTTTTTGTCCCTTAATCCTCTCAATATAAGCTTCAAATTTAGGGGTGGACTTTCACAACTTTACATATCCTGAATTGATTAAAAGAAATGAGTTAAATAATAGGCATTAAATATTCGTAGTGACGTAACTTCTTTGTTTATTAATTTAGTAAAACCCTTAAAAAGGCAACATTGTCATGAATTTTGAAGCACTTTCATTTGGCAAAACAAAAAGGATAATTCATGGACATACAAATAAATTAGCTGACCCAACTATGTGAAAACGACTTCAGAGCTCAAAAGATCATTAGAAGTAAGTGTAGAGCTGCAAAATACGAAAATAATGACGTATCAATTTTAAAAATCGGATGAAAAATAACAAAGTTACAATAAAAAAAAAACGATTTCGGCGGTATTTCGCGGTATCAAAAAAAAATTTTTTTTGTGTCCCTTAACCCTCTCAACATAAGCTTCAAATTTAGGGGCGGACTTTTACAACTTTTTTTTTCGTATGGGGACCAACCCTATCTAATATACATACTAAGGTGGAGTGAGAACATATGGAGATTTTTTTTGTTCT
The DNA here is from genome assembly GCA_960531455.1 of Urophora cardui. Taxonomy (NCBI): domain Eukaryota; kingdom Metazoa; phylum Arthropoda; class Insecta; order Diptera; family Tephritidae; genus Urophora; species Urophora cardui. The sequence continues at coordinate 27,289,741 of OY482672.1, read as the reverse complement.
TTTTTGAACGTACCAGCAAGAAAAAGTTGCTTTTATATGAGTTAATGAACCCCATAAAATTTTATGACGATAGGACGACGTTTTGAACTGTCCCCAGCCCCGCAAAATTGAAAGCAATAAGCACGATCTGGTACAAATATGAAATTTTGAAAATTATAAAATCAACGAAGTATGAGGATTGATAAACATGGCTAAGCTGAGCATTAAAGTGAAATTTTTTTTTTGGAAACGACAACAACAAAAGTTACTAAAGGTCAAATTTTCTATTAAGCCTTTTTAAATTTCAATTACTTAAAAACTACTGAACCGATTTCCAATACCATTCGATAGGTATCTTGATTCCCTTTAATTTGATATACATTTTATGTGGGTTCCATAACACCCCCCCTGCGGGGGTCAACCCCACCTTTTACCCTCATACTTTTCATATATATATTTTTTTAATTATAACATTATATGCAAAGTTTGATAAATAAATTTCTTGTTTCTAAAATAGCAAAGTAAACGATCATAGTTCGATCTTCAGCATGATCAATTTGTGACTAATCAGTTTTGAAGCATCAAAAGGGCTCAAAAAATACTAAGATGAAAAAAAATCACTTTTCAGTCGCTGGTCTGACTCGTTTTCGAGTCTTCTTCTAATGGCAGAGGTGATAAAAAGACAGTTTTCAAAAAACAATCTTCCAAATGCTATGTGGGTACAGCACCACGACTTTTCCGATTAAGTAAACTTTGATTTTTTATCGAATTTATGCACCGAGCATAATTAGTGACGTGCGATTCGAAGATGTTTCGATTTTTCAAACATCTTCTCATAGTATACTTATTTACATATGAGTACTACACTTTCAAGCAAGGCTATATGAAATTCTTTAGATTTTGAGTTTTTTATAGATTGTGTACCAGTATTTAAAGGTGTATAATGTTCATTAAAAATTTATAGAAAAATCTTTTCGTATTCTAAAAAAAAGACATTAAATACGAATACTCTTTCAAAAGCCTTTGTGATTTTATTTCTACAATTTCAAAAGTCTCTATTTGAAAAAAGTTGCTCATACGCCTAGGCACACATTGATGTAATTATTATGCGTTTCAATTACAAAACTAAAAAATACTGTCTATAAAACCACTTTTTTGAAAAATTAAACATCAAATTTGCGAAAATCCATCATATTGCGGTTAAATTTGTTTACATCGTGGACTACTCATATATCAAAGTTGCCTTTTTCAGTGTCTGAGTTCATTTAAAATCAATTTTACAACCTATTCCTATTTTAACTGCCTTCAGCTTACGTACTCTGCTGCTTTGCTGGGCTGTGCATGGGAAAGTAGATACGTACTTATGTACATTAGTTAAAATGTATAAACTCAAAGTGCCAATCACTTTCACGCCATTTTTGACAAGGCTACAAATGCACCATAAATGTTTTTAATGCTTATCTGCGCCAAATGCGACACACTTGCAAACAAACAAACAAACAAATATCTTGGCATATTATGGCATAATTGTAGCTGCAGCAGAGGCGTGAAAGTGGAAAGAGGGAAACTTATTGCAAAAGCCAGTCACTTGTGCACTTTAAATATTTAGTAAATTTGTGAAAGTGAATAAAATATGAAATTGAAAGTGCATTAATATGTGTGTACTGTGAATAAGTTTATTGGTGTATTTGTACATTTAAATCTTAATATTAAAAATTAAATGAATTATGTAATATGAGTTGTATTAAAACCTTGTTCTAGAAATGGTAATGAGAAAGAACTTTTCGTGTAACCTTAGTTAGTACGATGCTGGTTGGCATAACCTAACCTAAGCTTTGGCGTTAAGCTATGCTCTTATAGAAATCGTTTTTGTAAGACAATCTCCTATCACCTTTATTCAGCAGATTTTCTAACGTTTCTGTGAAACTAAGTGCCCACATTTTCTTTCCATTTGACAGCAGAAATGGCATAAATAAACGCACTGCCTTTTAGTTGAGTTTTAGTGTTTTTTCAAATGTTCAAATTTGTTCCTTCAAATTCGCCTTCGATATTCGCTATAGCTGACGCTGTTACTCCTCAGCAATTAGCTTAACCTAAATCTAGCACATTTTTCTGTAATTTGTGATTTCCCTTACAACTTTAATATTCATTCGTGAAATTTTAATATTTACAAACATTCGTACATATATGTACATACAGATATATTCATTTTACATATATTCGTCTGCATAGGCGCGTGTAGAATTTCAATCACTTCAGCATTTCCTGCTGCCCCGGCATTTCGCTATTTTCGACACTTAATGCGCTTTTAATGAGCTAAAGTTGATTTCATATGCATACCTACATATAACATGCTTAGCAAACGTACTATGCATCTACATATCTACTATTAATCGAAATATTTATTTAGCGCACTCGATTGAAGTAGAGTACTCGTATGTGTATAAAAATGTATGCATATCGGCAGTGAATATTTGCCACATGCCATGAAGAACCGAAAGAACCACCTACACCAAACTTGAAAGCGTTGCCAATGAAATTATGGTTCAATGTATATTGTAAAATTTGTTTATGTGCATTAGGGTGGAACAAAATTGTATGAAGAAGCGACTGTACTGCGGAAATCTATAACAAAAATTTTGACTTAATATATTAAGGTTTAGAGGTCGCGAAAATGCCTCAAAGTTTCCTTTTGCTTTTACATCAGTGATGGTACATAATTTCTTGGAAAGTTATTAATGAACAAAAAAAAAGTTTTTTTTATTATTAAAAATGGAAAACATGTTATTTTAGGTATAATAGAATAAAAATAGCTTTGTTACGCAATGATTTCTTTGGTTTTAATTTTTTTTGGACCACCTTAATGTGCGTGTTGGGGTTCGTACAGCGGCGTTGTGGGATTGGAAGCACGGAGGAGCTACTCTGTTGAAGTTTTGAAATGTTTATCTTTGGCTAGTAGGGTATTACATCAATCGGAAAATATAAGCGAACTTTTCGATTTCTGCTAATAGTACAATATTAAAATTATTTAGCTTAAGAATTACCTACTATTTTATTCTACGATCATATTTATTGTTCTTGAACACCACCAAGCATCCTTAAATATGTATGACATCCATATTAAAAGTAAATTTTTAGATCTTAAAGAAAAATTCTTGAAATAATTTTATTTAATTCGTAAAATTGTAGCTTTAGGCTTATTTTAAGTGCAAAATTCTTGATTTTTTTCTGAGTGTAGTAACAACAGGAACCTATTAAGAATCACTGCTCCTACCTTCGAATTGTCTACGGCGCCACTGAATATAACCACATAATTTTTGCGTTAAGACATACATATGTACATATAAATGTGCTTACGCTGGCAATTAGGGTCACCAGAAAAGCAAATTTATTCCCACAAATATGAATCTAAGGGAATTGATATTTCAGCATACAAAAAAAAACGTACACACGTACATACATAATATGTTTGCATAGAAATAAATTGAAAATTCAGTAGCTACCCAGCAAACATTCGTAGTCAAAAAGGAGTCACAAAGGGATACTAAACCGAAGTGTTCACGCTCATTATGAGCTCATTTTGGCGTCCGAAATGTGTGTATTCTGTTCTTAAAGTGGTCGCCCGATATGAGCCTAATTTAATACATCATATGAGCCTGAATAAGAGTCATAAAAGCCACCTATTGAACTCATAATTATGACTGTTTTTTTTTTCTTCTTTTATAGTAAAACCAAAAAATTATATTTTATTTTGCATTTTCCTTCCCTTGAACCAGTTCTCTTCATCCTTTCTCCATTCGGCTGCCAAGTACAAATACGCAGCTTCAGCCCACTTGTTCTCATCTTGTATTATTGTGGAACCTTCTTCGCCTTTACCGCTTTACATATTTTGTATTCTCCTCCGGATTCGAAACTGACATCAACTTAAAATTCATCCAACACCATAATATCGTGGGACATTAAATATTATATTGAAATTTAGTGAAACTTTTATAATTCCCCTTTTTCGAAACAGCATCTATGAATTACAAATTTTATAAAAAAAAAAAAAAAAAATATTTACATTTGTTTTTACATGGCCATTTTAATTCTAATAATTATTTTATGTGAATTTATATGAGCTATTGGCCAGTTTATAATTAAGAAAAATTGAAAAAAATTTTTTGGTAGAAGTTATGGAAAAATAATAAAACCAAATTCATATTGGACTTCAAATTATGAGTGCTCAGAGAATCTTTACTGGGCATACATTTTATATATATGCATATGAACATATACAGACAAGTATTTGCATACATAAATTTGCAAGGAAATTAAACCACATCAACGCATAGGGATAACAAAAATTTGCTGGGCAATAATATTAGCTGAGACATTTTTGCCACAAACTGATAAGCAAATATGAGATTACATAGATCAAATACGTTCATAAGTATATTTATGTTTGTGTGTAAGGCTGATTTCCTTTGCATGCTCACGTCGCTTTTTTTGCGACTTTCGATTTCATCCAAAAAAAAAAATAGGCAGCAGGCAATTATTTTTATTTATTGAAGTGTTAAATCGGCATTTTGCTTTTAACCTTACGATTACCAGAGATTTTTACGTACGAAGTTTACCAATACCCACCCGGGTGACCCATATACATTTTCTTGCTTTACGGACGCTTTCGCGTGCTTTAGCTTTTTATAGCCCAAACATATTTATTACTATTGTAAAATGTAAGCCTGTTAATGTTTAAAAATATTTAATTTAACTATATTTGGTGAAATTAAGCCAACAAAAACAACAAACACCTCATAATGAGTACATATAAAGTAAAAAATTAAAAATGTTGAATCCTAAGGCATAAGTTAAGTGAATAATACGATTACGCAAATTAATTATCTACTTAAATTTGGCATTGAAGCATTCATATCCAAAATACCATTATTCAAAAAAAAAAAAAACCGATCAACACAAGGCGAGCGAGTTGTGAAGGACTTTGTTGACCCGTAAAAAGATTCCTGTAGAAATATCGCCATATATACCTTTTTTTACTAAATTATCATTATCCAAAGATTAGTGGGATGATGTTTATGGTAGGAAGAATAAACAAAAATAAAATATGTGTATGTGTGTATGTACATATTATCCCTGCAAAAAAATGTGCGATTAATACTGAAAGATATTTGTCCCGGATTGATCTCTTTCGAGAACAATCGGTCCACAATTAGTCCCCGATTGTTCCCGTACGGGTATAAATGTAGATTAATCGCTTTCATTCCGAACGGGTACAAAACTAGATTCCTTAAATGTAGAAATTTTACAAAAATATGGAATGTATTTAAAAAATTGTAGAACAACCGGTTAAAGGAATTGAACACCCTTTCTTTTAATAACAATGTTGAATAATAATTTTAACAAAATGTTGCTTAAAATATTCTATGAAAAAATCCTTTACATTACGCTCATATAATGCATACTCAAAACATACAATTTTTTTTATTTATTTATTGAGATTTTTTTCAAAAGTAAAACATTATATAATCTTTATTTATATATGCATGAACATTTACAATTTTTTAAAGATTGTTATTAAAAATTGCCTTGGCGAACAACTTGGAAAAATCTACATTTGTACCCGTTCGTGCTGGAAGCGATTGATCTACATTTGTACCCGTTCGGAATGAAAGCGATTGATCTACATTTGTACCCGTTCGGTATGTTAGTGATTAATCTACATTGGTACCCGTTCGGGTATACAAGTTGAACAATTAGTCTCTTCATAGGACATGCTCGAACAAATGCGATCAATTCACTCCATATAAAGGGATGTAAAATTGTATTAGTCGCATGCTCCCTTGCGATTGATCCCGGACACGTCCCGGATTAATCACATTTTTTGCAGGGATATTCTAAATGAATTCCACCCGTCAGGAGCATGAAAGGAGATTTTCTCTGGCTTTGGTATTATCTTTTAATGCTCTTGATCAGGCATCGGTACTTTGATCCATATGAGTAAATTAAAAACATCACACAAATTTTAACCAATGTAGCAGAAACCGGTCTGTGCTCCCCAACACAATATCTTTCACAATTTTGAAGACCTTGCTTCTAGAAGTAGCAAAACTTGCTGCATTTACAATATACGGAGGAAACCAACCAGGTAATATCAAGGTTCTTCAGTCACAGGCTTTCTCAGAAAGCTCTGTTATATCCAAATTATGCTGAAGTCCATTACGCATAATAGTACTTGAAGATTCTACATAAAATCGGCAATTGTATGTACCTTAGGAACTATTTGCTAGAAAGAATGAATTTATCAGTGTCCTTCCTTATTTCTAATAAAAAGGACAACCTTCCAGCAGGTTGATGAGAGTAAAGATGGAAGAGAAAATGTCATAAGTGTTTTGATATGAAAATTAAACCAAACACTAGTCAATTATGCATAAAATGCAATAAACCCATTTGCGATGAACAAAGTATCAGCCAAACAAAATATTTATATTTTGTATAGATCCTTCAGTATTTCGCTTGGTTTGAAATAAATTTTTATTCTATAAATTTTCTATAAACTTTATAAAAACAATCAAAATATAGTTAAACAATAAATTTACAAAGTTATAGCAACAAGAATATGTGCATATACACGTCTTTTCATAGGAAAGTGTACTGGGTCACCCGGGTGGGTATTGGTAAACTACGTATCAAAATCGCTAAAAAAGCATATTCCAGATGAAAGAAAAGTTCAAACTCGTTATTATCTAAAAGAACACAAAAATTGATCAGTGAATAAAAAGCGTTTTAAAATCGGTCCAATAGTTGCTGAGTAATCGCAAAAAGAAAACGCAAAAGGTCACCCGGGTGGGTATTCGTAAACCTAAGGTTAAATATGCATACTGTATATACATAAGTCTAAACGTATGTATTTATGTAGATATATCAACCTCAAATTCCGCCTTAACTTCCTTTATTTACAGCATAGTACTCATACCAGATAGAATTGATATTCTTCTTTGCCTTTCGCCTTAAAGTATGCCACATTCCTGTACAAACATTATTTACAAATTAGATTTGCTTGCTGCCGCTTGAAATATTGGCTAATTTTTGCTTTGTTATTGACTTTAAGCATTTGCTTTTACCACTGAGGGTACACTGTACAACAAATATCGATTTTTTTAACTGTCATTAATGTGAAATCTTGTTAAGTTTTATAGCTTTAGCTGGAGGTGCAATTACTTTATAGAAAATATCTTATAAAAATGACTTCAAATGAAGCTTTTGAGCTTGGACTTCTTCTACAGAATTTAATACCCACCATGAAAATGCTTAGGGTGAAGAAGTTTCATCTTTTGGTCGTTGAATTTGCTCTTTTGGTCGTTGAATTTGCTTGATCGATTCAAACTCTTAGTTTAGTTTTAGTCAAGACAAAAGCTGACTCACTTGTGACTAAGTTGAGAACGGGTGGTGAAACCAGATACATCAAACTAAGCTAAATATGGTTGCTGCAACTGGGCCATATTCTCTAATGCTAGAGACACACATCGTAGTATAGTAGAAATATTGCGATCTATACCACATATGTGTCACTCTCATATTGTAGTTTAATTGAAAATTTTCATAGTAAAGCCAAATCATAGTATTGATATTATAATATTCATACCACATGTGTGTCTGAGGCATAATACAACCAACATACCCAGGTTTATAGGCATAACATACGTGCATATGTATAAGTGGTACGTTTACTGTAACTGTAACAGTTTCAGAAATATTCAAAAAAAGATTTAATTTTCCAATTTCCTCATTCCTCCCACCCCAACAAGCTCAGTGCTTATTCGTGCAAAAGCCATTACAGGCTTTATCATCGCTCTTACCGTCTTCTATTTGAATTCGCGCTGCAGCCACGTCGTAGACGGGCGCCCCCTTCGCGCTTACTATCTACTCACCTATCTATTATATCTGAGATACATGTGCACCTTTGCGCAAAGCTGTATGTATGTAAGTTATATACTATTATGTAAATATATCAAATATCAATCTAATTTCATTTTTCTGCATGAACACACGCCCTCTGAAGTATATATATATATATGTATGTACGTAGTAGTAGCAGGGGAATATGCTCAACTTTCTTTACCTTATTTTTTCTCTGCCTCTTTTTTTTTGAACTTTCGTTCTTTTTTTTTTTTTGTTTCTTTTTTATAACTTACTGCCACTTTCTCTGCCATTTATGTGCTTTTCTTCGTATTCTAATCCACACTTATATTAGATGATTTGCTGGTATGCTGATTTTTAAAATTATACGCTTTGTTAGGCCATGAAGGCCACCGTTTTCTTAGCTCTAAATCTTCTGCTTACATTGAATTACTTTTCGGGAGGGTTATCTTGGTTCCTTGAGTTGCACACTTACATACCTATATTACGTATAAAAGAATATTCACTCGAGCTCTTCCAACAAATTGCCTATCACTCACTTCTTGGAACTTAGAAGGAGCATTGCCAAGACAGATATATTTCTGTGTATTTGTATGTACATATGACTTCCAACTTAACGACTTTTCTGCTTCTACGAACCCGTATATGTACATATGTATTTAAAAATTTACACCTGCCTACATTTTTGCCAATTTCATTCAGTACACCAATGGAATTTTCCGTTTCATTGAATATTTCATTTATCTTGTTGTCAACACGCACAACTTTCCTTTTCACCAGCAACCATGCATGAATCAAGACAATCGCCCATTCCTTTGAAAAAAAAAATAAATAAATAAATAAAATAAAAATGAACCAAAAAAGAAACATGAAAATTAAGTGCAAAGCAGTCGTCAACAAAGTAATAAGGTGTTTAGATCTTGCAGTTGCTTATCCTTTTATTTTAGCGTTATCGTTGTTGATAAGCGGTCGCTGGTTTTATTTGTATTGATCCTTGCAGAGACGAAAAATAACTCTTATTGAATTTTTTGAAATCAAAAACGTTGGGCACATTTCAATTAAAAAATTTTTCCCTTACATTTAAAAGTTATTATGGGAAAGAAAAATTTTTCTGTTGCTCATAACGACTATATTCAAATTTTTATTTTTTCAATTGCCTCATAACTGTTATTCATGAGAAAAAATTTTTTCCGTTGCTCATAACGTTTATTTTGAAATTTTTATACTCAGCTGTACTAGTACACAGAGTATTATAGTTTTGATTTCCTAACGGTGGATTGTAACAGAATGAAATAATCGAGATAGATATAGACTTATATATATCAAAATGATCAGGGTGAAAAGAGAAATCGATTGAGCCATGTCCGTCCGTCTGTCCGTCTGTCCGTCTGTCCGTCTGTCCGTCTGTCCGTCTGTGAGCACGATAACTCGCGCAAAAATTGAGATATTTTGATGAAATTTGAAATGTAAGTTGGTATCAAGGCAGGAACGGATGGTATTGAAAATGGGCGAAATCGGACCATGACCACGCCCACCTCCCCTATATAGTAAAAATCGGAAATTTTGTATCTCAGTCACTAATAGAGCTGGAGTGATAAAATTTTACCCACGTATTGAGCTCAGGCCCTTATGAAGAAATATGGTGAAATTTTGGAAAATGGGCGGTGCCACGCCCACTTATTAAGGGGCAAACATTTCAAGTTTTATGAGTCATAACTCAGAAACCGTTGAAGATATATCGATGAAATTTGGTACGCGTGATATAATTACTTAGGCAAATGTTTGGATTAAAAATTGCCAAGATCGGTTGACGACCACGCCCACTTTTATATATGGGTATTATAAAGTGGCATAATAAAAACATTTTAAGCCATATCTCTGTCAAATATAAAGATATATCATTGAAATTTTATGGCAGGAGTCCAACTGCGGATATAAAACGAAAAACACAAAAATTTTGGAAAATGGGCGTGGCACCGCCTCTTTTTATAAACAGGAATATACGAGATTTCTGAGCCCATAACTCGACAAATAATTTATATATAATGACGAAACTTGGTGTGTACACTTTCATTACTTGTGGTAATACACGCTCAAAATTTTAGCGAAATCGGTTGACGACCACGCCCACTTTTATATATGAGAACTATAAAGGGGCCTAATAAAACATTTTAAGCGATATCTCTGTCAAATATAAAGATCTGTCATTGAAATTTTGTGGCATGACTTCCACAATAGACCGGAAACAACAAATAGAAAAATTTTGGAAAATGGGCGTGGCACCGCCTCTTTTTACACAAAGGGATATACGAGATTTCTTAGCCTATAACTCGACAAATAATTGAGATATTATGACGAAACTTGGTTTATACACTTTTATAACTTGTGTTAATAGACACGCAAAAATTTATTGAAATCGGTTTATGACCACGCCTACTTTTTAAGAAAGATATTTCTGGAACACCCTTTGGGAATTTGTAACATGACATCTTTGTAACTAGAAATCATAAAGGAATGAAATTTTGCACAAAGTATAATATTGATATGCTTAGTTGGATGACTGATAAAAATTTAGAAAATGGGCGTGACTACGCCCACTTTATGCAGCACTCGCTTTATATTAAGTGCACCGTGTTTCCATCAAACGCAAACAAACAATGAAAGCATACAGCTGAGTATCTAATGTTCGATTCCACTCGAACTTAGGCTTCCTTACTTGTTATTTTTTCCGTTGCCTCATAACAGTTATTCATGAAGGTAAATTTTTTCTGTTGCTTATAGCTAATTTCTATTTCAGATTTTTGATTTTTACTTTGTATTGCAGTATTATTTTGTGGAATTGGTTCCTTTTTTTGCTCATAGGACTTCATCTTTCGGTATCTAGTGTATGTAATTGGATGGTGCTATGTAATACAGTATATTTATTTTATTCCCAAACCCGAAGCTAGAATGTTTCAATTGGTACTAGCTGTAAAAATATCCTAACTAAAATTAAAAAATTCTGATTGGAAATCGGTTTAGGCCCATGGTTTCATATGCAAAGTTACTTATAATAATCCGTAGGATTTTTTTCCGCGCAAACGATTTTTCGAAAATAAAATAATCGATCTCGTGATAAAAATCGATAGCAATAAGAAAACAAATCATTGTGGTAGTCAGACTTAGCACGATATTGTCCGGAAGCGTCGATATGTATGTACATTAGAGTGCGTTTAAATTCAAATTAACGATATCTTACTGTATCGCCCCCTCAACATGGTTAAAGAAATCACGGATAAATTTTGGTCCAGATTGGTGGCGGTTAAGGCGTGGAGCATTAGGGTGAAAAATCTATGAAAAACAAAAAAAAAAACCAGATGGGCTAAGAAGGATGGGGGACAACGCACACTTTTCCAAAGTTGTCTAAGCTCGATGTAGTGGCCCATATACCAAATATCATTGATTTACGCAAATAGACTCCGAGTTATAAGGATTTTAAGGACTTCTACTAAAGGGGAAGGAAAGTAGGGTGTCTTTTCTGTGTACCATATATGATTTACACGAACGCTTATCTAAAAATCACTTGCGAGGAGTAAACGCTGTTTTTAAAAATCATAACCGAAGATCTTTAGCATGGATAACAAATTCCTACCACACTAAGCCATCTAATCGTCAATTCACGTATATATGTATCTCATATTATTCACCGAAAAATGAAGTCCTGTAACCAAAAAAGGAAACATATTCTGCAAAATAATATTCAAAATATAACGAAAAATTAAAAAAATTTGAAATGTAGAAGTTATGAGGCAACGGAAAAAATAAAAATTTTAAAATAAAACTTACGAGCAACGGAAAAATTTTTTTCTCATGAATAACAGTTATGAGCAGGGACCGATTTTAATCGTTATTTTCATTTCTTCGGATGAAAAAATCATTATGAAAACTTCGTTAACAATAAAATGCAAGTATGCCGATACAATGATTTTAGCACATTCTATCCAAATATGAGCTCATCTTTATTCTAAAGATTTTTATTTTTTAAATTTTTAAATAACCATTATTTACGATTTTTATTTTTTCGATCAAAAATAATTTTTATTATTGGATTTAAATTTTTCCGATGAAACTTGATCGATATTTTATGATTTTTATTTTTTCGATCAAAAATAATTGTTATAATTGGATTTAAATTTTTCCGATCAACTTTAATCAATATTTTTTTATTTTTTCTCCGATCATAGTAAACTTTTTCAAACGTTAGTGAATCCTATATTTGATGGCTTGAAGTTGACGATTGTGCCAACATTGGCTCAGTTCTATTTGAGAACAAAATTTGCAAAAAAAAACAAGTAATTAGAGTTCATTATGATCGGAAAAATTTAAATCCAATAATAAAAATTATTTTTGATCGAAAAAATAAAAATCATAAAATATCGATCAAGTTTCATCGGTAAAATTTAAATCCAGTAATAACAATTATTTTTGATCGAAAAAATAAAAATCATAAAATATCGATCAAATTTCATCGAAAAAATAAAAATCAAATTATAACGATTAAAAATGATTTTTTTTTTTTATAAAAATGATAATCGTTACGGTCCCTGGTTATGAGGCAATTGAAAAAATAAAAATCTGAACATAATCGTTATGAGCAACAGAAAAAAATATTTTTAAAACATAATAGTTACGACTGAAAAATATTTTTTTCCAGTTTGAAATAACTCTTAAGAAATGAAGGAAAAAGATTTTTGAATTTTTTAATTGTTATGAGGCAATTTTTTTGAATATTTCTTATAACAGTTATGTCTCTGGATCCTTGTTTTCATTGTGTTTCATTGGTGATTTTTTTTTTTTGTTCACACTCACTCACAGCAATTGTTTTAGCGTATGGATGCTCAGATTTCACCTTTGATTTGTTTTGTTTCGTTTTACGCTTGGCTGCCAACGGCAAATGTCATTATTTGATTTATCAAATTGGCAAGTCAAATTAGGCACTTCTTAGATGAGCGTTGACAGACCTGTTAAATTTATGCAAAAGCATACGATGTACACAAATTTGCTATGCATATACAATACCTTACTTTTTTAATGAAAGAACTTGTCATTGTTACCCAAAAACATAACTCTAAGAGCCAAAACTGTTTTAAGGTGACAAGTGGTAAATTGAAAGCGCAACTAAGGCTAATAAGTAATAATGCATTCAGATGCCGATGATTACTTTGTTATCAAGTTGACGTGTTAACAGATAATGTCAATGCCCTTATTAAACTGTGACACAAATTAAAGGTTGTTGTTTGGGAACAGAATAATTGCCACACAGAACGAAGAACCACTATTCATATATTAAAAACCCCAAACCGTCTTGCACCTGAGGTAAATTTTTTTTGTTGCCATTTCAAATTTGCGAAATTTTGTCTAAGTGATTTTTAAACAAAGCGAAAAAGGGTTAAAATACATATCGTATAGAAATATATTGTTAGGAAATATAAAGTAAAATTGCACGAGCTTTAATTTCGTAGAATACTTTAACCCGCTAACACCTCCATGAAAAGGTCTTTTGACCTCTTTTTTATATAGTCCGAAATAAATAGTATTTTGAAGATAAACCGAGGGTTAAAATGTTCTAGAAAATTATACCCAATAAAATTTCTCTAAGGGTCTCCTCAGAAAATATCTTTGTAAAATTAAACTAAAAGGCAACAGGAAGCGAAAAACATATTTTCATATTTATATATCCCTCGGAAAGTTGAATGTGTTTAATTTCGTATTCTACTGAAGCGATCGAAGTACTTCTTTTGAAAAAAATTAATGATTTTTGACGATGTTTAATATGCAGGCAAGAAAAGGTACATTAAGGTGGCAAATATTAAATAGGTACTGGCTGGTAGTGGCCCCAATGGCGCACATAGGGTTAATACGATTAAATAATTGAAACCTTAAACCAATTAATACCGAAGATATGAAAATATGTATTTTAGCGACATCTAGTGACGTCCGAGCAAAATAAAAAAAATTTATATTTTCTAAAAATACATCATATGGGGAGGCGTATGTTGAGCTTTGTAGGCAACTGAAAAGAAAAGTCCTCTCCCCACGAACAAGAATCACACTCTACAGGACGCTCATCGTTCCAGTCCGCATGTATGGCGCAGAAACATGGACAATGTCTTGGAGTATTCGTGGAAAGTTCTTCCAGGAAATATAATTCTACCGCTTGAAAAAAGCATAATTTGGTATGTATGTAGATATGTATGTACAAGAAACAAAAATCATCTCCCACGTTGCCCCAATTATACTTATGTATGTAAACAGATTTCCCAGTAAACCTTTTTAATAATTCAAGATTTTGTATTATGCAAATATTTATAACCTCAATTTTACGCACCTACGTAAATATGTACGAGTACATACATAAGTACGTATGTGCGTGTTTGTCAATATGCGTCTACTTTTTAATAATTTTAAACATTTCTAAATTCATGAATTTGTTTCCACCTACAAAAAAACATCAAATAAAAGGATAATCTCCAACACTTTGAGCTAAGCTCGCCTCATGGAATAAATTTCAATCTCCGCTGGTCGCACCTTAGATATGTATATGAATGTTACACCTACGCACAAAATACATACGAAAATACATCAGTACACTTAAGAAGTATGTATGTACATTAGGCATATAACTTTTTACAATTTTTGCAAATACGAAAAACGGCATACCATAGTCGAATAGAGCATAAAAAAGTATGAACCCCATTATTTTTTTTTTTTTTTGCGAAATTGCAAAAAAGTTTCAGTGCAAAACCAAATTACTTTTTATCAGAACTGCTGAAAAAAAACTAAAAAATTTTGTACAGTGTACACGTTTTTCTTCATAATAATAGATATTTACCTTAAGGTCTATTAAAAGAAATGTGGAAATCATCACATACTTTAAACTTAAAACTTATTTCATATAACAATTGACAAAAATGTAAAAATAAAAATATTAAAAAAAAATTTTTTTTAAATCTGACTTTTTTTAGAAATCCAGTTTTGCGCGGAACGTTTTTGAACCGAAATCACATAAAAAAGTGATATTCATTACTTGTACAATATTTGCCACCACGTCGTGGTATGCCAAATTTTTCGTCAAAATTTGTTATATGCCTAATGTACATGTAGTAATTGTGTTAAAAAAAAATTTCGGCATACAAATGTGCTCGTAAAAAGGCAATTTCTACAGTTTTTTCCCCTTACTTATTCCTTCTGCGGTTTTATTTCTTTTACATTCGAATTACTTTACATTTTCACAATTTCCTTTTTATTCATATGTATTTTACAAATGTGTGTGCATCTTTTATTTGTTGTTGCTTCATTTCTATTTTTCATGCTGGTTGCTTTTGTTTCTTTTTTTTTTTGCTCATATTTCGCAACGTTAAAATTCTATTTTCTCAGTTTTTATCCATCTCCGTTTTCGGCACGCACTTCCTTGTCTCACTTTTCCACAAATTTCCACACATTTCCATATTGTGCCCTTCATAATCATTCAAAACGCAAATATTTAATTTTCATATGGCATATCTCTATACAAAAAAAAAAGATGAGTACGTATGTATGTCTGTCTGTCCATTTGCGGGCCATTTCCATATGGATATAGATCAACTACATATATGAGAAATTTCTTGCTTCTTCCAATTTTACGAGGTTTCTCTTGGTATACCCCGATCTGCTCAGGATTGTATAAGAATAGTTAGCTTCGTTCAGATATTAAGATGTCCGTGCTTTGCGCTGAAAGACCAACCGATAGAGGTACCAAACTTTAGGCTACGGAAGCTGGCGATTCAATCAGCTCAATATATAATACAATGGCGCTATTATAACTCTGACGAGTTTTATGGCCGAGCTTCTCTCCCAATTCGAGGTGTGCTCCTTTTGTTTTTCCTACTAATTGGGTAGACCCACAGTTTTATGCCGGCTCCGAACGGCGAATGCCTTTTTTTTGAGAAGCTTTTTCATGGCAGAAATACACTCGGAGGGTATGCCGTCTGCTGCCGAGGGGTGACCGCTGCTCTTAAAACCCCAATAATTGAATTTTTACTAATTAGAAATTTTTTTTATTGTTTGCTCGGATTGGGGTTTGAACCCGAGACCCCTGGCATAGTAGCACTCTAACCACTGCACCACTGCGACCATCAGATCAAGACACCTCTAATAACTCCAGTAATAGGGCTATTTTGTCCTCTGGAAACTGAGTTGTCTTTGTAAAGCTAGTTGCCAGAATAGCCTAGTAAATCTCTACAGATCTCTGGCAAATTATAAGAAAGATATTGTGTGGTAGAGCGCATAGCGATTGGCGCTATATTGGTTAAAATATGTGTGCTGATTCACAATAGCTCGTACGAGTCAAAGTGCCGGTGTTTGCTCTAGAAAATTACTGAAGCAAATAAGTTTAGATATGTTTATTAAATGCATAAAAAACCGTCCGTAAACTGGGTATATAATACTCGCCCTTAACCAGAATAAGTGCCGCTTGCTTATTCGCCAACGCATGTCTTTCTTATTGCATTTCTACGATTCCTTTTTGTTATCACTATTAAGCTCTTGCTTGCCTTTCTGACCGTCTTTTAGCAGCCAATTGAGAAATGTGTGCCCATTTTTCTTACTTCCTCATATTTTTTTGCGACTCTAGGCTACAAGAGGATTTTTGTATTCACACAATAGCCACAATATGGTTTTCCATATGCTGCAATATAAGAAGCATCCCAGTAGGTGCAAAGGTACTACAATCATCAATATTTTCCTTCTTACATTTCCTTTATGGAACATAACAACTTCCATGACTATGCCCTATGACTATCGCACTGCGATGGCCGCCTTCGCATGAATGACTTTGTACAGCAAAAAAAGCAATGAAGCAAAAGCGTCGGGCTTTCATTCCAAACCGCATGCACTTTTCATATGGTCGTTCTTGTACTCTTGTTAGGTATTTAGAAATGAATTGTAGCACTATTTTGGTGATGAATATACAGCTTCCTACCATCTAACTCTGTTATGCACTTCATTCGTGTTAGGTTTTCTGTTTCGGTTTACTGTTCTTAACATACTTTAGGTGTACCTGCGGTATATCTAATAAAAGCAAGTATCCTTCTTCTTCTTGATTGGAGCTTAATCATCTAGACGATTCTGGCCGAGTCCAACAGAGCGGACCAATTGCTTCTGTTTCGTGCATGATGGCGCCACTTGGGAACACCTAGGGAGGCCACATCGCTGTCCACCTGATTTTCCCAACGCAGTGGAGGTCTCCCTTTTCTTTTGCGTTCAGCGGGTTTCGATAGAAATGCTTTCTTGGCCGGAGCGCCTTCGTCCATTCTCACGACATGATCTGCCCAACGCAGCCGCTGGATCTTTATTCGCTGAACAATGTTGATGTCTGTGTAAAGCTCGTACAGCTCATCGTTAAATCTCCTGGCATCCTGGAATGAATAAAAATCGCATCGCCTTACAAATTGGCCTAGTGGGATATTTCTTTATACATACTAATGTATACATACATATTTCTCTATACATGTGGTCCAATATCGAAGATTTTTTCTGCTTATATACTTTCTCTTTTACTTTTGTTTTTTGTTTATGTGCATATTTTATTGTTGTTTTAGCACGATTTGCATAAATGTTTTTATTGAAGTATAAATGACTAAATTTGCCGTAAATTTACATACAACTGAGCCCCTCCCAGTGGCATCCAATGGACCGAATTCACAATTCATAATTCTCTTGTGAGTCATAATAATTCCGATTAAGTACAAATTACGACAGTGTTGAGTTTAAGGAAAGCGGCATTGGCGGGAGAGTGAGGCATATCATTTGCAAGGGATATAAATTGAACGCTTGGGCATACATATGTACCTACAAAGTTTTCCTCTTGTAATTTCCTTCCATATAAACATATGTGCACATCTATATGTAATATATATTATGTATGTACATATATGAGTATGTATGTGAAAATAGCTTATCGTTGTTTAAAGTGCATTTTTGCGTAAGAGGTATTTTCATTTTCGAGTAGCGGACATTGGTTGAATTTTACAGGAGAGCAAAAAAACTGTTTCATTTCAAAACCGTTACTTCTTTCTGCGTACAAACTTAAATTTAAATAGTTACGTAGATCAGTTTGTTAGCTAAAACATCAACTTAGTGTAGAAAAAGAAACAAATTGAATTATTAGGACTCTTTTTTTTCATGTGCGGTTGTGCAATTTTTATTTGGCACAAAAATCACGCACAAGCGGTTATGAAATGGCAAAATGTTCAATATAATTCTTTTTTTTTAGTATTTTATAAAGAAAAAAAGTAACAAAACTTAAACTTATATTAAATTTAAAGCTAAAATTAATATTTTTAATTAAGAAAACGTAATTTTGTTTACACATTGCTGGAGAAGTCGTAAGGTAAATGTGGTAAATTGTCATAAAAGCTATGACAATCGTAGGGCATCACTTGTTTTAAGTGTTTTAAATCTTGATATTTACTTTTTGTAATTTTGAGGTGACTTGTGGATTGGATTACGAACATCCGTGTTCAATCTGGTTTATAACCTGACTTGAATGTCTTATAAATTTTCGCATAAGAATCATGGCCTACAAAAAACATGTTTTTATCGCAATGTAATAAATTAATTTTTATACACAGCTGTAATAATACACAGATTTAAATATTTTTATGAAATTTCGTATACAGGCATATCTATATGTTTGTTTTCTCGTTTTTGGGAATAAAATTGAATAAGACAAAATTTCATTGTAGTTTTTCAATGCAAATTGACTTAAATTTTAAGGTTTTATTGAAACAAAAAAAAACGTCCAGGAATTATAATTTTTCAGAAATTAGAATCACCCTAAAAACAAAGTGGTTCTAATATGTGAGCGTCTACTGTACCACGATAGATAGAAGACCATAAACAGAAAAATTTTGGAAAATGGGCGTGGCACCGCTCTTATAATAATAATATAATACAATGGCGCTATTATAACTCTGACGAGTTTTATGGCCGGGCTTCTCTCCCAATTCGAGGTGTGCTCCTTTTTGTTTTTCCTACTAATTGGGTGGACCTACAGTTTTATGCCGGCTCCGAACGGCGAATGCGTTTTTTGTGAGAAGCTTTTTCATGGCAGAAATACTCTCGGAGGGTATGCCGCCCACTGCCGAGAGGTGACCGCTGCTCTTAAAAAATCCAATAATCGGATTTTTACTAATTAGAAAAATTTTTTGGTGTTTGGCTCGGACCGTGGTTTGAACCCGAGACCTCTGGCATAGCAGGCGAGCACTCTACCCACTGCACCACAGCGGCCAGTGGCACCGCTCTTATTAGACGAAAATTGGTGGACTTATTTCTACCACTTGCGGTAGTATATATGCAAAATTTTAGTGAAATCAGTTTATGACCACGCCTACTTTTTAGTAAAAATATTTCTCGAATGCCCTTCAGAAATTTGTAACGTGACATCTCTGTAAATAAAAGTCATAAAGGGATGAAATTTTATAATAACAAGAATATTTATACGTTTAGTCGGATTATTGATACGAATTTTCAAAATGGGCGTGGCTGCGCCCACTTTATGCGGCACGGGCTTTATATAGATTGCACCGTCTTTCCAGCAAACGTAAAAGAACTATGAAAGCTTACAATATTTGGCTCCACTCGAACTGAGGCTTCCTTTCTTGTTTTGTTTTTTTAATTTTTGATACCTTTAGTCATAATTTGGTTGGGAAAATTGTAAAGATTGTAGCAAAAAAACGTAGTATCAGAGCTTACCAATTAGAAACTTCATTTAATTTGTTTAAAATAATACCAGCTTGATATTTACCTGACATTATTTGTTTAAAATATTTAACTTTTGCTCCCTTTCATATAATTTGGCCATTTAATTTATTTATCTAATAACATATAACTTCGCTTGTATGAATGAACTGAAATTATACGCGGTAATGCTGCCAAATTTTAACAATACTCTTCATAAGCGATTATGAAATTTACTGTTATTATGCGTTTTTGTTGTTAGAATTGCAAAGTTTTGGTATGGATCGATAGAGCTGAGCGTCAGTAACTCAGGGTTGGAAAATCTCATTTTTGGCAAAAATGCCCCTTACTCGAAAATGAAAATACCTCTTACGCAAAAATGCACTTTAAACGACGTTATGTTAATGTTTAAAGTGGCATAAGCATAATTTAAGATTTAATCCGGTACTTTTTCAATTTGTGGTTGCATAAATTCCGATTCCGTTTTCTTTATCTACTTCTGCTTTATCTTGGTTTATTGAGAGTCGTAAGCTGTGGGGTCGATGACTGGATTATGTGGCTACAGTTTATCGATGGAAGTTTAGTTTGTATTTTTTCGTCGTGGAGGAATGGATCTAAAAGTTGAAAACTCCTTTTTTGCAAAGGTGACAGTGAATTTGCATTATTTTTTAGAACCACATATGTCTATTTATTCTCTGCCTTCTTCTTCTTATTTCGCGCGTAACCGTCTAGAAGGTTCCAATAAAGCACGCCAGCTGTTTCTGTTTCGTTATTTAAATCGACAAGCAGATGGTGTGTATCAGTTTCTTTTTCATGGATTTTTTGCAGGATTTGACGTATTGTGAAAATCTGCCTCTTTAAATATGTACATATATTTGTGGAAGATTGAATGTTTTCTGCCAAACTTCTAAAAAAATAAATTGCATATTTAAAAAATAATCAACCACTCAACAGAGCTTCTTCTAAATAATATTACTCATTAAGCCAAAAGAATAAAGGAAAACTTTTTAATATTTAATGAGTGCATTTATACAATTTTGTGAAATCATTTCTCTTACAAGCACAAGCTTTTCTTTTTTTACAAGTAATTAGACTTCGCTTAATTTCAGACAGTTCCATGCACTTTTCCGGGCCATTGATTTACACGTTTCATTTTCCTTGAACAATTTGTAAGGAAAAGAAAAACGAAAGAAATGCCACAGTTTCCACTTACAAGTTCAAACACAAAAACACATGCACATGAATGCTTAAATGAAGAAAGGCATGTTTTAACATGTTCAAAGCTTTTTTTCGCACACACTTTTTTCTGTTCTTTCTCGCCTACGCTGACGAATGCTCATTGTCTGCTACAGAAGCTACTATGTAGGTACATACTGATATTAGCTTTGTTCGTTTACGGATATTTTTTGATGTTTTTCGAAAACTTTTAAAAACAAACACTTTTTCGCTGTTTTTTTACGCCAAATCTCCAACAGAAGAGAGACAACTGAGAGAGAAAACTGACATTTCATTTTGTGAGAAGCAGTTGAATTCTGTTGGACAAATTTTTGCCAACAGAAATTTTCCAACAGGAAAACAGCTGATCAAATAACAGCTGACTGGAATTTTTGCAAGTAACAAGATTTGCAAAATATACAAATCAATTATAAAATTGGAAAAATACACTAAATTGGCAACGAATATGGATAAATTAAATATGCAAAATAAGTTACATACTTTTTGCGAAGTATTTATATGCATATTATGTACCTTAGTAAATTGTAATCTTCTTTGCCGGAATATATATTAACGGGGCCGTTGTGGTGCAGTGGGGCGTGTTGTGGCCACTGTGGTGTGGCGGGCAGTGGCTAGTCTGCCATACCAGAGGTCGTGGGTTGGATCCCCAGCCTGGATAAAGGGAAAATTTGTATATAATGAACCACGATCCGATAACAATTAATTTTCCAGAGGGTAGGGGTGGTCTCACAGATCACAAAAAGCAAAGTACCACCCGCCGGACGCTTATAGTTCAGGAGATATTCCTTGTTAAATTAATGTATGTACATATGTGTAGAACATCTTTCTGCGTTGGTGGCCTTCGGCCGCGCTTTAATAAAATTACCCTCAGCCGGCAGAATTCTCTTTCTGGATTAATATCTATGGACCAATCCACAGTTGTTTTTTATAGAACATCTTTTGCGTTGGCGGCCTTCAGCCGCGCTTTACAAAAATAACCCTCAGCCGGGAGAATTCTCTTTCTGGAGAACTTTAATATTATAATTTAATAATAGTTGAAAGTGTTAAGATAAGATGAATTATCATCTACAGAATATTTCCTGAAAGTTTCACTGAAACATTCCGAGTAGTTTGTAAATAAATGAAATTGGTTCATAGCTGAGCCTGGATAGACAACAAATACTAACTAAAACCCAATTATTCGGATTTTAAAAATAGCGGCCACCCTAGGCGGTGGGTGGCACACCCTCCGAGAGTAGTTCTGCAATGGGTCGGCTTCAGTATAATGCGCCCGCCGTATTTATTTTCAATCCACTGGAACTTTCGGGAAATGTTCTATGGATGTTAATTTTACTAATTATAACACTCCCGATCGCTGCGCAGATATAATTCGTGAAAGGAAATTTTGCTTGCGGCCAAATGCCGCCAACGCAAAATTTTGTTCTACTCAAAAGTACTGTGGATCGGTCCATAGAGGGTTATTTTTTTAAAGCATGGCGAGGGCCGGGTGCATTAAATTGAAATCTCTTCTGCGGAGCAGCAGACGCGAAGACATACTGCGGTGGAAAACATTATGGACATGGGTACAAAAAAAGCAATTGTTAGTCTGATCATTATTACAATGAAATCCTATTTATCAGATAGTAACAGCGAACCCCAGCGGGTTAGGGGGTCTAGAATATACCCGTTGTAAGGAATGCCTGTCGTAAGACGCGACTAAAATCCACCGGTCTAGAAGGTTGATTATGGCCAAAAAAAATCGTTCGCACGACAATCGGGCTAGTGTCAGAAGGGACTAGTACCCGAGCGTACCGGATTTATCCGGCAAAGGACTGTCACAACCGCTACACTCCCAAAAACCTTCGCGGAGTGTCTTGGTGGCTACAACAACAACAACAACAACAACAACAACATGAAGTTAATTGTATAGCAGATACATACATTGTGTATATATCCCCACTGTTTTCAGGCAGAATTGTAACTCCATTAGCATTTATATAGAACAAACAGTGCCGATTTATTATAAAAGAGAGTTCCGGATGCATTTCCGAATTTCAAAAAACCTTTTTGCGAGCCTATGCGAACGATTTTTGGATTGAGGAGCTTATCGCGAGGTGACAAAAGACTATCTGACCAAAAAGAAACCCAAAACGAATCAAAAGAAATTAAATAAGAAAAACCATGTTTCATTTTATTCTTTTTATGTTATACATATGTACATATATACATAATTAACAGCAATAATTTCCACCAATTTTATTATCATTTTAATTTTAATCCTTTTTATCCTTTGAATTTGGGGCTTGTGAATGTAAACAAAAATCAGCTGTTTGCCAAAGCTGTTGAACTCTGCAAATTTTTTGTTCGTTTACCTCTTACGATATTTTTCTCTTGTGAGAGGAAAGATGACATTTTTCTCCAACACCTGGCTGTTGGAGGCTGCTGAGTAAATGCTGTTGGAGAAAGTAAGCGAACAAAGCTATTATAAGGGCTGTGAACGAATAGCCAACATTAAGATCAGCACAAAAGAAGAGAGTGATTGAGAAGAGTGTAAAATATATGTATGTACAAGATGTAATAACAACAGGGAATCTCATTTAATTTTTACAGCAGCAACAGCGGCAACTTCCGTTTCCGTTGTTTTATGTTCCATAATATTTTTAGAGGTATCGCCTCATCTCAACCGAGCGTTAACACAAGAGAAAATAGCAACAGAAATAACGTAAAGTAGACTGAAATTAGGGTTGCACTGAAACCACTATTACTCGATTGCAAGTTTCATAAACCAAAAACCATATCACGTATAGTGAAGTATTACATATGCACACGCGAGAAAATTCTGCTCTGGGCTGAAGCTGGCGAAAAATCAAAGCGATTGTAATAAATGGCAGCAGACAGCTGGCAATGTGCTGCGTCCGTCTGTACTTGAAGTATGTTCGACGAGCCTACGGCGCAAACCAATTCCATTCATTTTTGGCGGGGTTTTTTTTTTTTATGGTGGCGGAGATTGCCTTAAATGAGCTTGATACAAACACCGCATCTGCTCTCTTAACCCACCAAAAAAGAAAATCTACTTTCGCCAACATACCACTTTTTATAGAGCGTAAGACACGCCTACATATATATTTTTTTCTCTTTCTTCTTCATCATCTTCTTCTTCTTCGTCTTCTTCTTCTTCATCTTCTACTTTCCCCAATGCCACAAAGATAAATGCGCCGCCTTCGCGCTGTCAGCGTTTGTCGGCGCAGCATAAGGCACAAGGCAAACGTGCGTTGTAAGCAACGAGCCGCAAAATTCTAACATTTCAGCATCATTAGCATTGATTTATGATAAAATGCAACCTCAATTTTCAGTTAAATCGTTTTTTTCACCGCTGCTTGATTTGGCTTTTTTTTCTGCTTGCGTTTTTTTTTCTCTAAGTTATTTGTGTTGTGTGGCCGCTGTGGTGCAGTGGGTAGGGTGCTCGCCTGCTATACCAGAGGTCTCGGGTTCAAACCACAGTCCGAGCATACACCAAAAAAAATTTTTCTAATTAGTAAAAATCGAATTATTGGGTTTTTTAAGAGCAGCGGTCACCTCTCGGCAGTGGGCGGCATACCCTCCGAGAGTATTTCTGCCATGAAAAAGCTTCTCACAAAAAATGCATTCGCCGTTCGGAGCCGGCATAAAACTGTAGGTCCACCCAATCACATAGTAAGAAAAACAAAAAAAGGAGCACACCTTGAATTGGGAGAGAAGCTCGGCCATAAAACTCGTCAGAGTTATAATAGCGCCATTGTATTATTATTATTATAAGTTATTTTATTTCATAAGCGCTACTTTTTTGTAGTTAATACTTTGCGGCATGATGAGATTGTAGCATTTTGGCGGCACAGTGACTTGAGGAGCAGAAAAGAAAGGTGAATTTTTAAATATTAGCTCAATCAGTCACCAACGAAACGGCCTTCTGTATTAATGAACCTACATAGTACCGTAAGGCGCCGAATTTATACCCGAGCAAGTCTATCTCCCTATGAACACAAAACAGCAATGAACAGCTGTTCCTAAAGATCTCCAAACTCCCACCTACACCTGAGGGAATCTATGTCATTTCTTACGCCGATGCCTGTTCGATTATGGCGTCCGCCACCGACGTAACCGACTTATTCTCCAAAATAAATGGTTATCTCTCCGACCTTTCCCATTTTTTTTTACATTCCATTCCCTTGAACTGACTGCAGCCCTCTAAGTCGCCCGCGATCCTGTTGACGACATGGAGGAAGGAGGGATAGAGAATATATCCTACCGTAAGCAACCAACCAATTTCTACCTTAACTTCCAAAACTCTGCGTTGCGAACTGCCACGAGAGGTTTTCTGATGTCGCCGGAACATCGATTACACCACGAGGCGCAGGTGCTGCCAGCTGAGAAACACAACATAATGCTCAGCAAGTAGTTCCTACTGAAATGTCTCCGCAAAGGACATCGGAACAATTACCTACTGGAGACCGAACTTCCCCCAGCACGTCAGGAGTCATCTTTTCAACCTCAACCCCGGGTTGCAAAGTTCATAAAACAATCACTCGACCAACGGCATATAGAAAGGCATTAAAGGAGGTCCACAATGAAACAAACAACACCTTCGTTTCAACTCGCCCTTCTTACACCATCCTTAGAGATCTATCACCATCAATAGCTGTAGAAGAACTGGAGCTGCCCAGGTAAACCCGCGTCACCTTGTTACAATTAAGGTCGGGCTACTGTAGTAGGCTCAGTTCCTATAGAGCCGTAAAACATATCTAACGTATGTCCGTCACATGGTGACAAATTGTGAACAGCACTCGTCGGCTAAACAGAGCTTAGTGCGGCCACAATAACAACATGAACACCTGTTTCTATTAACTCACCATTAAAGCTATTTCACCATGCTCGGCATATGACAATGTCAGGTTTTCGAGTATTTGAGGGAAAAAAAACAAAGGTCGATTGTTAAGCTTTAAAAAAATTTCATCAAATATTATTTGCAGTATTTAAAACCAAATGGAACACTGTATGATGGCGTTTTTTTTATTAAAAGCCTTTTTTTTGCAGAGATTTTCGCAATCAAAAATTTTGACGGCAAAAAACCATCTCACACCACATGCTTAAATTGATAATAAATAATGCGTGAAGTTGGATTAGATAGACTCTCTGGTTAAAGGCATTAAAATTTGAGGAGTTTATTTAAATATTAAAAAAAAAAAATAAATAAAAAAAAATAAAAAATGAAATCAAATACAAATATTTATCTACATATATATACATAAGTAAGCATACATATATAAACACATGTATATATAAATAAATAGATGTCTGTTTTTGATATGACTTTGTAATGATAAATAGACTCCTAGATTGCATGTGGCATGTGCCTAATAAAAATTTGAAAAATTGAAAATCAGCATATGGGCTTAAGAGCGAAAAGGAAATCTTAAAAATGAATCTTTTCCTGAAATTTGCATTCTACTCGTACGGACGTATGTATGTACATAAATATGCATACTAAAATCATTTTTCAACGTTGAGTGAATATAAATATCTATGTATAATAAGTACTCTATATGCTTAGTAACACACGCTGCTTATAAATATGAGAAAACGAAAAAATATTTCCCAATAATTCAATTCGATTACCTTAATTCAATTGCAAACATAGATACTACACAGAAAGTCCCCACAATTGATATACTTATCAGCAATTGAAATTACCAAAAATAAAATTTTCTGTTTTCTTAGAAAATGGAATGACAAAATTTCCGCACAGATGCACAACAAAATTCAACTTCATTTTGGATTGCTAGGGGAGGAAACCGTAAAGAAAAGTGATTGGAATATAATTCCTACGTTATTTTTACTATACATGCTTTACAATACAATAGAACGCATTTATGTGTTAGGCTTACATTCATATGCACATACCTTGAATTTTGGTATTGCAAATATTGAAAAAAAATTTCTCCAGACTACCAATATCTACATATGTATTACGTCAAGTTGAGTCAACAATATACTCAGACGTAAGCGAAGTTTATTTAGCTATAAAACAACAAATAACTATCAACTTGTAATTTTGTATGTAATCTTGTCAGAGTTTGGTTGTTCCGCTCGCCATATTTAATCTCATTTTGAGGGGTTTTTTCCTCTTCTTCAAAGTAGCAGATGCCAAATTGAGGCATTTTTGTACCAACTTAACTGCAAACATTCAAGAGTCGTGTGGCATTCGAAGTGAATTAGAGCCAACTAGCTTTTAGGGTAGGAAAGACTCACTCACGAGTACTTCCCCTTCCGGGGTGCCCCTATGCGCCTTTCTTGACGTCGCAACGTCCCAGTCACCCACCACCGTCCGACAACTAAAAAGGTTTTCGATACAGTGCTGAATGACTGTGGGTGTTCCGATCGATTCGAGCCCCTCCAGCAGCGCCTCGGTAGAGACCAAGGCCGTATTTAGGGGGGGGAGGGGGTTTGGGTGTTTGAACCCCCCACGAAATTCTGGTAGATAAATTTTACTTCTATCATATTCAAAGCTATATGTTGAAAACACTAGTTTACGAATAATTAATTTGAGAAAATACCAAGAATTTCAGGTATAGGGGAGGGCTGGTATGAACCTGCTGAGATCAAAACCATTTTCTTATGGTTAGGGTTTTGAGATAACGTAATTTTGAGTTTTTTTGGTTACAACTTCAATCAAAAATTCTTTTCGCTGAAGTTACAAATACCCGCAAACCGTATCTACTCCGTTCGAAAGATAATTAAAGTACGCTTCTAACGACATACCACTTATAAATTAAATTATGTTACATTTCTAAAATTTTAGCATATTTCCTTATAACTTCATAAAGTCATGGCTGAAAATTCATTACTCGGGTTATATTAGTTTCTGAATTATAACATTTTGTGTGTTTTTCGAAAGATCCCATATATGGGATGTGTGCGTTTTTATATGTAGTCCGATTTCACCTACATATTTTCAATACTAACTTTGGAAAGTCACCATTTTTTGATTTTTTGCGATTATTGAAAAGAATTGGTTTTTATTGGGCTTTTTATAATAAGTTGTAAAAATCAGGAAAGTTTTATTCTTTTTAAAATTATTCTGTTTTATTGCAAACATTTTAAGCGTAATATTAAAAAGATGCGATAAATACTTTATTTTTGGCGATTTTTTTCAAGTGAAACAAAAAGGATGTTTTATGGTCGAAAAACTCGGTTAGGTGACCCAACTATATGAAACCGCCTTCACAGATCAAAGGAAATTTGAGGGAAATATAAAGCTTCCCAAGCACTGTTTGACAGCATAACACCAACAGTCTCAAAAAATAAGCTGTTGCTGTTTTGCGAAAGTTATCATAATTTTTTGAGAACTTTTGAATTTCGATTTCCTTTGAAAATATCTTAAGTCGAAGCACAGAACAGTCGAATATATTTGTTTGTTTTTTGTGCTGTTGCTTTACTGTGTAATTTCAAACAGATCAGTCGGCAGTAAAAAACAGATAAACAGAATTTTAGTTTTAAGTGCGACTTTTTGAAATTGGTTTTTTTTTGTACATTACAATTTCGATTGTGTTCCCATAAATTAAAAAAAAAAAAAAAAACTATAACAACAGTGCTGTAAAAACTCGAAATTATGTTTGCCCTTTGCTGTGCTGTACAAATTTCCACAATACAGCAACAGTCGACTATAATTTTTTGAAACTTAAGGCTACGCAGATGCAGTACAGTAGAACTTTTTATTTTTTATACTTCTGCTGCGCTGTTAATTTTTTTAATTTTCGAATGAAAATGAAATTCAATGGAAATGAAAAAAAAAAAGTTGAAAATAATTTCAAACCCTGCTCAAAAGACTAAAATAATGACATATCTATCTATCTGTGGTGCAGTGGGTAGAGTGCTCGCCTGCTATGCCAGAGGTCTCGGGTTCAAACCACGGTCCGAGCCAAACACCAAACAAATTTTTCTAATTAATAAAAATCCAATTATTGGGTTTTTTAAGAGCAGCGGTCACCTCTCGGCAGTGAGCGGCATACCCTCCGAGTGTATTTCTGCCATGAAAGAGCTTCTCACAAAAAATGCATTCGCCGTTCGGAGCCGGCATAAAACTGTAGGTCCACCCAATTAGTAGAAAAAACAAAAAGGAGCATACCTCGAATTGGGAGAGAAGCTCGGCCATAAAACTCGTCAGAGTTATAATAGCGCCATTGTATTATATTATTATTGTATTATTATCAATTTTAAAAATCGGATGTCAAATAACAAAGTTGCAAAAAAAAAACAAGTTAGAGTCTCAACATAAGCTAAAAATCTTGAGGCGGACTTTTACAGCTGAAAAAAGCTGGGTAATCTAACCGAATTTTTCGTCCATAAAATATTATTTTTTTTTACTTGGATAAAATCACCAAAAATAAAGTATTCATCGTATTTGTAATAAAACAGTCTAATTTTAAATGAATAAAAGTTTCCTGATTTTTAAAACTTCTTATAAAAATCCTAATTTGAAAATCAAAAGTTTCGTAAAAAAAATTTCTTCTAAATAGCACTTGAGAAACCAGAATTTTTTTTTATTATTTTTATTTAGTGCACGAAATAAGTTATCTATTTTTCTCAAAAAAAAAAAAAAAAAAAAAAATCCACAAAATCCTGGTAGAGACGTTGTTAAAGGCGCCGGAAATATTAAGAAAAACACCTATCACGAACTGCCTGTGGTGTAGGGCCTTTTCGATGTGAAGTACAGTGTTGTGAAGGGCAATATCCATTGACTTGCCCCTGGTGCGAGTATATGCATGTTGTTTCGTGGCTATTAGGTCAGGTGCGAGACTTTCCTTAATGAATGAGTCAACTAGCCTATCAAACGTTTTTAATAGGAATGAGGTAAGGCATATTGGTCGATTATATTTGGGGTCTATCTAAGTGGCTGCTTTTAGCAGTCTCCAGTAAAAATACGTGACTAAACTTTAAGCAGTTTTTGACAATGGTTAGGAGTCGCGGAAATAGAACAGCACTTGCTTCTTGCAGGAGCACCGGGAAAATACCGTCCTGACCTGGGCATTTGTATGGGACTTTTTATTAACTGTATCAACTTATTGCTTTGAGTAAGTTCTAAAGGGAGATTGAGATCCTCGTGATATCAGAATGCAAACTACTGGACCTAAGTGCGTGTACCTGTAACCTAGCCTAATCTAATCAAGTCTGTTCCTCAAGACTAGCATGATTCACGACTCACAAGACTCTTTTACTGCGATAACAGGAATTTCAAAGCCCACTCAAAACCCAATATCTGCACTTGGAAACTGTATGAGTTCAGAGGGTAGAAAGAGACAACTGTATTGAAAAAGTCATAATGGGTGTGAAAAGCGAAAAGTAAATAAATACTTATTACAAAAGAAATTGAAAACAAATTACATTTATTTCCAACCTAAGCTCTAATTACTGCGCCATTATTCTAGTTAAAGTAAGTTCTCATTTCCCATGAATGCCACTAAACTCATTTCGAGCACAAATTAAAAGTGCAAAGCTTTTGTGAGAAAGATTTTCTTATAAAGAAATCAATCAACACTCAATGGACCACTAAAAGTAAATAGTAAAAAATAAAATTGAAAAGGGAAAATGTTTATAAACAAAACTTTTATGTGCTAATGATTGCACTTTAGATGTGCATTTAATTCACTTTGATATTAAACAAAGGATTGTGCAAACAAATTGAAAAAGTCATTTGTAGACAAACTGAATGTAATTTAGTGTTTGAATTTGTTTATCTAGCAGTGAAAGCTAAAAAAAAGGTACAAGATAACAGCAAAATCGGCCATAGTTCAAGTCATTTGAATTTGCATTAATTTTATTTTGCATTTTGCAATCTTTACACATTTACTTGCAGCATTTTACTTTTTATCAATTTCAATCTTTTTACTTTTTTTTGCGTTTATTCATGCCACTATATGGGCTTTTTCTTACAAAATCCGATTAAGCGCCGAACTGACAAATGTTGAAAGCAATTAGACACAAACATAAGCTGCAGAAAGAAATGGTGAAATGGCAAAAGTAAAGACAAGCAAAAAATTAAGGAAAAAGAAAGGCGAATGGAGGAAAAACTAATTAAATTCCTTGCTGATGTTATACAAACATACAACACTCATACATACATACATACTAAATAGATATTATATATGTAGATACATATATATATAGATTAAAAAACCTAGCTCTCCCACATAGCATTTTATGAATTTTTCGATCCCTATGCACGTTTAAAATAATGGAAAATGCGCTCATTTTCTGATCATAAAAGAGCCTCTCGTCTGTAGAAAATGGTACCCTACGTCCAGCTCTTCTTGGGTAGTCGTTTTCGAGTCTTATTTTAATCGTATTTTAATAATTTTCGAGTCCCTTTCAATTTTATTTTTTTCGATGTTGAATCTTATTTTGGTAATTTTTGAATCGTTTTCTGATCATTTGTGAATCTTTTGAGGGTGAATTTTCTTCGTTTTTCTGATCATTTCCGTTTGGATTTCCAATCTTTTTTGGGTAATTTTTCAATCGTTTTTCTGGTCATTTTCGAATCTTTTTTGGGTCGTTTTTCAGTAACTTTCTGATCAATTTCTACTCATTTTCCTATCATTTTTGGGTCAATTTACAACCGCTTTTCTTTCCCATCTTCTATTCTCTTACATATTCTACCCCTACCTTTACCAATCTCGCAAAAAGAACTTCCACAGTCCACATTTTGGTTCGAACTTTTGAAACAGATTTTTAGCCTACAATAAATAAGGAGTTTAAGATCTAAAAATTTCAATCAATAATTGAATTCCTATGAAAATGCATATGCGCATTTTGGCACTCTCATATACGGCAACATAGAAGACATGCATCCATATGTTCCTGCTCTACAACATTCGGAACCATCAATACCGAAATCTAGTATAAAATACTCTGAATTTTTTTTTTAAATGACAGCTTTATGTACTAGGCTTGCTAAGGAATATTTCTTTTTTTTTTCTAAAAACGACCACATTTCGATCTTTTGCATGATCAATTTGTGATAAATTATTTTTTTAATCAGCAAAGTGGATCGAAAAAGACTCAGCTAGGTGATTTTTATATGACAAAAAATAAAATCATTTTTCAATCGCTGGTGTGGCTCATTTTCGAGTCTTATTCTAAGCTATAATAATATAATACAATGGCGCTATTATAACTCTGACGAGTTTTATGGCCGAGCTTCTCTCCCAATTCGAGGTGTGCTCCTTTTTTGTTTTTCCTACTAATTGGGTGGACCTACAGTTTTATGCCGGCTCCGAACGGCGAATGCATTTTTTGTGAGAAGCTTTTCCATAGCAGAAATACTCTCGGAGGGTATGCCACCCACTGCCGAGAGGTGACCGCTGCACAGAGCCAAAAAGTTCACCTACAATCAAAGAGACTGCCACCTAAAAAAGCTATTTGGCCGAGGAGAGGGAGAGGGGACAAAATTGAAGAAATTTTTGCTAGAAATTCTTCTGGATTTTAGCTTGAATTTCTTCTTAAATTTATTTAAAAGGATATCGTCTGAAAACGAGAAGATAACTTCTTGTTTATTAATTTTTTATGTCATTTTGTAAAAAAAATTAAATTGTTAGAAGAAATCTGCTTGTTTTTAGGAGAAAATTTTTATAAAGCAAATCAATAAGGACATCCTCTAATTTTTACTTGAACCTTTTTGAATTTATTAAAAAGGAAAACTTTTTATTTTTGAAAGAGCCCTTATTAATTCAAATTTTGCTTTAAACGTCTTAACATACGTACATACATACATATGTACATATATACTCGTACATACTAGAAGTATGCATAACAGTTATTGCATCAGCCACGTTTTATGCGCGCAATTACATGTTCAAGAAATTAAAAGGGAGAACTTTTTATTTTTAAAAGAGCTCTTATGTATTTCCTCCGTTCGTCAATTTCACTACGGCTTTGCACATTTCTACAATTCTCAAACGATTAATGAAGCACTTGGTATAAAGAGTTTATTAAGTCCATCTGCACTTATATGAAATGAAATGTTGCCCTTTGTCTGAATAAGTCCTAGGAAAATACTAGTTGACTAATTATGTTTTCCGATGAAAATCAAGATTCTCTTCTTAATAATATTAAACAGGGTTTCTTCTTAATTTTACAGGTTATCTGTTAAATTTATGTGAAAAGGTTTCCATATTTATTCTAGGAGTCATCTTCTAAATTTTATTTAATAGGTTTTCACCTTAGTTTTATAGGTTATCTCTTAAATTTTACTTAAAATGATTTCATCTAAAATCCACGGGTCATCTTCTTAATTAT
Source organism: Urophora cardui (assembly GCA_960531455.1). Taxonomy (NCBI): domain Eukaryota; kingdom Metazoa; phylum Arthropoda; class Insecta; order Diptera; family Tephritidae; genus Urophora; species Urophora cardui. Next base: position 27,256,546 of record OY482672.1, on the reverse strand, counting down.
ATTGAAAAGGTTTTCATATTAGTTTTACAGATTATCTACTTAGTTTTATTAAAATGAAATATCCAGTAATAATAAGACGGGCATCTTATTGGAGAGAAAGCATAGAGAAATCCGCTAAACTTTGTTCTAATTTATAGGGCATTTTAGGTGGTATTTTGGCTCTGTGTGCTCTTAAAAAATCCAATAATTGGATTTTTACTAATTAGAAAAATTGTTTTGGTGTTTTGCTCGGACCGTGGCTTGAACCCGAGACCTCTGGCATAGCAGGCGAGCACTCTACCCACTGCACCACAGCGGCCACTTCTAATCGCAGAGGTAATTAATCAGTTTTTGATCATCAAAGGGGATCGAAAAAGACTCGGTACAGCCAGTTTTCATAAAACAATCTTCCAAATGCTATGTGGGCTATAAATGGACAGCGACATGAAGTAAGAAGCAATTGCTTTTTATAATATGTTAAAGTAGTTAAATAAAAATGGCCTTAAGGTATACTATTGCAGTGCATTGGATATTGGTATGGACTTATGTATGTATGTATGTATGTATGTATGTATGTATGTATCTATGAATGTATGACACATCAAAAGCAAAAGCTAAAGGTAGTTCTGCAAATTGCACTTTTCTTCATCTAGTTAGCAAGTGCAAGAGTTTTTAACCTAACAGAAGTGCTCAGCAGCAGCTAAATGATAATGAAATCAAGAAAAGTAATGTCAGTTAAAAGGTTAAGAGAAGTAGATTGGTTGTGTTTGTTTCAATTGCAAATTTGTTCCGAAATCAAAGGGAAAGAGATTCAATTGGCACTTTATATAAAAAACGAGACTACTTTACTAACAAAACTCAAATCTAAAGAAGCTCGACGTAAATCTCGTTGGAGCTATACATATGTATTCGCAGTACTCTATAATAATGGTGATTATTCTAAGATTTTGTGAAGAAACCTAATCAATCAACTCGAGATTCACGCCGAACTTTTCTAGACTAAGCGAGCAATTCAAAAGTAAAGTCTTACTCGACGATCGCAGGATGTGGGATGTGGACGTTATAGAATATTCGCTTAGAGCCAGCGGTTACATTGGGCAGGCCATGTCGTGTTTAAAAATAAACAAATAAACCAAAATACATCCCAAATAGCACGTGGGGAGCGACGCTGCCTCCTTTGGTATTTATAACAACTGGCGTGCTTTATTGGATTCGACCAAAATCGTCTAGATGGTTACGCGCCAATTAAGAAGAACAGCCCTGCAGGAAGTGCATCTAACTTAAAACTGACTTTAAACTGTTTCCAAAGACACTAGTGGTGACTTTTAATTGTATATTTTCATTGAAAAAGGCTAACTACTTTTGTTTGGGAATGGCGATAAAAAAGTCAGTCATATTTACTTCTGCATTACTTCGGGTAAACTAACTTTTTTTGGGTGACAAATAATTGATCCCAAAATATAACATCATTAATTTTTAGAAAATTATACAAAAAATGGGAAATGGTTGCAGATATAGCTGTTACATACATACATGTTTACATTCATGGAATTCGCAAAAATTACGATATTCTTCCATTACTTCGCTTCCCACATCCAAAAAGAGGAATTTTCACAGAAAAATTCTATCATCAAGCATTTGAAAGCTTTTGTCAATGCACACTTTACGTTTTTTAGATATTCCTGCATGACAAAGCAACTAACTAAAAATACGTTTCTTGCTATTTGATACAAATTGATTATTTTTTTTCAATTGCCTCAAAATAGCCACCTAAAAGTCAACTACTTTTAAGAATTTTTTTTCTTCCTGCAGGGAATAGGGAATGTACAGACCATGCAGAGTGTCAAACTGACTATGTCGTTTTTGTAAAATTCCCGACTAATCTACAGATCTGCTAGGTAACGCTAAATGCTACTAAACACGCCTTGACCAGAACAAGAACACATTCGATCACTCAAGTCAACTACTAACTATCCTTCGACTATCCTTTGACGGAGTTCTCGACCTAGACAATATAAAGTGATAAACAGTGGGTATAATAGATACAAGCAAACGCGGTAAATTTACCAAATATTATTTTGCTCTATTCTAGAATAGTTAAATAAAATGAATTGTATATTTTAATATGTATCCAGTGCACTTGTTAGTCATGCCTATTTTGAAAATTCATCAGCACACCAACAACTAGCAATTTTTATCAGAAATGTGTATTTACATACAAATTTATGTACATACAATCATACTTATATAAGGAATCTGTGCCCAACAAAAACGAATAAAACCCTTAGCCCCTCCTATATTAATTTCAAATAACCAAAGTAACTCACTCTCAACATTTATTCGAATCATTCAAACGCATTTTCAATACTTAAACTTTTTAATCAAATTCACTTAAGCAATTCATATGCCAAACTGAATAAATTTCTACACTTGTTGTCATTCTGCTAGTTGTTGTTGTTCTTGTTGTTGTTGTTCTTGTTGTTGTTGTTGTTGTTGTTGTTGTTGTTGTTGTTGTTGGTGTGTGCAAATGTTAGAATGAACGCACAATGCAAGTGCATAAAAGTCAATGACAACAAAGTTTATATTCACTCATACCTTGCACATACATACATATCACATAACACATATTGCATTTAGTATAAAGTGCATACATATGTACATAAATAAATACATATGTACATATTTGCATATATGTATGTATGCATTTATAGTACTGGCAGCTAGTAAGTGCTCGAATGTCGGATTGTTGGCAATTTTATTGTCATTTCCAACAAGAAATTCATTCAAATTCTTGAAAGTCAAAATGGTTTGTAGTGCTTATTGCAAGTGCCGGCGTTGCATGCCTTCTGTAGCTCTGAAGTGCAAATTTTTTCTTTAGAAGGGGATGGTGGTTGGTTAAATGGAAAAAAAGCGCCAGTGTTGTGATATTTTCAGGAAACAATTGATTTTTATTTGCTACTAGCAAATACCCGCCCCGCTTCGCAGCGACAAACAAAAGCTTTTATGTTATAATGGGTCTCTCCCTTTACCTTTACCTTTACTTTTACCTTTACCTTTACCTTTACCTTTACCTTTACCTTTACCTTTACCTTTACCTTTACCTTTACCTTTACCTTTACCTTTACCTTTACCTTTACCTTTACCTTTACCTTTACCTTTACCTTTACCTTTACCTTTACCTTTACCTTTACCTTTACCTTTACCTTTACCTTTACCTTTACCTTTACCTTTACCTTTACCTTTACCTTTACCTTTACCTTTACCTTTACCTTTACCTTTACCTTTACCTTTACCTTTACCTTTACCTTTACCTTTACCTTTACCTTTACCTTTACCTTTACCTTTACCTTTACCTTTACCTTTACCTTTACCTTTACCTTTACCTTTACCTTTACCTTTACCTTTACCTTTACCTTTACCTTTACCTTTACCTTTACCTTTACCTTTACCTTTACCTTTACCTTTACCTTTTCCTTTACCTTTACCTTTACCTTTACCTTTACCTTTACCTTTACCTTTTCCTTTACCTTTATCTTTACCTTTACCTTTACCTTTACCTTTACCTTTACCTTTACCTTTACCTTTACCTTTACCTTTACCTTTACCTTTACCTTTACCTTTACCTTTACCTTTACCTTTACCTTTACCTTTACCTTTACCTTTACCTTTACCTTTACCTTTACCTTTACCTTTACCTTTACCTTTACCTTTACCTTTACCTTTACCTTTACCTTTACCTTTACCTTTACCTTTACCTTTACCTTTACCTTTACCTTTACCTTTACCTTTACCTTTACCTCTACCTTTACCTTTACCTTTACCTTTACCTTTACCTTTACCTTTACCTTTACCTTTACCTTTACCTTTACCTTTACCTTTACCTTTACCTTTACCTTTACCTTTACCTTTACCTTTACCTTTACCTTTACCTTTACCTTTAACCTTTACCTTTACCTTCACCTTTACCTTTACCTTTACCTTTACCTTTACCTTTACCTTTACCTTTACCTTTACCTTTACCTTTACCTTTACCTTTACCTTTACCTTTACCTTTACCTTTACCTTTACCTTTACCTTTACCTTTACCTTTACCTTTACCTGTACCTTTACCTTTACCTTTACCTTTACCTTTACCTTTACCTTTACCTTTACCTTTACCTTTACCTTTACCTTTACCTTTACCTTTACCTTTACCTTTACCTTTACCTTTACCTTTACCTTTACCTTTTCCCTTAACCTTTACCTTTACCTTTACCTTTACCTTTACCTTTACCTTTATCGGGACCACCCATCACCATCCGAGCTCACTACTTGAACCATTTCTGGGAAACCGACTCAAAAAATAACAATGAAAATGTCTGTATGTTGAAGCCCTGCTCGACACCTTTCATTTGATACCAATATCGCCTAAAAGCATTCGAGGGTCATCCGGGTCCACGTTTTGACCCATATTTGGGGACCCGGCCTAGGCATCGCAATGAAAATAACTCTATGTTGAAGGCCTGCTCAGCACCTTTCGTTTGATACCCATATATTTCAAACACTTGCTGGGTCACTCTGGGTCCACATTTGGGCCTATATTCCGAGAAGTTCCCACTTTTTCGAAATTCTATATACCACTTGAATCTACTGTGAAAATTTCAAAAAGATCGGTTGATTACTTTGGGAGTCCATAAAGGACACAAAGACACACACACACACACATTCATTTTTATATAATAGATTAAATTTTAAGGATCTAAAAAGTGGTAATAGCCTATCGTCAAGGGTTTGATTTAATTTATTTTTTTTTTTTTTTAAGACTTAACAAATATTACGGCCGACACGAAAATGTATTGACAGTTTTTATTAAACTAAAAACATTTTATATGCAAGCGATCGAGGTGATAATGTTGTCCGTTCAGACTGAAAATTAAACAGATCTTGCTACCTTGATTGCTTCAAAAGCGAAAGTGATTCAGCGCTTAGGCCTTCAAAAGCTCCAACCAATTTAAATCGTTTACTGTGATAAAAATATAAGCGAAAAAAATAGTATTACTCTACCTTTTTGTTGCAACAAACTTCATGGAAATCTAAAGCAAAGCAAACAACAACAAAACGATGTTGAAAGAAAGCAAGAAAGCAGAAAATAAGCCAAAGCTTTCCAAAGCTTCTAATATCTAATCCCCATCTAATTTATGTAATTTCAACCTCTAATACCTATAATAATTTAAAATTCATTTGAGCTTTACATCAATGTCCTAATTTACGAAGACCTTATTTGCTTTTCCCTAGACACCACCACTTCTCCCCCAGGCCTCTTCACAATTTTATTGAAATATGCCAATCACGCTTTGGCTATAATTTACAACAGCATTTTAAGCAGAAGAAGAGCGTTCGTTGGCTGTGCTGAAATCATCTGGCTCGCAATGACGCATTATGACAAGCATTTTGGCACGGAATAAGTGTCATCTAAGCGCGAGTAAGGTATATTTGTAGGATTGTGTGTGTATTTGACAGCTAAAAGGTAGATAGTAAGGGTTTGTCACTGCATGGAAGAACAAGATGTTAACTGAGTCACGTCGAAGCGAAACGAAGAAAAGAAGAAATGTGCGTTGGTGGAACAACAAAAAAACGTGTTCAATCGTGTGAAGAGTGAAGACTTTGATTTTTTTTTTTTGCTGTCTCGTTTTTTTACTGATCGTTTCGCTTTTAATTTCAACATTACACCTTTGTTGTACAAAAAAAAACGTAAATCACGCAAAGCTTCTATGTACGTAATTGATGTCATATTAATAGTCATTTTAGAGAGCTTTAAAGCTTTGGAACTTTAGGTTTTTATGTGTAGTGGGCTTGATTTTTTAGCATTTCGCATAGAGTGAGAAGGAAGAACAGCATTGCCGTTTTGCAACAACTCTACACACGGTGATGAATGAATTCACTTCGATTGAGAGAGTTTCCTATCTGAATTCTATATGGAATTTCGCGTTATACGGTATGTGATTCAGGATTGCTTGAGATGACTGGGGGAGTGAGTTATGTTCCGTGTAAACAAGCCATGAGATTTGAGCACTGATGAATATCAAATAACAACGCGCTTACAGTGCAAATAGAAATTTTCATTGACAGATTAGCTTACAAAAACATTACGAATAAAGTTAAGTTTTTGAGTGGAATGGAATGGAATTTTCATAGGCCGAAAAGGACATGTCTTTCCCAAGCACTCAAACATATTTTCCCATTGTACTCAAGGCCTTTAGAAAGGATCAGGATGCAATGGAAAAGGTGGAATAGTGGAATCAGAATTCCTATGCAAACTTTTCATAATAATAATAATAATAATAATAATAATAATAATAATAATAATAATAATAATAATAATAATAATAATAATAATAATAATAATAATAATAATAATAATAATAATAATAATAATAATAATAATAATAATAATAATAATAATAATAATAATAATAATAATAATAATAATAATAATAATAATAATACTAATAATAATAATAATAATAATAATAATAATAATAATAATAATAATAATAATAATAATAATAATAATAATAATAATAATAATAATAATAATAATAATAATAATAATAATAATAATAATAATAATACAATGGCGCTATTATAACTCTGACGAGTTTTATGGCCGAGCTTCTCTCCCAATTCGAGGTGTGCTCCTTTTTTTTCCTTCTAATTGAGTGGACCTACAGTTTTATGCCGGCTCCGAACGGCGAATGCATTTTTTGTGAGAATCTTTTCCATGGCAGAAATACACTCAGAGGATATGCCGCCCACTGCTGAGAGGTGACCGCTGCTCTTAAAAACCCAATTATTGGATTTTTACTAATTAGGAAAATTTTTTGGTGTTTGCTCGCACTGGGGTTTGAACCCGAGACCTCTGGCATAGCAGGCGAGCACTCTACCCACTGCACCACAGCGGCCACAAAACTTTTCATATACTTTTATAAATCTAAGAAGCTTTTTGAGTGGTAGAGTATCGGAAACGAGAATGCGAAATATAAGTCTAGCGAAAGCCGGAGAGGTGCAGAGAAGATGCTCTGTTCCTGTTGTCGTTCTCCTCCAGACCAAATAGACATAATGAGCTCTCGATGATGCCACGTGCTGCTCCTATAGAGTGTGTTCTCTAATCAACCTCACAGGTGCCCGAAGCCACCACCTTCTCTGAGAAGTTTGCTATATCCCTGCTAGGTTTTTTCAGAAAATACTTAGCAATTTTACAGGAATCTGTATAGTTCCGCGTCGCCTGTGCGTTTCCCTGATGTAGTCGCTGATTTACTTCACAGTTCCCGTTATATTTTATCCTATGATTAGTTGCAGTCCAGTTGGTTGTTCCGCGGATTCGCAATTTGCCAATTCATCGGCAAGTTCGTTACCTTGAGCACCGCATTGCCCGAGTACCCACATAAGTTGAAGTTTATCCCATTTTGCTACGCAGCCAAGCTTCAACTTATATTCGTGAACAATTTTTGAAGAGGCTCGCGCAGTTTCCAGTACCTTCAGTGCAGCCTGACTGTCACTGAGATAAAAAATTTAATGTTCATGCCACCTCTCACCAATTATCCATTCTGCTGCTTTTAGTGTGGTATAAATCTCCGATTGAAAGACTGTCGCCATTGTACCTAAAGCGTAATGGCACCTGAATTCGGCACCTGATTTTGTACTAATTTCACCCGTGATGCTGATACAAACACTCCTCTGCAGCCTATTCAGCCGTAGACTTACACATGGTCCTACACCACCACGCAACAGCGGAGTACATGACAATCGGTCTGAAATAAGCTGTGTAAATCCGCACTACTACTGCTGGCCTCAGAACCCACGTCTTGCTGAAGGTTCGTTCTATACTTTCCGGAAACTTTCAGTGCCTTGTTAACCTTCGGCTCGGCGTGAGCGGATTTTCCTCTGGAATAACTCCTAGATATTTAACCTTCTCGGAAAGGCTTAGGCTTACACCTCTGATCACAGGCAGGTTGAGACCTTGCAGTTACCTCTTTCGTGTAAACAAAACCAGCAGATTTTAATTAAATTTTCCTAGAGGAACGTCTACAACCACTCGCCATAATTCATAAAGAGAAAGAGACCAATTCATAATGTCAAAGCATCCGCTAGAACTTCTTTCAAATTTCACACTGTTCTCTGAAATTTTCTATAAAAAACCTCAACTTCTCAAACACTTACATGCAGCTTTCATAGTTTGCCAAAGAGCAAAAGGAAAAGAATTTGAATACGCCATCTACATACATACATACATATGTACATTGTACAACTTGACAACTATACCATCAGAATTGTCGGAACTAATCACTCAAGTGTCTTACTTCGCTATTCATCTCATACTCTAACATCAACAACACCACCTTTGCTTCAAACAGGAACAACAATAACACCACGACTACTAACTACAGCAACAACAATAACAAATTCCACCTGCACAGTCAAGGACGTGCCAACACGAACCTACCAGAACAAGCTGCAACAATAATGTAACTCATTACCAAACTCATTTGCGGCATTTAACGTATTCATCACGGACAGAACACGGCAAGGAGACACCAATAACAAAAACAACAGCCAACTAACTTAAGCCAAGACGAATGAGAATAAAAGCCCACAAGTCGACAAGGCTTACATACATACATACAAACATACATACATACATACATACATACATATCAAGTGAAAATGCCAAAAGGGTCGCTTGGAAGCACAAAAGGTGAATCACGAAAAGGCGAAAGGGAACCCCGAAAAAAGCAACGGCGAACCCGGAAAGTGTAGTGTGTTGAATAAGGTGAAGTGGGTGCTCATGCACTCGTACTGGTACCCGGTGTCATTCAAAGTTGATGAGTTGGCATGCAAAGTGAAAGCACGCCCTGCCAAATCACTTTCACCTTAATAACGAACACCGTCAAGAGCGACGGCGAATTCGTAATAAATAAATAAACAGAACACAAAAAAAAAAATCAAAAAAAGAATCAACGCAAATTTGCAATATAATAGCAACGAAATGGGCAAGAAAATAACAACAACAATAAAAGCAAGCACATGAAAGCGGTCGAGGCGTATGAGCGAGCAAGAGAATGAACGATAAGCGGAATGAATAAAATTATCGGTGAAAAGGAAGTGAGCGGAAGCGAATAATTGAGAATGACAGACGGCGAGGGCGGCAATGGCGGCAAGCGCAGTCCAACGGCAAGCAGTACTGCTGAACTGAACTTTCATGAATGGACAATGGAAAATTGGGTGAAGAGACGGATGAGGGCAACACACACACACAGAGACACACAAAAGCAAAGCGTGATAGATAGATAGACGGACAGACATATTCGGTGTGTTGGTTTGTTTGTGTGATTTTTGGCTGACTGGATGGATGGTTGGGTGGCAGGATGATTGGGTGTAAAAGGAAATAATGAAAAGGACACCCATTACATGAACAATGCGCATACATATAGCAAATCACAGGAAACACACACAAACATACACACTTCTCTATATGCATATGCTTGCTGTCATCCAGACAGATCCATAAATGAGAGAGATGATTTGTGTTGTGAGTGTGCAGAGACAGTGAATATTATGATTTTCTTGAAAAGAAAAAACAAATAAAATTTCGGTAACTATAAAAACGATGTGTCCATTACACTGCTTGCATTTGTAAAACGATGATTGCAGCTCGGGCATCGCGAGTTGTTCAGCAGGCTGCCAGAGCAATACGCTTTGTGTCTGGCACCAAATGAGAAGCTCGTACGCCGAGTATGTATACTTTGCTAGAAGATACACTGTCGATTTTCCACACAGGAGTTCAAAGGAGATATACAGAAACTATACTAGGAAGACCGAAGAAAATCATCTACACAGATGGATCAGAAACAGAATATAGCACTGCATCCGGCTGGCAGCTTAGGTACAATGGCGACGGTATTTCAATCAGAGATTTATGCCATACTAAAAGCAGCAGAATGAATTAGCGAGAGCTGGCGCGTACACCAAATCTTTATTTGCAGTGACAGTCAGGCCGCACTAAAAGCACTGCAAACTAAGCGAACCTCTTCAGAAATTGTTCACGCATGCAAGTTGAAGCTTGGCTGCGTAGCACAATGGAAGAAACTTCAACTTATGTGGATAACCGGACACTGCGGTTTTCAAGTAAACGAACTGGCTGATGAATTGGCAAATAGCGCATCAGCGAAACAACCGGACTGCAGCCAATCATAGGACCCAGTACAGCGGGCACTGTGAAGTACACCAGCGACACCAAGAGGGAAACTCACGAGAGACGCTTTAACTCTATAGATTTATGTAGAATAACAAAGTGCTTGCTGAAAAACAGGGTTTGAAAAACTGCCAGCAAAACAGCAACAGTCTTAAAAAATAAGCTGCTCCTGTTCTGCGAAAGTTGTCATTATTTTTTTAGTACTTTTGAATTTTGATTTCCTTTGAAAATATCTACATACATTCGAAGCAGAGAGCATTCCAATCATTTTTTTTTTTGTTTCTCTGTGCTGTTGTTTGCTGTGTAATTTCAAACAGTTCAGTTAACAGCAAAGCACAGATAAACAAAAATTAAATTTTCAGTACCTACGGCTTTTTGAAAAATTTCCACAGTACAGCAGTAATTTTTGGAAATTGAAGGCTGCATAGATACAGTAAAGTAGAATTTTTTACTTTTTTTTACTTTTGTTGCGCTGTTCATTTTTTAATTTCGAAATGAAAATGAAATTCAAAGTAAATGAAAAAGAAAGTTGAAAGTAACCTGCTGAAAAATCCTAACAGGAGATAGGAAACTGCCTGCTCAAGCAGAGAAGCAAGAAGGTTCGGGCTCTTGTTGGATTGATTACAGCACATAATTCATGGGGACAGCACATGACCATCATAGACCGCATTGAGAGCTCATTATGCCTATTCTGTCTGGAGGAGGACGACGACGACGACACAGAGCATTTTCTCTGCTGCTTTCCGGCTTTCGCTGGGCTAAGATTGCGCATTCTCGGTTCAGTTGTGCTGATAATGGCAGTTGCATATTCTCTACCACTCGACAAACTTCTCGCTATATATAAAAGAATCTGGGAAGTTTGCAGAGGAATTTTGAGTTCGCTATCAAACCTCTTTTGCGCTACATTCTGATTATGAAGCAGCTGGATATTGTGCTCCCTAAGCTCTCTCTATTATAACTCCCAAAACGAGATTGGCAGATTTATCCTTTTACTCGTATGCAATGCTGTTTTCATACATTCCTACATGCATTAAAATATATGACAACATTAACCAACAATTGTGCATATTTTATATTTCAGTCTGACCACCAGATTTGCTTAGCACTCGGCGCTTGTTTCGTGTATACTCAAGCACTCGTTTCAAAACATAAGTAATTAACCACAAACAACCATTATTTTCGCGCCTTGTTGAATATACTCGTAAATGTATATAAACGAGCCGGCAATCTATTATGTTGCTGGCAAGTAATTGTATCTGTGTGTGTGTATATATGTGTGCACAGCAGCTTGCCAGCAGTAAGGCAGGACACTTACAGCTCATGACAATAAATTTATTTGGCTGGGCAAGTGGCTGCTGAATAGAAATAATAATGATAATGAGAACTCCAAAAAGTTTTAGGCCAAGCAAAGCTCGCTTAACATATTTTTAGCATGTTCTTTGATGTCATTCCAAGAACCAATGCGAACTTTGAACCTTCTTACATGCAACACAAGCACTTAGTCACAATTACTATGCGAATGCGCGTTGACAAAGTAATTATGTATGTTTGTATGATTTTGGTATGGCAATTTATAAACACTCAAGCATTTAGTCGTAAATATGCGAAAGCAAGATCATGAAGAGCATAATTATGCAAACAAACATACGCACAAACATATAATATACACATATTATGAATGTCTGTATGTATGATTTGGCTGGCTGACCATGAGATTGCTGCCACTTGTTTGTATGTTTGCAAATCGCAATATTTGGTCAATTCTTGCTTTAGCATAACAATTTTTATACCCTCAGGTCATTGCGCCTATAGTTGGCTGCATTGGCGGAATGCTACTGGGTATACTTTGATTGTTTGCTTGTGCAGCTAAACCTTATCGATTGCTTGTATAGTCGTTGTTGTTTTTATATTTGTATATATATACATATATACATCTTAATGTTCCATTTTGTATACTTACCACACATTATCCACTTGATTGTTGACCAACCACCCCAAGCACATACACACACAGTCATACACAGCCAAACTCACAAATATATTATTTGCTTATATTTCTAAATAATAATGCTGATTGTCTGCCTTTGTGCTTGCTTGGCCTGCGTGCCTGCCCGTTGACAGGACATAATGGACCCTTTTCAAGCATTTCATGTTTATTTCATACTTAGTAGCTCTATGTACATATTTTATGTAAATTGCATTATTATTATGCCTTGATTTAAGTTGTTGTTGTTGTTGTATATATTACAATTGGCTTATAGCATATTATCATCATTATACATACATATTAAACGTATTTGAATGTTATCGTACCGACTACATACAATACATGCTCTGTGTGTGATTTCTGGGTCAACAGTGCGTATACGTAATATTAAAATCGTTTTAATAAAAGTGTCATACTTAAGCGCCTCCTCATTGCCGATTTGTCTATGCGGCTGATCTTGATAAGTGCGCGTAGCGTGCAGAGAACTGAAAAGCGTGCGGAGAAGTGCGGAGACGTGCGAAGCGTGTCCTTTTGATAACGAACCATCCAACAACAACAGGCTAAATAGCCATGGAAAATGGAAAATTGCAAAACAAATTGCTTGCATACTTAAAAAAAAAGTGAAATGATTATTTTTATGAGTTAATAAATTGGCCATTATCAGAGTGCATACATACATACATATATATGCATTCAGTATACATAGAGATGAGGAGCATTTTACGGCTTACCTTTAAACAAGTGTTGTGATGAAGTGATTAAATAGATTTCGGATGTGAAGAATAGGTAACAAAACACGCACAAAAGATATCAATCTTGTTACAAAATGTTTTTTTAATATACCTTGTATATGTATGTATGTAGATATGAGAAAATTATATGCATAGAATATTACTTACATATTTGATTCATACATCAGCATAGACACCAACGCCTTTTTATAAAGTTAGAAATGTATATACTTTACTCACTTCTGACGGAGATAGTACTTTATTTAAACTTGAGAAATAATGGCAGTCTTCTCATCAAGTATACCACTACAATATCCCTAACTATTCTGTTAAGGAATGTACAAGCAACTTAATAATATGAAAATACAATGGCGCTATTATAACTCTGACGAGTTTTATGGCCGAGCTTCTCTCCCAATTCGAAGTGTGCTCCTTTTTGTTTTTTTTCCTACTAATTGGGTGGACCTACAGTTTTATGCCGGCTCCGAACGGCGAATGCATTTTTTGTGAGAAGCTTTTTCATGGCAGAAATACAATCGCTGCTCTTAAAAAATCCAATAATTGGATTTTTACTAATTAGAAAAATTTTGTTGCTGTTTGCTCGGACTGGCGTTTGAACCCGAGACCTCTGGCATAGCAGGCGAGCACGCTACCCACTGCACCACAGCGGCCACAGCGGCAACTTATGCTATGTAATTTTGTTTCTTTTTTTATAACTAATTCCTCAACATCAATATACCATATACTCAGCTTATTTTTGCAAGTCAGTTAGAGGAAACTTTCAACAACGCCAAAAGTTGTTTTTATAAAAAGCTAAAAGAAGCTCAACAGAGAGAAATTCCAGCTAACTTGATAACCATAACGCTCCCACATTCACTCCTAACTTATCATCTCGATTAGTTAATGCTAATCACCTCAGAGGATGACGATCTCACTCAACTTCTTATGCGAAGGGAATTTGTTTTAAGCTTACGAAGTAATATTTTATGCATTGAATAATCTTTACTGAATGGATTTTCCCTTCTCTACCTACTGTGAAGCAATTCACTCATCATCCAAAAACTATGAACAGTATGTATTTGATATTTCCTCGACTTTCACGACTGAAACAAGCACTTAGATGTCCATAGAACTATATAAAACTAGGCAAATATTGAGAAGAATTGAATCCTGCTAATACATATGTACATATGTATACCTTTTACTCTAAAAATTTTGATACATTAGTAGATAATTCATAAAGTAAGTACTACTCTACGCACGATTACAATATTAGATAACACAACATATCACTCTGTAACAAAAAAATTACCATACACGAGATTACCTTTCATTAAAAAGTAAAAAAGCAAAACCAAAACAAAAACAAAAAACACAACGAATAGGTTCTACGAAATTGGCTTTGGCATATTCACGAATCATAAAAAATTTATTCCAATTAACAAGCCAAATAAAAGGTAATCCACTTAGATTTTTTCGATATAACTTTTCGTATAAAAATAAAAACAAAAAAATCTTTGAGTTGAATAAACAAAACAAAATAAAACAAATCAAAAAAAAGGTCTAACCTTATGCCAAAGCAAATAAACTTGCAACAAAAAAAACAATACAGTAACAACATCACTCATATACGCGCGCAGGAAAGCAAAACAAAAAAAAAAGAAATTACTGAAAACGGTTGCAACAAAAAAGTAGCGAAGATAGACCTTTTTTGGGTAGCTCATCAAAAATTATGAAGATTGAAGTGTTTGTTTGTATTTTTTGCGTGGCCATTCTTTGAAGTACAGAAACACATGAAATACACCTACCATCGCGATGGATGAGCTAACTGGATGAGTGCGTATCGAACACTGAAACAAAAAATACATTAAAAAGAAGATTACGTAGTTAAGCTGTTACGGCATTGTTTAGCTTAGTAACTGAATCGCTCCTTCATCTTATCAGCTGGCTAACTGGCTGGCTTGTTGGGGATTTAAGGCTTTTTGTGTAGTCTCTGAATTCAATATGGTTATACCCAGTTTGCGCTTGTAACAAATAAATATTTTGGGTATATTTTATATGGTTTCAATTGCGGGAAAAACAGAATAACTATCACACTCAATACTTTAGCAAAGGGTTTTCTCTTAAAAAAAAGATAAGAATTCTAACAAAAAATGTTCAGTTGACCGAAACTAGCAAAGTAAAGTGGAAACAAAAAATTTCCCAAAACAATATCCCTCTAGGGAATTTTTTCAAAAGCACAAAAAAAGCAAATCAACCATCACATTCAGGAGTTTAGCTACTTTTAAAAAAAATTCCTGTATGGGAAATTTTTTAAAAGCTGTTTTGCTCTTAAACAAAATGATAGTTCTAATAAAAATTTTTCAATTGACTAAAACTACAAAAATAAAGTGGAAATGCAAAATTTCCCAAAAATATCCCTCTGGGAAATTTAAAAAAAAAACACCGAACAAGTACACCAACTATCAGACTCCATATTTTTGGCAAAAATAAACTCTTTTAAAGAAATTTCCTCCAGATAAAATTTCGTAAAAGCCGTTTTTTCTTTAAACAAATAAGAGTTCTAACAAAAAAATTTCAATTCACTAAAACAAATAAAGTGGAAATAAAAAATTTCCCAAAAATATAAAAATATAATTTTTTTCAAAATCATTTTCATGTACAACAACAACAACAGTGAAACTTTAGCAAAAGTTAACTACTTTTCAAAAAAAGCTCATCCAGGAAATTTTTTTAAAGTCTGTATTTAAGTTAAAACAAACAAAAAACTACTCAGAGCCAAGCCTAGCGTTTGTAGGGTGGCATATCGGCGCCATCTGTATCCATGGCTATCTAACACTTATCCCACCCGAGCGCATGAACTTTTTATTTATTTTTTTAATCTATTTTCTTCTTTCTATTTCTTTTGGCGCGTATATTTAAGAGCAAATGCAAAACAAAGGCGAAGATAAAAAAAGGAAACAAGATGTAGGTATTATCTGTATTTGTATTGTGGTAAATGCGGGCGGCCAGAAATTTTCTGTATCCGTTTCCGACGCGTCGTGCCGTTTGGTATATTTTAGTGGCTACATGTATACATACATACATACATACACAGTTAGTTTATATAAATTGTTTAGTGAAGTAATTAATGTAGATTGTATTACCCGGACTTTGGGTTAATGATAGCCCTAAGGGCAATTACTTGAGCTTATTAAGATATATGTACTTAATAGTAAGCGCTTAACAGCTTAACTACTACTTAACGCTAAGCGAAGCTAAACAAAGCTGAGAAAACAAAAGCAAGTTGATTTTTAATTTTTTGTGCGTTCGCTCATTTAAATTTAAATATTAACCTTTTTAAATGCGGTTATCAAGTTAATAGGTGCTACGAGTATAACAAATTATGTGAAATCAAGTGAATGGAAAACGGCAAGAGTACAAGGGAATGAGTGATATTAACTGAATTTATTTCATATCTCTTTCACTGATATATATGCATATTATGGTAGAAACCGAAATCGGGAGAATTGAAGTGAAAACACTTCTAGAAAAGATGTCATACTATTGTAGTAATGAACTTGCCTCTAAATCATAGATCGACAAAGTTGTAATACAGAGAGATAGTCACGTAGAGCGCAGAGTGATTTACGCTATACTGGTTAGCATATTCGAGTGAATCCGTGGCACAATTTTTGTATAACGTGCCTATGGCTGCTCTTATTAACACTTATCCTGTATAAGTGGGTCAAAATTGCCCAAACGACTTTGAAAGTTGCATATCTTTTTATAGGATGCATATAATCTGGTGTAACTTTCTGACTTTTATTATTTAGTAAAACTACACTTAAAAAATGTGTTTGTTTAAATTTATCATTCACTGGATGGGCTGGACAAAAATAGTTACGTATGTTGTATAAGTGGGTCAAAATTGCCCAATAGAAAAAGAAGTAAATAATTTATGAAATTAAGAGAATATCAATGGAACACGCGGTTGCTTTACGTGTTTTTTTTATTAGTACGATAAGCATCGAAACCTAAACCCGCCCGAAGCCGATCCTATGAAATCACCGCCCAACTAATACATCGTATGACATGGAGTTTTCTCAGTATCTCACTTGGGCTAATATCTGCGCCGGGGACTTATTGTTGTTGTTATAGCCACTAAAACATTCCACGAAGGAGTGCAGAAAATGTAGGGCAAGTAATAGTCCTTTTCCGGATGTATTCGAATCGCTCAGCGACTGGTTCTTTCTGAGGCTAGCCGGACTGTCATGCGAACGACTTTTTGGCCATTATCAACCGCTAAGTCAGTGTACATTAGTCGCCCCTTACGACAGAACACAGCTTATAAGCGGGGAAAAGACGTGTTCAACGTTTTCTATAGCGTAGCAACACAAAGAACAAGCGGACTAACGTTGTGCTTCAATCCATAAAGCTAGGCCATAAAACACCATGCCGGCTAATGAACTGAATAAGGTGGATATTGAGCTCACACTGCTCTCTATCCGCCCAACTGTTCATATTGGTAATCAATCTATAAGTTCACTAGCATCACTAAAGAATGTTCGAAATGCACTTGTCGGTCTTAGAATGGCCATGAATGGCGAAGTTTGTTGCCCTGACTAGCGGAGGTCAACGAGCTGACCGCACACAACCTTTATTGGTAATCATCCTTTCATGATCGTCACATGTTTTTTACGCCTTTTCGATAGCCTGTATCAAGTTGCACAGCCTCTGATCAGTACCACACCAAGATATTTTATTGATGGCTACGAAGTTTACTCGCACCACCCAACCGAGATTCACATATTTTCACACACTAGCATTACCTCTGTTAGTTCCGCGAGCTACAGGGCCATGGTTGTCTGAGCTTTTCTATGTGATTCACGACTCCTCTTATTATGAGGTCATCTGCGTAGACTAGAAGCTCTACAGATTTAGGATATTCTAGCTCTCGGACCACATTGTACATAATTTTCCATAAGATAGGGACTAGGATGGATCCTTGCGAAACTCGACTGGCTATCGCATAGTTCTCGACGCCCTCATCGGAGTTGTAGACTAGTACTCTCTCTCAAAGTAACTTATAATTATATTTTTAAGATATTGGGGGTCTCGAACAAATGCGTTATCTGCGAAAAATTCATTTGAAAAGCTTTTTCTGAGACATTGCTCGGAAGTACTATTGGCTTAAAATGAACCTAAGAACACTTTTTTCTGTACTTCTATAAACGAATTTAATATTTATTAAATAAAAGAATACTTAAAAACTGGAATTATAACCAAAATTTCATATTCCTCCTATTGGGCAAAATTTACCCACTTATGTCACGTAAGTAACTTTTTTTGAATACAGGCTGAGGGTTAAGTCAATATTTATCAAGGAAAATGGTCAGCTGACACAAGTGAAAAAGAAATCATCCTACATGCTCATTCTCTTCAATTAATGTACAACCGTAAAACAAAAACAATTTTTTGTTAAAGAATATCTATCCACACCCTAAATAGCTCATTAATCCTTAATGCCTGGCGCTATATTAGTAATAATAATTGCCATTACTCCCCGTCTTTTTTTTAATTATATTATTTACTACATTTTTCATTTTGTTTTAAGAGATTTCGAGAGTTTTTCATAATTTTTTTGCTTTCTTTGTGTTCTGCTTCCTGCTTGAAACTTTCGCTAGGCAGAAAGCAAAAAGCGCTGAAGTGCGCGTTTGGCATTTCTTGCAAAAAAAAAAAAACTGAAGGTATCTACGCGCAGGTTATTGAGCGATTTTCAACCCGTGTGATATCGCTTTTTATATACCCGAGTGTGGGTTTTCATAAGGATATGTTTTTCACACAAACCGTCGAAATAAGTAAAGTAGTTCTTTTGAAAGTCAGTTGCTTGCGTATGTATGTCTTCAACCTCTTTTTCAAGTCTCGCCTTCGCAAATGAATGTGGAAGAGGTTTGTTATTCCTTTGGTGAACTATGTTATTCTCCAGAAAACTTGAGACTTTCACTATTTGGAAGCGCGATTTTATTGAGATAGACAAGAGATATAGAGCGAGAGCGATTGTCTTAAAAAACGTAACTTTTTCTCTTATTAGGTAATATAGCACAGTACGGCAAACTTGTGGGAGAGTTTGTGCTTGTGAGTACAGAGCGGTTTGCCGATTGACCGATTTGTTAGAATGTGTATGATACTTCTTATTTACTCATATAAAGTAAAATGTTTTCAAAAATTTCTCATAGGTGGATCATTCCTTTCAATGTAATTGTACAACGAGGGATTATGGAGCGCTTCTTAGGTAGCGCGGTAGAGCTCTCAGATTGTCCTTTTACACTGAATGTGCTAAGAGGGCATTCGCTCTGTAAATGATTTGCAAAAATTAAACCAGAGCGATCGCTCTCTAGATTGCTCTCAGAAACAATAGGAGACCATATGTGATACAAACGACTCTATAGCAAATCCATTTCTTGTGTTAACATAGCACTCACTATATTCATTCCTCTTCTAGAAGAGACATTTTTATACTGGCTATTTAAACTTCAAATCGCCCCTCCAACAATTAACATGCATTGCTCACTTGATCTGCTTTCTGCTGTGAGTAGTCGTTATTTGCAACAGAAAATTTCATCTTGCGCAACTTGCTATAAAAAACCGCGCAAAATTCTATGGCATGTTTCTTCAACGCTCATAAAAATGCAACCGATGGCAAAGTTATTGGCAAAAAAGAAAAAAAAAGTTCTTCTATTACTTTTATTTCTCACATTTTTATGCAGCTGATTTGCTAGCCGTAGCAAAGATTTCTTCGCAAACTTTTTTAAGGTTAATTACTGTGTTACTTTAATTATCTAAGTTCATAAGTATTTTATAGCCTTATTATGCGCTTTTTTTTTGCTGCTGCTGCTGCTTTTTGTTTCACTTTATCGCATGCTTAAGTGGTTGGATAGCTGGTTGTGATTTGGTAGATATAATTTTATAAAGCGTATAGGCAGCAATGACTCTTTATATGGAATTCTGGAATTTCCTTTATTCATTAAATTATTATTTTATTTGACAAAGAGAGTGAATCGGTGAGCATGAGAAGAAGCAAAAAAATACCCCTAACTTATCATTATAAAATTGAAACATATCTAAACTAAAATAAGCGCCTTTTGAGAAAATTTCATTTAGGGGAAATTTTGTAAGACATGTTTTTTTCTTAAAATAAGAAAAGCTTTAATAAAAAATCTTCAATTGACTGAAACTAGCAAATTATAGTTGAAAAAAAAATTTCCCAAAAATTTTCACTTAGGGATTTTTTTCAAAAAACACCTTTCATGTACGGAGAAATCAAAACAACTATAACAGCCAATATTTTGGCAAAATTTAACTACTTAAAACATTTGAAACAAGAATTTCCCAAAAATTTCCCCTTAGAGAATTTTTTTCAAAAAATATCTTACATGTACGGAAAAGCCAAAACAACTTTAACAGCCAATATTTTGGTAAAAGTTAACTACTTAAAACAGTTGAAATAAAAATTTCCCAAAAACATCCCCTTAGGAATTTTTTTTCAAAACACACCTTTCATGTACGGAAAAGTCAAAACCACTATAACAGCCAATATTTTGGAAAGAGTTAAGACAAGCAAATAATTGCTCAGGACGAAATAATGAAGTTTGAGACACAAAAATATGACGCTTAACTCTATTTGATTTTACGTATAACACAGCCGAGGATGCTGTAATGCTCACATAGCCAATATTTTTTCAACTATTCAATCTATCTACACTTTCTCTTGCCTATGTAAGTAATAATTTTTGTATATATTTCATCATTCAAATAACAAAGTTATCAATCGGTCTATCAAATGTGCTGCACAAATCAATGATGTCAACTGTTAATAAAATACAAATAAATTAAGTTAACACACAAAGAACAGAATTTCATTTCCATAATTTGAACCACAAATTTGCATTTTACAAATAAACTCCTAAAACATATGCCAACAAAACTAATCTTAACATTTGATAAACAAGCAACAAACAGCAGAAGGCACAAAAAAGGCACATACACACCCCGAATAACTTTATTAAGCTGTAAAAAAGGGTATTTGTAAAGCAATAAAAATCAAATATAAATAACTTATGTCAGATTAGATGAATAAAAGCCAACAAATGTCACCGCTTAAAATAACAACGAAGTACATACATACATATGTATACATATGAACATAGAAACCACTATAAATTTATGTACATAGATGCTGGATATTCAAGTAACCAATATACATATTTTATCGTATTGCATAAACATTTGAATTAATACATATTTACATAGTTTTGTAGAACAGTGGCGCAAGCAAGTGGGGTAAGCGGATGGCATTCCAACGACTTGTTGACCAAAATCTAGTTCTAACTTCAACCGTTTGGATGAATACGAGTATAAGTTCGCTTTCTCGGCTGTTGGGTATTAATTTTTGAACTACCCCATTTTTATCCGGTCAAGAACCGTCACTCCGACTACAGAGACCTCTCAAAATATCTCGGGAGTGTTTTTTACTATTAAGATAAAAAACACAAGATTAGTGAACGAAAAATGCGCGAGAAATAAGCTATAAAGTAAGAGAGGAAAGTGGAATTTGGAGTGCTGGATTTTCCACACTTTTTTGAGTCGGAAGTGAGTTTTCTATTAATTTCATTATCGATCCATTTCATTGATAATGCCTTTAGTAAGGAAAATAAATTTGCCTTCCAAAATTTATTTTACCTACGCAACTGCAGTAGATTTGCATGTACTTACTTGTGTGTGTACCCAATAAAGGTGCAGTGAAATAACGCCCGTGGAATTAACGCCCGCGAACTTATTTCCCAAAAAAGGAAATAACGCCCGCGGGCGTTTTTTCCTTTCTTGACAAAGAAATAGCGCCTGCGAATAAAACGAAATTAAACCTGTGGGTTTTATTTCCATTCAGAAAGGGAAAGAACGCCCGCGCGCCCTATTCGGCGATGTGGGCTTTATTTCTCTTTCGAAAGGGCAGTTAACCCCGCAGACGGGGTTTTCTTTAAATATGGTGTATTAGTGGGAAAAGCGCCACAGGCGAAAAATTCGAATAAAAAATCGCGCGATTTTTAATTCCAATTTTTAGTTTTTTTTTTTTAAATATGGTGTATTAGTATTGGAAAAAGCGCCGCAGGCGAAAAATTGGAATAAAAAATCGCGCGATTTTTAATTCCAATTTTTCGTTTTTTTTTTAAATATGGTGTATTAGTATTGGAAAAAGCGACGCAGGCGAAAAATTGGAATAAAAAATCGCGCGATTTTTAATTGCAATTTTTCGTTTTTTTTAAATATGGTGTATTATTGTTGGAAAAAGCGCCGCAGGCGAAAAATTGGAATAAAAAATCGCGCGATTTTTAATTGCAATTTTTCGTTTTTTTTTTTTTAATATGGTGTATTAGTATTGGAAAAAGCGCCGCAGGCGAATCAAATGAGTAATCCCGAAAATAAGACATGTGACACAGAAGACATTGATGTATCCGAAATGGATTGTTCTGACTATGAAGAAACGGCGGACAATTTTTGCGAGAGTCAAAGCATGTTTTTGTGTGTTATTTGTTTCACCAAGCCACGCGATGTTCTCTTAAGCCCATGCAATCACTTTAAATTGTGTGCGGATTGCTTTGGAGAGCACAGTAAGGTTGCAATCGTAAATGGCAATAGAAATATTTTGCGCCCGGTTTGTCGTCAAATTTTTGAAAACTCTATATGAGTATTTGTTTAGATTGTGGTCTGAAAGTGCCAATATGTATGTAATGAAGTTTTGTTATTAGGTATGTTAGTGTCTAGCACGAAATTATTATTTTTAATTTTAATTTTTATACTTTGGAATAAGCGGAGAAATCCAATTAGCTCATACAGCGATGGTAGATGTGATAGCTATTTCGAAGAAAAACCACTTTCTTCATCATCAGACATCTTCTCGGGAGCACACCAGGCTTTGAACCTACGCTGCAACCATCAGTAGTCGAATATTAGCGAAACGCTAAGCACTGCGGCTACCGATGGTCCTGCTGAGCTGTTGGATTTTTCACTTATATATGCCATTACTCTATTCAATCTAACCTCACTTAGTGTACGATTTTCGTACATCTGCTATGCAAGTGTTGAATACTGGTTGGCAGCTGACGGACACCGGTTTTTAATTCCAATTTTTCGCCTGCGGCACTTTTTCCAATAATAATACACCATATTTAAAAAAAAAACGAAAAATTGGAATTAAAAATCGAGCGATTTTGTATTCCAATTTTTCGCCTGCGGCGTTTTTTCCAATAATAATACACCATATTTAAAAAAAAAAACGAAAAATTGGAATTAAAAATCGCGCGATTTTTTATTACAATTATTCGCCTGCGGCGCTTTTTTCCCTAATACACCATATTTAAATAAAGCCCGTCTGCGGGGTTAATTGCCCTTCCGAAAGAGAAATAAAGCCCGTGGATCAAACGTAATAACGCCCGCGGGAATTATTTCTTTTTCAAGAAAGGAAAAAACGCTCGCGGGTGTTATTTCCTTTTTGGGAAATAACGCCCGCGGGCGTTAATTCCACGGGCGTTATCTCACTGCACCCCCAATAAACCTTATGGCAAATGCTCCAAAATGAGTAAACCAATATGAGTATAGAACCGATGAATATAAGAACGAACAAAGTTACAACCAACCTTATTTAGAAATACAGAGTGAATCGACAAGAACGCGAAGAAGGAGAAAAAAATATATATTTTAATTTAAATTTAATGCCTATTTCAGCAAAATTTTGAAAAAATTTCCTTTAGGGAATATTTTGTAAAACCTATATTTTCTCTTAAAATAAATAAAAGTTCGAACTAAATGTTGACTGAAAATAAAGTGGAAATAAAAATTTCCCAAAAATATCCCTCTAGGGATTTTTTTCAATAGCACAGAAAAAGCAAAACAGCCATTACACTCAATATCTTAACAAATAAAAGCTATGTACTTTCAAAAAAAAATCCCCTAGTGACTAGGGGAAATTTTGTAAAAGCTGTTTCCTCCTAAAACAAATAAAAGTTCTAACAAAAAAACTTCAATTGGCTTAAACTAACAAAATAAATTGGAAATATAAAATTTCCCAAAAATATCCCTTTAGGGAATTTTTTCCAAATCACAGAATAGGCAAAACAACTATCAAACTCAATATTTTAGCAAAAATTAGCTACTTTAAAAAAATTCTCTAGGGAAAATTTTGTAAAAGCTGTTTTTTCTCCTAAAATCAATAAAGCTTGTAACAAAAAATGTTCAATTGACTACAACTAACAAAATAAAGTTGAAATAAAAATTTCCCAAAAATAACCATCTAGGGATTTTTTTTCCAAATCACAGAATAGACAAAACAACTATCACACTTAATATTTTAGCAAAAATTAGCTACTTAAAAAAATTCTCTAGGGAAAATCTTGTAAAAGCTGTTTTTTCTCCTAAAATAAATAAATCTTGTAACAAAAAATGTTCAATTGACTACAACTAACAAAATAAAGTTGAAATAAAAATTTCCCAAAATTAACCATCTAGGGAATTTTTTCCAAATCACAGAATAGACAAAACAACTATCACGCTTAATATTTTAGCAAAAATTAGCTACTTTAAAAAAATTTCCCTTCGACAATTTACATGATTTCTATTTCAGGAGGATAAAATTGCCGGAGACTTCTCGAATTGAACAACAAACTTTTTCACATTCAGTAGGAGTCACGTTTTTTCAAACATTTTCGAATTTTTAAGCAAGCTTAACGTTTACTGGGTGCATTTGCATTTATGTATGTACATATGTACATAAATAAATATGTTGACATACAATCATGTGCACATCTAAAAACTTTATTATTATGCAAACAGTTTGTTGATTTCGGTCTTTATTACTAATTTTGCAAAGACATCCAACCACGCATGCACATAAATACAAAAATTTTTATGTAGATATGTATGTATATAATTCGATACATGCGTATGCTTGTATGAATCTTAGTTTCATTTTCATGCTGCGCAACGACATTTGCATTATGCAAATCAAATTTCTGGAATTTATTGTAGTATACCAAATTTGATTTCATCTTCTTTTATTATTTTCAATAGTCACTTATACAAAAATTGTAAGTAGCGCAGCTGACTTGATGACACACACACACATTGAAAACAACCACAACAATTGGATATAAAATGTCAACAATTGTAACAACATCAAAAAAAGCACAACAACAACGGAGAATTGCAAAAACAACAATAGTAACAACAAAAACTAAAACACAAATATTAGCTTGTTCTTGTAAGCTTATCCACCGCTTTTGCACACGCACACACCACGTATGCCCGTCAGCAAATCGCGCTAGTTCAAAGCTAACGCAGAAATAGCTCATAAAGCGACAGACTTTCGGTTCTCCAACTATTCCAATGCAATGTTTTCAGCTGTCTTTCTTAACACGGTGATGTCCCACGAAGTTACAATTAACCCTCTCTACTTAACTTTAGAACGCATTCTGAACTGTCTCTAACATGAAGAGTTCTGCTGAAATTATACTACATTCTAAGCCCAAGACAACGCCGACTGTCCCGTAGTATATCCCCTTACAACCAACCAGTTATAAATTCTCTACTATGAAGCTATCGCTTTGTGTAACCGTTCCCTATATTCGCTGCATGGTGCTCACGTTTTTGTGTGCCTTAACGGTGTAGGAGTTACTGTAAAAATGATGTTTTCATTTTGTACGATATTGCAACTGTTGAAAATTTTCTATTTATTCACTTTATTGTAACATCAACAAAAACCGAAAAAAGTGGTTGAGTGCGCGTTCACATATGTAAAATGTAAATATTAACAACTAACAACGAAAGGAACAAAGTAAAAACAAGAACTATATAGAAATATTAAGTTTGCGTGAATCTACGAGATATATAACCAGTTGTGAATTCATACTCACACTTGGCATAATGCTTACCCCAACATAACTAACTGTGCCGCTGTGGTGCAGTGGGTAGAGTGCTCGCCTGCTATGCCAGAGGTCTCGGGTTCAAACCCCAGTCCGAGCAAAACACCAAAAATTTTTTCTAATTAGTAAAAATCCAATTATTGGGTTTTTTAAGAACAGCGGTCACCTCTTGGCAGTGGGCGGCATACCCTCCGAGAGTATTTCTGCCATGAAAAAGCTTCTCACAAAAATGCATTCGCCGTTCGGAGCCGGCATAAAACTGTAGGTCCACCCAATTAGTAGGAAATAACAAAAGGAGCACACCTCGAATTGGGAGAGAAGCTCGGCCATAAAACTCGTCAGAGTTATAATAGCGCCATTGTATTATATTATTATATTATAACTAACTGAACAATGTGTTTTTTGATGCGATCTTGTTTGAGTTTCAGCATCAACAGCGCAAGTGAATGTGGAAAACATGTTCCTCTCTCTAAATCAACGGCCGGCAAATATTTTCCTGGGAGTCGAAGTATGTTCGACTGTCTCACGTACACAGTTCGTAATTACACGCACACAACACGAGCGTCAACAAGCAGAGCACAAATAAAAATAGGTAAAAAAAACTTTTTAAGTTAACCGGTTTTATGTTATACATACACACTCAGAGAAAACCCGCATCGTAAAAATGACTATGAAAATATTCAGCTTTACTATTCGCTTTTTTACTATGAAAGCAAGGAAATATGACTATGAAACAACTTGATCTGAATATAAACGTATTATTTCAACCGTTCAAGTATGAAAGATATTCAACTTGAATATGAAAAACTTTGAGTTGACTAGTAAATACTAATCCAACTGGACAAGTATTAACACCTGTCATTATAAAATTTGTAATAGTCATCTTCAAGTTGAAACATATTTATTTTAACTACTGTTGATGCTTCAACTTGAATATGGTTCATAGTAAACTTAAATATTTAGCACAGTAAAAGAAATTTACGCTGTGTAGATTTTCGTTCCTTCATTTGAATGCGGCTTTTCAAATTTCCGTAATTCTTAGATGGTTTATACATTGTTCGAGCTATATTGCATGATTGAGCAACTCAAATATAACTCATTTTCCACAAGGGAAATGAGTTGGCTTATTTAAAGCCATTTTTCGTACCCCAGAGGTTGGCACTCTCGCCGAAACTTGGAGCTACAGCGCTCCCCCCACGTGAATACATACAATATGAACATTTTTTAAAACAACTATGTTGTAACTTTAACTTGACTATAAAAATATTCAATTTGAATATGCTGCATTTTTCAACATATTTAGGACAACTATTTTTCATAGTTGTTTTTACTATGACAACACTTCAAGTCGATTATGGTTAATTTTCATTTTAACTACTTAATATTTATTATGATGGTATGAAGTGCAACGTAGTCAGAATCACTATTTTCATCCTAGGCGCAAAACCATTGGTAAAAATAGTCAAATCAAGGTGTAAATAGTCAGATTTACGTGCGTTTTTTGCTGAGTGCATTGCAATGTTTAAGATAAATGTACTAAAAACCAAAAAAAAATAAAATAGATACAGTCGTGGGAATTATAAACATTTGCATAGACTAGACTAAAATAAAACCGTGGGGCACGTCAATTGTCTACAATCGTTGATTAAAATGTTTGTTTTGTAATGTTAATCTATAATTAGGCAGTTGTTCAACCGACAACGATGGACGTGTGATAAGTAGGGCTAGAATGTGGAAAAAAGCTAGCAAGCTCGATTATAAGCGAGTTTTAGGGTTTCATAGTGGTGAGCGAGTAGTACTTTTATCATATGTTTTGTCGATTAAAGACAAACTACGAGCAGTGAAACGATTCCTCGTGTGAATGTCCAACGATAAACTAGTTGAAACATCTCTTTTATTAACATGGAGTGTATAACTATTGGAACTTCCATGAGCAAGAAAATAGTAAGTAATTTCCTCACCGTCTGCGGGCCAACTGCCTAACGACGAATTAAACGATTCTTCTATCGCACATTAAGTCGATAATTTGTAGACAATTGACGTGCCCCACGGTTTTATTTTAGTCTAGTCTATGCAAATGTTTATAATTCCCACGACTGTATCTATTTTATTATTTTTTGGTTTTTAGTACATTTATCTTAAACATTGCAATGTATGTATAACATAAAACCGTTTAACTTAAAAAGTTTTTTTACCTATTTTTATTATCCACCCTAATGCCATACAGTTCTCGGCGCGTTTTAACCTTTCACCTTAACTTGGGTGGTGTACCGCTAACGACGTATCATTTTTAGCCACCCTAACGCCACACAGTCCTCAACACGATACAAAATCTTGACTTGGGTGGTGGATTCAGGCTGGATTAATCAGATACCTAAATTACAGATTCAATTTCTAAATTTAAATCTTATTATTATACGCCATTTAGTCTTAAACTTTGCAATGTATGTTTAACATAAAGCCGTTTAACTTAAAAATTTTTTTACCTATTTTTATTTAAATAGAGCGACTCACGCGCCACCTAGCGGCTCCAATTTTTTTTTAAACATTTGTAAATTATTTAAGTAATACACATGCTAAATATCAGCCAAATCGGTCCATAATTAGGATTTTCAGTTTTAATTACCCCGATCTCAGCTCCACCTAGCGGAATTTTTTTTAAGAAAATATTTCTTTTCAAGGTAGTAATACATGTTCCGAATTTCAGCCAAATCGGACCATAAATGCGATTTTTGTAAATATAGCGACCCACGCGCCACCTATCGGAAGTTTTTTTAGGAAAATATTTCCTTTCAAGGTAGTAATACATGTTCCGAATTTCAGCCAAATCGGACCATAAATACGATTTTTGTAAATATAGCGACCCACGCGCCACCTAGCGGAATTTTTTTTTTTAAGAAAATATTTCTTTTCAAGGTAGTAATACATGTTCCGAATTTCAGCCAAATCGGACAATAAATGCGATTTTTGTAAATATAGCGACCCACGCGCCACCTATCGGAATTTTTTTTTTATAATATTGCATTGTCATCGGGGTTATACATGCGTACAAAATTTCAGATTAATCGGTTGACAGGAAGAGGGTGAAATTTTAATTACTAAATTTGACCCAAGAATAAATAATAAATAAAACAAACGGGGTGAGCTAAATAAAACCGTTTAAAAAATCAAATTTTATTCAGTTTCATGCAAGCATTAAATAAAGCAGGTTGATACAGCATTGTTTGATTATTTAATGGTACACTGAGTATAAATGCAAATTATATTTTATTGATCAGGTAGATGGAGTTTGAAAACGATTTCTTTTTTTGTCTAAATATTTTTAATAATGCTGAGTGTCTTGTATGCAGCCAAGTTTTAAAATGCAAAGACGTATTTCATCTTATGACGCCAGTCATCCGGATTTCCAGTTAGAAAGACGAGTAGAGAGAGATCAGTTGATTGCTAAACTTAAAGACTGTTATAGAACAAAATATAGTAAATTATTGAATACAGAGCATGATGACTATAATGCTTTGGCAGACAGTCAACTGAAGGCAACATACGCAATAGCGTTAGCAAAGAAAGGTAGGCCTTTTGAGGATGGGCTTTTTTGAAGAACACCCACATTTGAATTTTTAAAAAACATTATTTTTAATTATTGACAAAAAAAGTTAAAAAAAGCAAAAAAATTCTATTAATATTTATGTAGGTATTTTTATCTGTTAAGCTATACCTACAACAGATACTTTTTGTATTACAGAACTTACTTAAATACATAATGCCTGAAGTACTCGCTTTATTTCGTTGAAAACCCACATTTTAATTTAAAAAAAAAGTTATTTGTTTATTGATAAACAACTTAAGAAAAACTAAGCAAAATCATACACATATTTTTTTTTATATCTAAGTTGAGCCACCTTCATAATTTTACTGTTATACAACCGAGACATAGGTACATTTTGAATTCCGAAAATGTGCTTGATTGAAGCACGTTAGCTTGATTTCATTAAAAACCCACATATGAATTTAAAAAACAAAAAAAAAATTTTAATTTTCAAAAAAATCACCCTCTCCCAAAACTAAAAAAAAAGTTCAAGTAGGCACAAAATATAAAATATATACATATGTTTTCCCTATCAACTTTAAAGCTGATTCCACATAAAACTTTTTCCGCTTTGCGTTACTCCATTTTCTACGCCAAAAAACGCAAAACTGAAAAACTATGCCACAATGAACGTTGTAACATCACTCAAAAAATATATATTTTCTGAAAAATCTGTCAATATCCGTTTTATTTATAAAAAAATAAATAAGAAAATAAAAATCTATAAAATTACTTTCCAATTGTATGAAATTTAAACTTATTTATTTACATTTGAAGTAAAGTGAAATGAAAAAAAAGTTCAACGCATCCAAAAGTTGAGATTTGGGCAACTTTGTGCTTTACGTAACTTCGGCGTTGCGTTACTTTTTGTTATGTGAGAAATCTCATATATATACATGTATTTTATCCCAGCTGTCACGCAGAAAGTGTCACGTAGCGCAACACAAAGTTCTATCTGGCATCAGCTTAAGTTACGTCGACCACGTTAAGATTTATCTGTTAACTTATACAACATATACATTTTTTCCAGTGCAATACCACCAACACATAAGCATTTTTGAGCGTAACATACTAATACTCCCACATATTGCGTCCTCTCACCGTGCCGGCCTCTGCTCTAAATTACCACAAAGCTCAAATAAATAAAGCACTCATACCCAAAATTGATTCCCAGTGGAAGACCCTGCCATCCTGCAGGATGCCCCAAATCAAACTACCTACTCACCCTTCCTAGAGCAGACTGCAGATAGGCGTTCGGCACTGTCTCACACCATGTCATGCGTTCATAATGGGATTGATTCACAGTCAGACGCGCACGGCATACAACGAATGCGATACTGCTGGCACTCTGGAACAGCTTCTCTGTCAATGTCCAGCTTTTGGCAGACTCCGCCTCAGCTGCCTCGGTTCTGCACACTTCTCGCCCCTAGAAGGCATTTCTGATCAGAAAATACAAAAAATATTACAACTTGCGAAGATCTGCATTCCAAAACGTTTCCAATACGCTGTTGACAGGACTAAAGACCATATGTGGTCTAAGTATGTAAGGGATAACTTCATCTTGGCTAACGTCACTTAACCTAACCTCTATTGAATTTTAGTCAATTAATACCTACTGCACGAAGGCCGCCAGATTCACGAAAAAATACTAGCTTCGTGAACCAAAAGACATTTTGAGCTCTTGTTCTTTTAGGAGTCGTTTACTTTCTCTAACCTTTATGAAAATATCTTCGTATAGTGATGGGCGAATCTGAGATGTTCAGTGATTGTTTTGAAAGCGGGTCAGAGATGTTTAAGCGCCTGAAAGCGCATACGAGTGAAAATCATAGAGAGCATTCGAGATGTTCTGAACAATCGAAATAAAAGAATAAAACAATCCGGGCACGCTCATCACTATCTTCATATTTGACAGAAAGTTATAATAAAGCAAACATTAAATACAACTGGGTATAAAATTAAAAACAGCAGCACACATACCCTTTACTCTTGGTTAAAAAGGCAACAAAACCCATACGTCCCATGAAGTTTCGCATTGGAGCTTCACTTCAACTTTGCTGTCGTCATTGTTCTATTTGTGTTAGAACATACCCATATGTATGTATGTATGTAAATATGCATGAAAATATTTTATGTCCGTGAGCAACATTTCACTTCAGCAAAACGAGTTAAAATGTATGAAGTCGATCCTCCAGCTACTCAACCTCCAGCTACTCATGCTTCCGTTTTTCATTGTTTTCACTGCCTTTTGTTTTTGTTTTCTTTTTTTTTTTCTCTAGTTAACTTTGTTTTGTTCGCATCGACAGCTGGTGGTAGCACTCCACGGCTCCCTACAGGGTAAACTTACACACATACTGCTTACCTATAACCATTCATTTTTCTAGCCACTTTTGGACTTGTCCGACCGCATGGTGTGTGTTCGCATATTTCACATGCTGTTGCTGCTGTTACTGTTGCTATTTGTATTTTTAGCAGTTGTTGTTATTAGCGTTGTTGTCGTTTTCATCATCATCATCCGGTCATCACCACACCGTACTACATTTGTCACAATTGTGCGGTTATGTGGCTATGACTTGTGGCTTTGCTGGTTTGCCTATTTTAATCCTTTTTTACCCTTTTTCCTCTTTTATGGTATTTTTTTTTTGTATATTCTTGTATGTAGTTGTGCTTATATGTTTTTGATTTTTCTTTTTAACTGAAATCGAAAGCGTTACAGATTTTCTACAACGCAAACAAATTGGGGGCTATACGAATGAGGTCAAGGGTTTGAGTTTTGCATATCAATTGAATTTACATAGCAGATAAAGAGAGAGAGAGAGTGAGAAAGAGAGAAAGCAGAAACATGACAGCACGCAAGTACCTGAAGCCCTTAGTAACCAGAGAGTTTTTAAAAATATGAACAACGAATACAAAAATACTAAAGACTTTGAATTCGTAGCTCGATAGACAAAATTCGATTTGAGGCAGATTTGGTGGTGTTGTTCCTTTCAAGAGAATGAGTTTTTCAAAATCAGCTGAGATGGTACTTGGCGTATTCGTGAGAAAAGTTCTTCGGAAAATTTATGAACTTTTGCTCGACGGAGACTTCAACATTGTTTAGCGTATAAAAATCCAGCGACTGCGTTATGCATGTAATGAGATTGGATGTAAGAAGGAATGAAGGTGCCCTGACCCAAAAATTATTTCAATCAAGACCTGCTAAAGGCATAAGAAAAAAGAGACCTCCGCTGCGTTGGGAAGATCAGGTGGAGACTGATTCGCCCTCCCTTGGTATTTTCAATTGGCGCCAGGCACCACGATACACACATGACTGGAAGAATAAGGATAAGAAGAAATAAGAAGAAGAAGAAGAGAAGGAGGTTTTTTGTTTGCGAGCTGACAATAATACTTCTTACAACTATGAATCTTCTTTGTTCTATTGAATCACTATCCAAAATCAGCAATCTTCCCGAGCTCGGACCTCAACACTTTAAATTGTACACCCCAGTGTAAAAATGACTTATATTGTTTTAAATATTTCATGAACGGTTGAACGTATCCGAGTTTATTAGTGTGGAGAGTTTTAAGATAGATGACCAGAAGACAATATTTTTTTTACTCTTCTCTTGGCCTACATGTGTCGCACTCCGACCACCGCACTCCCATATAAACACAGGAGCTGGGATCTTTCCAATTATCCCTTCCCAGCTAACAAGAGTGTTTTAATCCACCCAGATGTGGCGCTCCAAAAATGAAGTTAATCAGGAGTTCGTCTTGGACTCTTGGTGCATCTGGTGCGGATGTTTCGTACACCAAAAGTATTTATTTAAGAAGCCCGAAAGGCACATTTCATATATTTAAAACTCGCTTTTCTCAAACTTTTAAGCCTTTATGGAGCCTCTCCCTATAACGTACCGCGCAGCTTGTCCTAACAGATCATTTCCTCCGAACTACTTCAGTTGGCTGGGTGTATAGCTACTAGACATATACGCCGACAGTGATTCCGGCGGCGGCGGCGCTATTCCAAAAACATTTCGGCGGTGGCGGCGCGCCTGCCCCAAATCTACAAATCACAATCCTTATTCAAATATTAATTTTATTTAGTTACCTTAATAGCGCTGGCTGAATGGAATAAATAAACTAATTTCCACCTTAAATTGTTGAAACTTTTTTATTTACAGCAAAAAACAATTGTTACATAAACTAAAATATAAAATAAAGAAAATAATATTAAAGAATATACACAAATCCATATGTAAGGGTAAATTTAAATTCATTTGTTTATTTTGTATGATAATAAACAAGCATACATATATTTACATATGTACATATTTATATATATATAACGCACTTTAAAATAAATATATGTATATACAGTGTTGGAAAAAATAATAGGGACAGAATTTTGCAATTCTCCATTTATTTCATTTTAAGACCAAATATTAATTACCATATATTGATGCTTACACGGAAAGGACATGCTTCATTGACTCTGGGGTGGTTTTTGTATAATAATTTAATTTTTATTAATAAAAATAAAGAAATGTATAATTTAATTTGGAAATAATAATAGGGACAAACTTTAAATACGATTGTTTTTTCAAATAAACTACAATATTACTGCTGCAGCTAGATTTAAACTAATGTTTAGTTGAAGCTCCTTTATTTTTTATAACTTCCTTACTTCTTCGTGGCATAGGGTTGACCAAATCAGCGCAATTTGCAACTGGTATTAAGTACCAAGCTTATTTAATTTTTTTTCCATAACTCTTGCTTATTTTTCCATTTTTGATCCCCCATCGTCTTCTTTAATATTCCCTATAGGGCTGAGGTTCGACAACTGTGAGGGCTACTCAAAAACAGCAACTTTCTTACGTTCAAACTATGAGTTTTCGATTCTGGAGGCATGTTTGGGATCATTTTCGGCATCTAATGATATCAAGGAGGGTTGAAATGGTGCAGTTTTGAGTAGAACAATTAGCAACAGACCTCGAGAAGTAGGACTAAATGGAAGAGATCCCAGAAAAGTTCCGTATCTGAGAAAAAATTATGTAAGCCAACGAACTGAAATTATCCGGTAGCTAAAATTCTTTAGGACTGAGGCTAGTAAAGTAGGGAACAGCCAAAGCTTTTGTTAATAACTTTTAACCGGCAAAAAACAAAACATTTCCGCATTCAGCTTCGTGTTCCTGAGGTCAAAACACGTCGATTGGTTCCTTTTTTTTAATTTTGAAGAACTTTAGCAGTTAGCAAAACTAGGAAAATATGTACACATCTCGCTCCATACGGATACGCCGATTTCACGGATTATGGCGGCGGCGGCCGATTATGAAGGTAATCGGCGCGGCGGCGGCGGCGTCAATCGGCGGCGTATATGTCTAATAGCTACATAGATACATATGTATGTATGTACGCTCGAGATGAGTTTTCACTTTAATGCATTTACCTTCACGAATATTGCGAAAAAATTAACAATTAATGCAATTTTGCTGTAAATTATTCGCTCACAATGTTACTGCCCAACTAATATTTGTGCATCATTTACGCCGCAAAACTATGGCCAACTAAATAAAAACCGATGCAATTGAATTGAAAGACTTGTGCCCCCCTTTGTGCCCTCGAATTCACGCAAACGTCCAAGCGGATGAATATGATCTCTGCAATACGCCGCGGCCAATTAGCAATGCAAACAGCGCCTAATTAAGCAAACCACGCCATGAATGACCAATATTTGTGCGGGAATACATATACATATCTAGTTGCGTATAGTGAAATTTACGCCAAATAACCAATCAAGAGCTACATACATATACCTACATATGTATGTTTACAGCGGCTATGCAAGTATATAGAACTGTCACAAAAACAATGACAGACACCATCACTTACATTCATACTTAGCTATACACACAAAAGTCTATTCGCTTTTAGCTCTATCGGCTCCAACAGCTATATCGATTTGGAGTTGGATAAACTATTCTGTATGAATGAATATGAAAGCTTCATTGGCATTAGGCGCCTAGATTGATATACATACATACAAATATGGGTCAATCAGTAACTCACTGCGTATACACGGTTCATTGCGATGCCAAATGAATGTAGCAACTATTTTTGTAAATTTGTATGTATGTATGATTGGTATGCATACTTTTTGCGAATATAAATATGTAAGTATGTAATGCAGAATTTATATGTAGTTGCTCATTGGGTTATGCTAACGAATCGAGCAATTTCCAATTGTACGTTTTTTTTGTTGACCGAATTTACCTTTTGTATACCAATTCAGCGCGTGGTAAGTTGAATAATTTTACATACATGCATACATATGTAAGTAGCTTAGAATGGTATATATCGAGCTTAATATACCTATGGTTCGGAGGAATAGTAAGAAATGTTTCCTTTATTGAATAAATCTTCCACTTACTCTCTCCTTCTCAGTCATTGCTTGGATGTAAAATAGCCCTCTCTCTTTGCTAAGAGTTTATTTTGGGTTAGGTATCCATATTGCTAATTTTTTTTTTAGAATTTCCCAGTTAGATAATTTGGCCAACAGCCGCGCCGAGGTTGAACTCTACCTTTTTGCTATAAGTAATATGTATAAATCTTCACTTCTAATTCTGAATTTATCGCTGTTTGAATTTCTGTCGCCTGGAGTTCTTGATCTTTGGATTTGTCTCAGAAAAGCAGAATGAACATTTCAAAAAAGAGAAAAGGTGACATATGTATCTATGCATTTTAAGACAACCACTCTATCTCATAATACGCATTTATTAAAAATTATTTCTGTTACAGAAATGAGTGGCTTACTTAATTTCACATATATGTATGTAGGAGTAACAGTGGCGTACCTAGCATAATTTGGCTGGGCAAGCCTTTCTATGAACCATTGCCATTAATTTTCTTTGCTGTATTATATAGGGAATTCTGATTGCGGTTCCATTATTGACTTTGAATAAATTCGTTTTGCATATTTGGTTTGTTGTTTATATTCATACCGTATGATAATCAATGTATTGAAATAAATCGGGAAATTGAAGCCGATGACAAATAATTTAATTTTGATATGCAATGGATAATATAAAGATATGTACCTTTGGTCAGCACATCAACAAGTCCGACTTACTCGGAAGTAAATTCAAGTTCTTCACCATCATAGCGTGAATTATCGACAAAAGCAGAGGAAAAGTATTGTTAGAATCTTCTGGGAAGAATTCAACTTAATTGCTTGCTAACACCAAAATTATATAGAGACTAGCTGATTTTTTGTTTTCTTCGCTGTGATTGGCTATACGTACAAATAAAATACACGTGAATGTTGTTGGTAGGCTAGTGCGCCATGAGAACTTTAACAGTAAACACATTTCAAGCGTAAAATAACCAGATTTTAAAGAAATTCATAAGATGAAATGAACGAAAAAATTTAGGCAAGCCGGGCTTTTCGGCTTGTATGAAGCGCACGCCACTGACGAGTATAATTATTTCCTGCAACACAGTAATAAAATCCTCCTGAAGCCGAAAAATTTCATTTGCTAGAAAATATTCCACAATTACCGGCTCAGCGAGACAAATTATAATAATAAATTTGTGACCGAAACTTCTAGGCGAAATTATTCTAAATTTTCAACTATGAGCAGAGATCTTAGTAACAGAAAAAAAAACTAAAAATAAAAATAGTATAAAATGTAGAAAACTTTTTGTTACTTCGTGTCACTAACAAGCTTGACTATCATTGGCGAAGCCAGTAACGTGAAGACGGAAGGACGTAAGTACATACAAACGTTGTTGGTACTCGAAAAGGCCATAAACTTAATGAGTTTAAATGTTAATCAGTTAGTTGTTGACTTCCGTAGGATGAGCAGTCCTTAAAGGCAATATAATCATTTTTTTTTTGTTTTGTTCAAATCTTTGCACTGTTCTTTTGCATTAGCAAACCGCCAAAATCAACTTGAGCTAACTTAGCGAAGCTTCGGTTTGGCAGTAGTATGGTAAAATCTGTATGTTGATGAAGCAGAGCGTTTTGGCAAGGAATGGGGAGTGAAATTTGAAGTAAAATTTATTCATGGACGTAGTTGAGTTAAAAAAAAAGGAATTTAATGCATGCGTGAGTGTGCTTATGGGCATTTAAATACCCTAAGCATAGGCTTCCCTTAGCTGTAAAAAAAAGCCTGCCTATATAAATTAGTAGGTAATTTTTTTTTGCTTCTCCCAACGGAAGCGCGACCACTCTGCCAGCATATTAAATTTATAATTTCATTTTTATCTTTACCGTTGTCCTTGCAAGTTTTGATAATTTTTCGTGCGCTTTTTCAGTCAATTTCTACATCCGTTTACTAAAAAAAAAAAAGAGAACAAAAAAAAACTTTCCAAAAATAGGCAACAAAAATAGGCAACAAAATTTATTTACCACAATTATACCTAACGCTAGAGGTCACCGTGCGGGCAGAGCGGGAACTTCAGCAAGCCACCAGCTGTCATGCTGCGCTGCTTACGCTGCCACATCCGCTAAGCAGATTTAGCCGGAGATTATAGCAATGTGGTTTTTACTATTTGCCAACAGTTTTCATGGCTCTTTTTCATTGTTTGTTTGTTTGCGTAATTTTATTTTTATTATATTTAATTCATTTACATACTACAAACATGCATACACACATACATTTGCTTAACGGTATTTGTTTTTTTTTGTGTGTTTTTTGCTGCTGTATCATGAATTTTTTTCGCAGTTAAACAATTAAAACCTTTTGCAATTTGCGGTCGGTGGCTTCTATTTTCCACGATTATTGCGGCTGGCTGCAGTATTTTTATTCGGCGGCTGCTTGCTTAAATAGCCACTTGGTCTGAACTTAAGCCTTTTGCTGCACTTAACAGTCAGCTATGCCTTTTCTATGCCTAATTAAACAGTCAGTTTTAAGTTTTGCCTAAGACTTACCTAAGACTTGCTTAAGATTCGTGAGAATGCAAATTGGCTACCCAGTTCTGAGCTGTTAGCAGGAGAAAAGAAATGATATTGCACGCAAATCAAATTTTATTGAGTTAAAAGTAAAGTGCGGAGTTGAAGTACATTGTGCTACAGCAACAACTGGGTATAATAAGCAATAGCATGACTTATAAGAACTTACTGCTGCATCTCTTCAAATAAGCGACTAATTTAACTACCAAAGTTGGTCACACTAATTACTCATGTTTGTTAAATGGAGCTTACGTGTTTGTAAGTGAGGTTCTGTAAAGGAAATAGAGAACTTGATTTGCTTGTTCTACTTATTTTTTTTACTACGTAACAAACTAAAATGGACAAGAGCTAATAAACATCATGCTGACTATTTAAGAACAGAAAGCGTTAAAATTTAGCAACGTATTTTTTCTCTTTTCAACGAATGAAAAATAATTCAAACAGCTTGCCTTTTGTCACATGCTGTTTTTTTTTTTTTTGTAACTTATGTATGTTGTATTGCTTTCGTGAGTGCATTCGCATGCGGCTGTGAAAAATTTCTGTAATTCTCAGCCGTCTTATGCCTTGTTCGAGCTACAAAGCATGAGTGAGCAACTCATACTCGGGGAGTTTTCACAATGAAAATGAGGTTGGCACTCTCACCCGACCTCGGAGCCGCCATTACGCTCCCCCCAACTGAATATATTCAAGGGTAATACATACATATGTACGCACTTATGTAAAAATATATATATTGCATACATATATACATCAAATATGTGTATATACTACAGCTCACCGTAGCCAAATCCGCCCCAATTTCCCCTCAAACAGCAACTCGCCTTCTCCTCTCCCATCAAAGCTTAGACAATTTGGATTCGTTGACATTTCTGTGCGTTTTTTCTTAGTTATAATCTACCCAATATATTTTTACATACTTACATACATACATGCATACATATAAAGGCGGAGAGCACTAAAAAAAACTCGCTAAAATTGACTCACTATTGAAAAATACAGCAAAACTGTCCCTTCTAATCAGCTGAACTAATTTTACTGTACCTATATAAGTATGTATGTATGTAAATCAGCCAAACGCACGCCCACACACCCGCCCACTATACATACATACAAATGTAATGAAGTTCCAATATTGAAATATTTGCCATTGTCCTTTGGGAGAGCTAGCCACGCCGCATATGAAATCAAATTAAATTGTCTCAAAGCAACTTTTGTCCAAAAGTGGTATTTTTGTAAAAGACCTTGTGGGAAACAAATAGCTTGAAATGCAATTTTGTTGGGGAAAAATTTGTTCATGTGAACTCGTAGCAAACTGTATATCGTTTCACAGTCACAATCATTGAACTCGTATAAATATCTCTAATTACTTTCGAAATTCATTCTAGGCTACATACTTAGTATATATATATTTATATTCCTTATATCCCATACCAATCTGTCCTTGCGTGAGTTCAAAAATATATCCACAAACATTTAAAATAATTCTACAGATAGTGGAGCTAGTGATCTGAAATCGGTATCTCAAATAGGAGTAAAGAAACTCTCGATATTCGCCAAAGAGACGAAGTTTTTCTTCAGTCTGAGTCCAGGCTTTTAATGTAGAGGATGTCATGTTCGATAACTTTGCTGTTAGCACTACGGATTCACTCAATCTAGGTGAGGTCAATAACGGCCAGCCAGTCCAATCTAACCTAAGCACTGGAGCCAGCACCTGGCAATGTAGATTTATGATACACCCTTTAGTTCACATCTCTCCATTGCTAGCTATTTATGATGATCTGATAGGCAAAAGCTATAACAAAGCTACCAAACGAGTATTTCGGAGTGGTTGGATCACTTTTTTATTGTGGCGATAACTCAAGATTTTCTTTATGAAACCAAGCTGAATTTTCAATTTCCTTATCATTGGTCTGCTTAAGCCTGTAGAACTTTGCTAAAAGCCCGTAATTTGATTCGCCAGCGAAACATCTCGCTAAATAATCCATCCTCACGTGGCTGATCGTGATTCAGTTTAACATTTCTCTTTCTTGTTCTTCTTAAATGTTTGTATGTTTGCTCATTTTTGCGTTTGCGTTTTGATCTGTGTAAGATTTCGATAGATTTTCGATACAAAATTAGAGAAGGCGTTTGGCAAGAGGATTGAGAACGAAACAAGATTGAGAGAGCGAGTGTAGAAAAAAAGAGCGAAACACGTTATGTGGAGACCGAAAGAAATTTCCTAGCTCATCAGTATCCGCTTAAATGTATTCGAAATTTTCTGTTTCTTTTTTCCTAAAAGATTTTTTTTTTATGTACCGAAAAAACACTTCCACTGAACAAAATAATACACAATATGATATATATACAGAGATGCAAGCATGGTTTCAGATTGTACTCTGAAAAAAATACCCGTAGTTAAAGCAACAACTTTCGGCTGTTGAATCTCCGTCTTTGATTCGACAGCAAAAGTATTTGTTTTTACAGCAAAAGTATTTGTTTTTACAGCAAAGTTTTTGATTCAACAATTTATTCAAACCGGGCGTTATTGTTTCAAAAACTTGCTTGCTTTTAAAAAATTTTTTGTGAGAAAATA
The DNA here is from genome assembly GCA_960531455.1 of Urophora cardui. Lineage (NCBI taxonomy): Eukaryota > Metazoa > Arthropoda > Insecta > Diptera > Tephritidae > Urophora > Urophora cardui. The sequence goes on along the minus strand of OY482672.1, from coordinate 27,215,581 downwards.
TTCTTTTGTGAGAAAACCAACAAAAAATAATAATGATGGAGAGAAGATGAAGAGAAAAACCCAAACAAAAGTTTATTTTTAGTAACAATTTTCTCCCCGTTGTTGATTTAAAAGCAAAAGTATTTGATCCAACAGTTTCCGTTGTTAACAAAACTAATGAGAGCATTTTTTTTTTAATTTTGTTTTACTATGATTCGTATAATTTGTAGATGCTTTTTCGGGAAAGAGGAAGTATAAAAGGGGTTTTAAATTCTATATGATGTTGAATGTTCCACTATGTGATGATTGGATAGAATTTTAGGTTGATGGCATGGTTCGAATCCGGAGGAGAATATAAAATAAAGAAGAAAAATCAGAATAAGAAATAAAGATAGCAACCAGTGAATGATAAGAAGGAGAGAAGAATAGGAGAACAAGCGGAGGCTACATATTTGCAGTTGGAACCCGGGCGGAGAGAAGATGAAGAGTAAAATGCAAACAAAAATTTATTTCTAGGTGAAAATTTTTTCCAACAATCTCCGTTATTGACTTAAATTAACAACGCTCGCACCTTTGAAACAACAACGGAGCGTTGTTGGGCACATTTCAACTGCGGAAAGTAGTTGATTTAACAGCGAAAGTCTTTACATTTACAACTTTTTTTTTTCAGAGTATTAACTATATTCTACGCACATTCACAGGTACATATTTATATACAAGTTTTGATGTTCATTTTTCTGCAGCATACAATATTAACTCACTTAAGTACTTACATATAGCTAAAACCGATAAAATTGTAAACACTTACATACAGCCATACAAACTTTTCGGTGATTTCTAGTTCAATTTGGTTTTAGTTTTGTAGCTTTTTGAACTGCAAATGACACCACGAAATAACGGTATATAACTGAAATAACGGCATTACATTCCACTAAAAGTCGCTGTGACAGCTGTTACCACACTTAAACGACAAATGGCATGAGCAGTTACTGAGTCGCCAGAACACACCACGGCAAATCCAGTCACATACACACAAACATAAAAAGCATACAATAACAGTAACGGCTATAAAAATACCAAAGAAGTAGCGAGAAAAAGGGCAAAATTAGTAACACTTCAAGTGCAGCAGCGGAGACAGCAAGAAGAAGAACAACAACAGCGACAGCCATGGCATCGAATGCGAAATAATAACTGCACAAGTTCAAAACTCCATAAATGGCGACAATTGCTGACCGGATAGGGTCGATGGATGGACATTGGAATTGTTAGTTGGATGAACTACAGTACATATACTCGTACGTACACACACATACATAAGTACATACCTATGTATGTATGTATGTCCTCATCAACGGTGAATAAAGTGTGAGTTTAACGTACCTGTAGGAAATTTAATTAATTTTAAATCACTTTATAAACTACTTTATTTTCAATAACAACTAATTGAAAATGTGACTTTTTCCTTTGCAATGAACTGACTTTTTTAACACGGCGATGTCATAGCAAGCAGTCAATTGCCCTATACTGCATTTGTTTTCAACTACTTTACTAGTAGTTTAAAATAAATAACTTTATCTTGAGTTTCTTTTCAACTACTTTATTTGTAGTTTAATATAAATAACTTAATCCTGCATTTGATTTCGAAATTCAAGAAATGGTAAAAATGCGAAACAAATTTTCCTCAAATTTCACAAATCGTTCTCAAGTTGATAAACAATATTTGAGAAACAATTGAATTTATGTTAATTTTCAAATGATAAATATGAAACAATATTTTCTCCGTTTGAGAATTTCGTTTTCAGTGTTTAATGGGAAGTGAAGCTGAAAAACGGTAACCAAAAAATGGAAAAAACAATCTTGGCATACTTAGATCTGAAAACATGTGTTTACATATAAATATGTACATATACAAGAAACTGTCCCGCGCTGCATTTGTTTAAAGCTACTTTAAAATTAGTTGAATATAAATCACTTTTTAATATATTTATTTTTGCAACTAACTTTTTTTTTCCGTGAGGGGTACTACTTAAAGGCAATACAATACAAGGTATTGTTTTTATTGGTTAATGTACGTTTTCCAATTGTATGGAATGTGCGGAAAATTAATATATTCATCGTATCTAAGTTAATGCGATGGAGAAAATAATGTTCAAACTAGTTTTAAAATATTTTTATAATACGATGAATCAACTTGCTATACACTCAGAGAAAAGTTGCGGGCTAAATTCAAGCTATGTCGTACTTGTTTTAAGAACTATTGAAATTAAGAAAAAGTATACAAAATTTAAGTTTCTCCAATCTTGAAACCGGAATTTCATTCTTGCAGGAAGATAAAAACCTTTTTTAAGAATAACATTCCCGATTTAAGAATGAAATTCTTAATTTAAGAATACTAGGTTCAAGTGTTCTCTGAAAAGATACATACATATGTACATACATACATATGTACATAATTTTCAATAGACGTTGTTTTTTTTTGTTCAAACGAAAAATTAAAAAAAAAATTAAAAGTTTACGAGATGGAAAATAAAATGTACGAAATCAAAAAAAAAAAAAAAAATTAATACTGCTTTGAAGTGTCGCTGATGGTAGTGGCGGGGACTCCAACGCTATTATCTAAGAAGATTTACAGTTTTGCGGCGCCAACTTTTGTGTGCATGGCTCCAATGGTCATGACAGCTTGAATCGTGCACCAGACAATGAAATCTTGGAAGTATCAATGGTTTATCTATGCATCTTGTATTACTGTGTTTGTTGCCATTATTTCCATCTTCTGAAATTCCTTAAGGTTCACAATCGGCATAAAAACTATCGGGCATGGAGCTATTGTCGACCACTTTCCATCAAATGAAGAAACCCCAACAAAAATCGCTCATTCCATTATGGTTTTCCTTGGCATGGAACAGGCATTTATTTGGAGCCGATTTCACACAGGCCCGCGTGTCATGCGCATTTGGCATAAATCAAATTGGTATGTTTAGTTCTGTGATAAAATCGAACTATTTTGGTGGCCGAGTCCTGAGATTCCACTCATCTTGTTTTTAGATTTATGTAAATCCTCCAAAATTGTTGTAGTTATATGTGAATCATCAATTTCGAAAAGGGCACATCTCGGATTTTTTAGGAATTTGGGGTCATCAAATCAACATCAAATAATACACAGATAACAAAGTTAACATCCTAATATTTTTATATCTTTCGATTGCTAATAATCTCCTAAATGTAACTCAATAATATTTTTTTTGCAATAGTATACTTAGGAAATAAAGCCGGAATTACAATAGCGCTGTGGCTGTGGCAGCGGGTGTTTTTCGAAATCAGCTGATTTTTAGAAACTACGGTTTGCAATGAAGCGGCACATAATACAGCAGAGGCAGCTGGCAGCACCGCTCCGTTTAGCCCAAATTCTAAATTCGCTGCCGCTGCCTTGAATCGCAGCCAACTTTTAAGTGTTGATGTGAACTTATGTCTGTTTCCGTACTATCCAATGTAATATATTTTTACTCTGAAAAAAATACCCGTAGTTAAACCAACAACTTTCGGCTGTTGAATCTCCGTCTTTGATTCAACAGCAAAAGTATTTGGTTCTATAGCAAAGTTTTTGATCCAAGAATTTATTCAAAAACGGGCGTTGTTGATTCAAAAACTTGCTTGCCTTTAAAAAATTTTTTGTGAGAAAATATTTTTTTGTGAGAAAACCAACAAAAAAGATAATGATGGAGAGAAGATGAAGAGAAAAATGCAAAAAAAAAGTTTATTTTTAGCAACAATTTTCTGCCCGTTGTTGATTTAAAGGCAAAATTATTTGATCCAACAGTTTCCGTTGTAAACAAAACTAATGAGAACAAATTTTTTTAAATTTTGTTTTTACAATGATTCAAATAATTCATGGATTCCTTTTTAGGAAATGGAAGTATAAATAGGTTACTACAATTCAATATAATGTTGAATGTTCCACTATGAGATGATTGGATAGAATTTCAGGTTGATGTCATGGTTCGAATCCGGAGGAGAATATAAAATAAAGAAGAAAAATCAGAATAAGAAATAAAGATAGCAACCAGTGAATGATAAGAAGGAGGAGAGAAGAATAGGAGAACAAGCATATTTGCAGTTGGGACCCGGGCGGAGAGAAGATGAAGAGTAAAATGCAAACAAAAATTTATATTTAGGTGAAAATTTTTTCCAACAATCTCCATTATTGACCTAAATCAACAACGTTCGCACCTTTGAAACAACAACGGAGCGTTGTTGGGCACATTTCAACTGCGGAAAGTAGTTGGTTTAACAGCGAAAGTCTTTAGATTTACAACGTTTTTTTTTCAGAGTACTAATTTTGTGTTTCCGTACTTTGATGCCAGCAAGCGGGAGAGAATTTAATTTTTACTTAATTGATTTCCACTAGCAAATATTGCTGGCGGGATGCAAAAGCAAACAAGAAGAAAGAGCAGAGGAAAAAATGAAACAAGACTGATTATTTTAATTGAAAAAAGTGGACATGAAAATGGTAAGTAAATTTATGTCACCACGTGTCCAAGGTAAAAGGAAACAGACCTAATATATAGAGAAGTCACTGCCAAATACTGCGAACGCTCTATTGTGTTTGGTCTGGCAGTCACTGCTCATACTAGACGCATCAGCTGATTTCGAAAACCGTCACTGCCCACTGCCACATCGCTAATGTAATTTGGGCTTAAGTTTTTTCATTTCCTGCAAACTTTCACTGTTCAAAGATGTGCCGTTTTCGAAATTACCGATTGAATCATATCATTACCTTAAGACCTGTTTTGCATATACAATGTGTGTGGAATATATATATAAGTATATGTATGTAAAAAATGAATTGTATATTATATATATTACTATATATATACGTATGTGCATTTCTGAAAATAAAACAAAATAAAATACAATTCATTGAAATAACCACTTTTATTTTTTTATTTTGTGAGGTGGGTTAAATGATTTCGAATTTTGAATTTCGAAAAAGTGGAAAATCAAGAATAAATATTCTTAAAACACAGTTGAACATTCTTCAAATAAGATTTTACTTTCTCAAATCTATCATGGGCAATGCTGAAAATAAGTTTATATAAGCTTGTTATTCTCAAAAAAAATCGTCCTAAAAATGATTTTGGCATTTGCGAGCTTAACAGACTTTCATAACGTTTTCGGCTTGATTCAAGCCCGCTATACTGAAATTTAGCTTGCTTTTTCTCTGAGTGTAGCTTCTGAAATCTCTTTGGTATACTTATTGCCCAAAGAGAAGGCCGTTAGATGCTTAGTTGCAAGGATATACAGATATTCGTATAGAGATCTATAGCACTTCATATATAAATCGGTCTTTTGGACTCATCAGCCGTTGGTTTTCTGTTCTATAAATTTCTTCCGTTTCTTTTTTGTTGTTTATTTTTCCGACAGGGTAGGAGTACGGAGTGTATTGTGGAACTAAGCTCCAAGTTTGATTTGGTTATAAACCGGTTTCGGCCATGCGCCTTCTTCAGTATATTTTTTCGTTCTTCAGTCTTTGTGTTTCTATATTTAAGACAAATTTCTGTCTTTCGAATTTATCGAATTTCTGTTATCAGAATTTCTGCTTTCGGATTCGGCTCAGCGGAGCGCAACGGGTATTTGCTAGTTTATAGTATTTTGACAAACCGAGCAAGCCATAGTGCCACTGTGCAATGTGACATCAGCCACATTCTTAGCTTACCACTTCACATACAAACTTATGCAATTATTCGACGCAAACCATAAAAGTGTCGAAGTCACAAGGCCACATCGAATGGCAGGCGTTGTGGCGGCAACAATTGTGATGACAACTAAAACTACTGCATTTGTGTGCGTTTGAGAAAGTATGAACAACAGCGACCAGTAACAAACACCCCCCAGTTGCAGTCAAAAACAATAACTTCCTTAAAAGACTGTAAAATGTAAATTACTGGCAATTTAAGTAGAAGCTGTGGACAAGTTCAAAGGCCCAATTGAGTGTGTGTTTTAATTTAATTTCTTTTTAACTGAAACAAAACTTAAATCTTTGAAACACAAGGCCAAGTAAATATGTATGAATGAATAAAGGATGAAGAAATTTATGCATGTATTTACCTATGCCGTATTGATTTTACTAACTCCATTGAGTTTGATGGATTTTAGTTTTATCAATGCATGAAAAACTTTGTTGCTTTTCAATACCATATTTTCTTATCTTTGGTTATCTAGCATCCAACGCATAATTTATTATCTTTATTGATATGCAAAATGTCATCATTTCAAATTTTCACACATGTAGTACTATACATACATATAGGTATTTATGAACAGGATATGAAGTTTAGGCATTTTATAGGATTTAAAATTTAAATTTTAAAATAATTTAAATAGCATTTAAGCTTCAAACAAACATACATACACACATGCATGCATATGTATTTTATAATTGATTTACAATGTTTTCAGAGACAGAGATATTGAATTTGAGACAGAGTGACGACATTGATGCTTGTTGTTCAACATAATTGAAATTTGATTTGTAGCTAGAAGGTGTATTGAATGTATGTGTAGATATGTATATGAGAAAGAATTCAATATCTATGTAGTGCAATTTAACTATTTAAAAATCCTGGAATGTGTGACAGACAGTAGCTAACCTGTAAAAATGTGTACAATGGCAATTGAGTACACCTTTATTGGCTCTCACGTATTTCATCAATAAGTACCATGAATAATTGTAAAACAGACTGCCAACAACAAAAGACCTTCCTTGAAGGACTGTTAATTCCATCAATCGAACTAATTTTAAAACAATCAGCCTCAAAATAAAACATTTTCCTTTTTTTTTGACAGTAGGTACTGAAAGGATTATTTTATAATTAAGGCAACTTTGAAATGCACAGTGTGTATCAACGGACGTAATTCTCTATAGCTTCAGTTAAGCAGAAACTCCAACATTCTCTTTTATCTTTGGCAATACAATTGTCAACCGAAATAAATAAATACGACAGAATTAAGAATAAAAAATAAAGCAAGATCCATTCATGCCACAAAACACTAATGAACATGCAATACATAAAAACGTAAAAAAAAAGGTCAAAGGTCAAAGCAAAAGCCAATTAAGTTGCTGCCTCTAGAAATTTGCCACCAGGTAGAAGGTGCAAAAGGAATGAGTTGGAGTCAGTAAAGCAAATGGAGCACAACAGAGGAGACAGTACATACATACACGTTTATATAGATAAAGATGTGACCAAATTTTGTAGCAAAGCTAATAAACTACTTAGGTGGGAATGCTATTTGTATCGGACAATATTTCAATGAAAAACTCCAAACCAAAATTTGTGTGTGGTGCTGCACTCATTGGCAATTAAATTTTGTAATGAGCACAATGAGCTTTGCGGATATTCGTCGTGTTTACAACATCGGCTACGGATACTGTCTGAATGTATAATAAATACAATTGAACCCACAATTTCAATATGTATACGTATACAGCTGTTTGGTTTATCGGCTTCGACAATTTCAAATATGCTTGTGTATTTAGTTCAATCAGCTCATTCAACCATATAGCTATAATACATATGTACATATGTGCTCATGTGTCAATGTGACAATTCAATTTTGCTCAAATAATGAGTAGAATTTGCCAATTAACACTGGAACCCATCTGTACTGTATACAATGATATGTCCGTTGTATCGGACACATGTGATTTACTTGCAAACATAAAATAGCCAAATGTGTGCAATTAATTGCTTCGAAAATGTTGCGATGATATTGATTTGGTTTTTATCTTTCACAAGACACAGCTATTAAAGAGTTAAGAAAGGTTTCAGCAATTTTCGGTACCATATCGTCACTATAGAAGAAAAAAGACGCAGTCTTTTGCTGAGGAAGAAAGACGCAAACTATTTTTTTTTTTTTTTTTTTTAAGAAAGACGCATTAAAAATATTTTTCGAAAGAAAGACTCTTTATTTTTTTTTTTTTTTTTTGATAACGAAGAAAGACGCTTTATTTTTTTTTACTATAAAGAAAGACGCATTTAAATATTTTTCAGGAAAGAAAGACGTATTCGATTATTTTTTCTTCGCCAATATTAATGCTAATGCGTCTTTCTTCGTCGAAATATTTTTTAATGCGTCTGCGTAAACCATTTTCTAATATTTTTTTCGTATATATTACGAAATATTTCGTAAATATTACGAAACACTTTCGTAAATTTTCTTTACGAATAATTTCGTACATTGTACGAATGTTTTCGTAACATTATCAAAGGATTGAAATATTTACGAAATACTTTCGTAACATTATCAAAGGTTTAAATGATTTAAGAAATACTTTCGTAATATATACGAAATACTTTCGTACAACAATATTTTACCGTACAAGTCTTCTTTCATTGTAAAGTGTTGAGTCGGTGCAATAATATCAAAAATTATTTTAAGTAGTAAGTGCGTAATGAAATAATGCATAAAAGAATAATGCATTGTATATAAAAAGAAAATATTGATATATAAAATAAACTGTGATATTTTCCAACTTGATTAAACTTAAGGGTGAGTATATTAGTTGCATTTACTTTTTCCTTTTTTCGGTCTTATCTATTTTCCAAAATAAATACTTAATAAAATAATATAAAGAGATATTTCTACACTCAGAGAAAAAATTTTAAAAACATATGAAAACGTGCTTAAAATTGGCAAACACGTATTTAAAAGTGATGTAGATACGACCATTTTTATTTTAAAAAGGTTCATTGCAAAATCAAGAAAAAACATTTAAATTTAAAAATGTTTATTTTTGATTCAAGCGCTTTTATTCCTTTTATTTTAATTTTTAATTTAAAAATGATTCTATTTAATCCAAAATACATTTTTATTTCAAAAGTTTCATTTTAAATTTAGAAATTTTCATTTTTAAAATAAAAACGATCTGGTTTAAAACGTGCATTATAAAAACAAATTTTTTTTTTATTTTTTTTCTCCGAGTGTAGCTGCTTTAATTTTAAGGTTTTAAGTAGTTTCCCTTTATCTTTATCTTTATCTTAGTCTTTATCTTTATCTTTATCTTTATCTTTATCTTTATCTTTATCTTTATCTTTATCTTTATCTTTATCTTTATCTTTATCTTTATCTTTATCTTTATCTTTATCTTTATCTTTATCTTTATCTTTATCTTTATCTTTATCTTTATCTTTATCTTTATCTTTATCTTTATCTTTATCTTTATCTTATACTTAGTCTTAATTTTTCATTTTTATTTTTCTTTTTTTTTTTTTTTTTCTTTTTTTTCTTTTTCTTTTTTTTCTTTTTTTTCACAGGATTATCTATTTAAGGGGATCGGCACGACGTCCACATTTGCAAATTGCGATTTTCAAAGTTTCCTATGTTTGTCAGAACACGTATAAGCAATAAGTACCTCTTATTTTATTAGTTACTAAAATTAATATTAATATAACTGTAAAATATTAAAATAAATAAAAAACTTTTAAATTAGTTGAATAAATTAATTTTAGTAGATATTTAAAACTAAAATGAAATTATCTAAATTTATTTCTTATGCATATATAAAACATCTTTCTCTTAGCATTATTTTATTGATATACATATTTCGAAAAAGTTTTCAAATTTCGTTGAAATATACATCATATGTACATATATATATGTATGTAATAATTAGGGTTTTTTTAACTTTAAGCTAAAAAATAATTTGGTCAATTGGACAACAATTTAACAGCTCTAACAGCCTTCGTAAATGTACGAAAGCGGTTTCGTAATATTTACGAAATCTTTCATTGCTCAAACGTACGAAAGTATTTCGTAAATAGTACGAAAGCCTTTGTAAATACTACGAAAGTATTTCGTAAATAGTACGAAAGCCTTCGTAAATATACGAAAGCATTTCGTAAATACTACGAAAGTATTTCGTAAATACTACGAAAGTATTTCGTAAATAGTACGAAAGCCTTCGTAAATATACGAAAGTATTTCGTAAATACTACGAAAGTATTTCGTAAATAGTACGAAATAGCTTTCGTACTATTTACGAAACCATTCGTTGCTCAATTTTACGAAAGAATTTCGTAATATGTACGAAAGATTTCGTAATATTTACGAAATATTATTTTGAGTGTACGTGACATGTTATCTATATTTGCATGCTTCACTTCATAACTGAAAATAGTTCAAGTCATTGACGAAGTGGCGATATGAGTCGTGTAATCGGCCCGCTTAACTATCAAAAATAGCAAATTATATTCTAACTAGCTGACCCGGCAAACTTCGTTCTGCCCAAAATAGACTTTTTTATTAATTTCATTTCAAAAATTGTTATTACACCTCAAAAGTGTAGTACGTATGTACGTAGTACGTATGGGAGGTGCATGTCCCATTTTTCGATAAATCTTTTTTTTTTTTGGGTGAACATGGTATTGATATCGTATATCTGCATAGTGATTTCTATGTACATGCCATGCACGCTTTTAGGGATATTTAGCCTTAAAAATTAAGAACGCATTTTTTCATAAGCATGCTATTGATATCGTTAATCTCCTGATCAATTTTTAGCTCCCTACCTTGACCTCCTTTAGAAATAATCAGCTTGAAAAATTAAGATTATATGGCAGGTTCCACGCCCCCTTTTCCGATAACCTACACTTTTATGCGCAAAAATTGTTTTGATATCATATAGCTCTGGACCAATTTCCAGGTCCCTGCCTTAAATCCTTTTAGAGATATTCAGCTTAAAAAATTAAGTGTTTATGGGAGGTGCCACGCCCCCTTTTTCGATAACCCCCACTTTTATGCATCAGAGTGGATCTATCTATCATTTAGCTCTATAGCAATTTTCAGGATCCTGTCATTTATTCTTTCTGATATATTTAGCTTCCAGCGCTAAGTATGTATGAGAGGTGCCACGCCCCCTTTTCGTATAACTCCTATTATTTGGTGTTAATATGGAACTGTTATCGTTTATCTCCACACCAATTTCCAAGTCCCTACTTAAACAATTTTAGAGATATTTAGCATGAAAAACTAAGTTTGTATGGGAGGTGCCACGCCCCCTTTTCTGACAACCACCACTTTTCTGAGTGAGAAGGGTTTTGATATCACCTACCTCTATACCAATTTTCAGTTCCGTACCTTGATCTGTTTTAGAGATAATCAGCTTTAAAAATTAAGGTTGTATGGGAGGTGCCACGCCCCCCTAAAATTTTTTTATTTTTTCTTCGACTAAACCTTCGCGGGGTAACAACAAACAAACCCCCCTAAGGAAGTATTTGATTTGATTCAGCCGTTTTCAAATTTTAGCGTTACAATTAAATACCAAATCATTTTTATATATATAGATATTGATGTATTAATGATGAGCAAGCCCTTTTGTAAGGGAAATTCTACTATTTAGGTCCTTTTGTTAAACTAAAGTAAGTACCTAATTGTTTTGTAAAATATGTACGTTTTCGGTTCGAGAGCTAAATTTCAAATTCATAACGAAAGAATGTAATGTAGGTGCCGTTTCGCTGTAGAATCACCTAGTTCTCATATCGAATAACAATATTTTCTGCATTCATTATAGAAGATGAGACTTTTTAAAAAAAAGAGTATAATTTTCCAATCATTTCCGAATTGTGAATCAAGCCAAATGGTTATTCTGTGAAGTACATAATAATCTACTACCGTTCACTGCTTCTGCTGTTATTGCTAATGAAGTTGTTTGCAACTCTTATTGTTGTTTCCTGCTTTCAAAATGATATTCGCAAAGAAAAATATGTGCAATTGAGATTTGCCAAACTTTAACTCCTGGCGCCCAGCTCTATCGATTCATACCATAAATTTGGTCTTTGTGAAGCTCGGAAATCTCTGTTTCCCTCCAATGTCCTTTTCAGCTCTGAAGTCTTAGAGTTGAGCGCCTGGAATTCGATTTTAATTTTTGGCACAAATGTCGGTTAGGCGGTTGTGAAAGTCTCACTTAGGCTGTTATGAAGTTTAAACGGCGATATGTGTGGTATATGCATAAATGTATAACCAGCCAGCCATTGAAAATTTCACAGCAAATAAGTTATGCTGTGTGCCAACAAGAGTTATGTATGGGGTTGTGATGCCATTGTGGCTGAGCAAATTAATTGCCACTATTTCTGTGTTTGAAAGTATGAGTAACTACTTTGGACTGTTTTAGTAATTTAAATTTTACAATTGTTGCCTAGATTCATTTTAGCAGCAATAAATACATACAGACGTCAGGAAGTGTTAGATATAAATATATGCAATGCATTTTAGTATGTACAATAGTGTGCAAAACGAACATAAATCAATTTATGTACATATGTCATGTCAAAAGAAAAAAAAAAACGGAACAAAACTAGTAGTAAACTAGTTGAGAATTAGTTAATTGTACTGTAATGCCTTTTTAGCTAACTGCGTTGTATTTGTATTTTTTTTTTTCATTTCTACATGCGGTTTATTTAAGTGAATTATAATCTATTTAATAAATGTACATTAAAGTACATATCACAACTTAAATCATAAAGTGACACAACTCAAATTTTTCGAAATCGGGTTTCTTTTATAAATCGATACTTAAAATATATCTCTAGCGACTGCCAAAAAATCTTTTCCGATTAGGGTTTTTTTTCAACTGAAAAATATCTATTATACGTGGCAGTGCCTATAAAAAAGAAAAACTTTGTTGGCTCTCCTGAAAATTTTTGAATTTCGGGTTATGTCACTTTATGATTTAGGGTGCAATATGTACAGATATATTATGGAAGTGCAAGGCAATTAAATTTAATGTAGACAATTAAAATCGATGGTTAAACAAATTCATTGAAAATAAATTAAAGGAAATTGCCATATAATTGACAATTAATTAGTGGTTTTTGGTTTGTAAGTATGTAGATCTATATATGGTCAATTCCACCTAAAACGGCCCTATCCAGCAAAATTAGAAATCACTTATTTTTAATTAGATTAAATTTGTTAATATGCACAAGAGGATGCTTTTTATGGGTGAATAAAAAAAATTGGATTCACGTAAATTTTTATAAGTTTGGCAACACTTTGAACTTTGTCTATACTGAATATTCAGTTCACATTCTCTGCAAGGTGTCTCTTTATTTAACATTTTTATACTCTTCCATTCTCAATATTATTAAAACCCGTTACCTCTGAAGAGACTAGGTCATTGTTTTACATTTCTGTGAAGTTTCGATATTATACGTTTTATAGTAACAATTTTATGACGTGTTTAATATACTAAAATTTTCGGTCACACCCGTCACAGAAAAAATTGAAAAGGTCTAATTATATTGGTACTTTACATTTTAACCACCTGACACTCTCCAATAATAACAAAGTAGTCGCGATAAATACTTAGTGACATTTTCTTAAAATTTATCGCAGTAATTTAGTATTCAGTTCTAAAAAATATTTGGTCACACCCGTCACACCAACGCGAAGTATACATATATTTTTTAATAGATTCGAAAAACAGAAAGCGCGAACAGAGGAAGAAGCTTAAAGAAAACAAAGAAAAATATGAATTGCATCTAGCTAAAGAGAGAATAAGAGATAAAAGAAGGAGGGATGCTAAAAAAATGATAACAGATAAAACTGCGCATCTCAGTTTAAAAATCGATACAATATTTTTAACATTTGCCATGCTCCTGAGGATTTTGGATTAGAAATGACTTGGAATTTTTTCGCTACAGACCATGGTAAAGGCGCTGTAGATGGAATAGCTGCAGCTGTAAAAAGAACCTTAAGTACGGGCATTAAGGCTAGAGAATATTTTATGAAAACACCCGTTGACTATTTCCAATATCTAGTTGAAACCATACCTGGGTAATACTGAGTAGTAATTGGACTATTACGTACTTAAATACTTTATATTTTGATCTTGAAGTAATGAGTCCGTACCAAGTACTTTCAGAATATTCAAGTACTAGTACAAGTACAAGTAAAAAGAATTGAAAAAGAATTGAATTTTTAGCAAATACTTCAAAGTAATTAAAAAGAAATGAATGTACTTGAAAAGAATTGAAAAATGTACTTGAGCCGATTTTTCAATTCTTTTCAATTCTTTCAAGTAATTACTTTGAAGTATTTGCTAAAACTTCAATTCGTTTTCAATTCTTTGTACTTGTACTTGTACTAGTGCTTGAAAATTTGGGAATGCAAGTACTAGTACTAGTACAATTCTTTTAAAATGTACTTGTCATAAGTCGTACTGGTACTTGATATTACCCAGGTCTGGTTGAAACAAAGAAACTTAATAAGATCGACGTTTTTTACGCATCAAAAGACGATGTTGAGCGCGACAGTAATTTCTTGAACCCAAGGTGGGAAAACGTGAAATTAATAAAGAATATTCAAAAAATGCACAACTTTAAAAGAGCAGATGCGGTCTCTGTGTATGCTTGCGATTCATATTTATCTGAATTTAAACAAATTTTCCTAAAACATACACCTTTGGAATAATGTGAGTTTTATGATAGCGAGCAAACAATGTTATTTTACTTTTTTTCATATTACGAGTTATAAATGAAGTCAATAAAAACTTTTAGTTCATCAAAAATTTTGAATTTTGTTACTGGGTCACACCCGTCACATAGAGAGGTCACACCCGTCCAGGGTTGCGTGATTTTGATTTGACTGAATCACTAATCAAAAATATTTTCTGATTCTTGATTTAAAATATTTTCAAATCAAAGATAATTTTTATTTGTGATTCGTTTCAAAAAAGAATCAGAAATACCCTTTGATTCGTGATTCAAACTATTTTCAAATCAAAGATAAATTTTATTTGTGATTCGTTTCAAAAAAGAATCAGAAATACCCTTTGATTCGTGATTCAAACTATTTTCAAATCAAAGATAAAATTGATTTGTGATTCATTTCTTAAAAGAATCAAAAATCTTTTTTGATTCTTGATTCAAACTTGATTTCGAATCAAGATTCTTAATAAATTTTTGATTCGAATCAAATTTTTGATTCGAATAAAATTTTTGATTCGAATAAAATTTTTGATTCGAATAAAATTTTTGATTCGAATCAAACTTTTGATTCGAATCAAAAAATTATTTTGAATCAAAACTTTATTTCAAATAAAAAAATACTTAGTACGTGATCCCACCACCCCCGCGAGTTGAAATGCAAAAAATCTAAAATTTCAACAAACGTCTACGTTGTATGGGAGGAAATGCAAGCAGATTTTCGCAGTTGCTTAGCCAAGCATTTGTGCATATATATGTATGTATATACTTACATACATATATGTAGGTATATAACGAATAAATGAATGAAAGGATGAATGAATTATGGTTAGGTGTATGCATACAAAGAGTGGTTTCGATATGTAAATATGTATGTGCATACGTTAGGCTGGGTCAATTTTCTAAGCCATACTGTTCGTAGAAAAATCGGATTCTGCATTAAATTCTATGAAAAATGTGTTCTAGAGCATGCCTCTAATATCAATTTCGAGCTTGCCCATTTTCGATTGAAGTTTACTAGGTATGTAGAATTGTTTTAAGCATAGTAACCCATATACTTTTAAATTCAACCAGTGGTTTTAAATTTATCTCTTTACATTCTTTTTCATTGTTACTTAAACGACTTTTAATAATGCATGTATATAAGAGTTTGATTTCGTTGTTGTGGTTTTGTTGAAAAACGAAAATATTAAAAACAACTCCCATTCGTTTTTTTGTTTCTTAACCCTCTCAACATTAGCTTAAAATTTAGGGGGACTTTTATAACTTTTTTTTCGCATGGGGACCAACACTTACCTCCTGACTTCATTTCCATATAAAATACAGATGTAATCTAACACATACATATGTACATACTTACATATATATGATGTATGTACATATGTACTTACCCCTTAATATGTAAATGAATATACATACATATGTAAATTTCTCTTATACATATCCACACACATGTACTTCCTTATGTACTTATATTTTATATATTTTACATACATTGAATGAACCCAAAAAAAGAACAAAATAACAGAATTTAAAAATAAATAATAATAATGCATTTACCCAAAATGATCTCGTACTAAAAGTATCTTTTACTTGAAATACATATATTTTGGATTCACTATAGGTACATACATATGCATATTTTAAACCCGTTCAAATTAAACGAAAGTGGTTTGTTGTGTTGCTTTACGAACAGCAATTCAATCAGTGAATTTATTGGTAAAATTGATTCTTGTTTACCTATACACAAAATTTCTTATGTACTACTTATTTACTATAATACATGTACATATATCTACTCTAATTCTTACTTCTATGGAGATATGTACATACATATGTACATACCCTGTAAGACAGGAATGATGGAAACTCCAACACATTCTCAGCAAACACTAACACATATAGCAGTGATAGTCATTTGATACATCATTTGGAGAACACATTCATCACATTTTTCATACCGTCCATATAAAAATGATGGAAACTTGTAGGCAGTGTGTGACAGAAATTTCCATCAAACGTGCACCTCAAATGATATATCAAATGACTATCACTGTGTTATAGGGTATATACATACATATGTATGTATGCATATGCACCCAAGTGCCCCCTGCAAAAAAGCCGAGTACTCCATGCACGCTTGTATAGAGTACTCGCTATGGACCAACCGAGTACTCCTCAACCTGCCACATTTCATATAAAAAATATGGTCCATTTAACATTGCGATGTCCCAGGCAGGGATCACATACTCCCATTTCCGCATGACACCCGAGTAATCCAAGGATTACCCACATGGGATTAATTTACGGAGTAGGTACTAAAATTAATGAAATTTAATAATCTCTGAACAGTTTTGAAAGACTGCCAATTCAATTTACATACATTCATAAGTAAGCTTTTCTTTAGTTAAAATAAAATATTAAAATTTTTCTAGCGCAATCACCAGCATTTTTTGTGTCGCGTAATTTTTTCGATACATCGAACATCGATGTATCGATGTTGGTCCTCAAAATTTGCATTCCTACCCTTTATTACTGAATCGTGCACGTTCAAACGAGCATGCATATGTACATACATACATACATACAAATGTATGCACTTGCTTCGTCGTTATCGCTATATATGTACATACATTTCGTTTTCGTAGCAATGTTCGGCTAACTACGAGCCGATGCAGATAAACAAGTCGCTCGCTTGGGTCTATGTTTATGATCACTTTGAAAGTACTCCTACCTACCGCAAAATGGATCATATAATCCTATGATTTTTACAGGGCCTATGCACATACATACATATGTACATATGTATGTATGTACGTACGGCGTAGCATAAACGTAAATACGACAGTCAGAAATATGTATATATGTACATACATACATACACATATACATATTTGGCGTCAGCATACAATTTGGCTGTTGTTGCACTTTTGGTGCATTTTATACATTTTTGTGTTTTAAGTTACCGAGAAGGTACTTGAATAATTCTGATATTAGCTACAGTATTTTTGATTCTAAATAAATTTTTGATTCGAATAAAATTTTTGATTCGAATAAAATTTTTGATTCGAATCAAATTTTTGATTCGAATCAAAAATATATTTTGAATCAAGATTCGTAATAAATTTTTGATTCGAATCAAATTTTTGAATCAAGAATCAAAAAAGATTTTTGATTCTTTTGAGAAATGAATCACAAATCAAATTTATCTTTGATTTGAAAATGGTTTCAATCACGAATCAGAGGGTATTTTTGATTCTTTTTTGAAACGAATCACAAATAAAAATTATCTTTGATTTGAAAATGGTTTGAATCACGAATCAAAGGGTATTTTTGATTCTTTTGAGAAATGAATCACAAATAAAAATTATCTTTTATTTGAAAATAGTTTGAATCACGAATCAAGTTGATTCTTTATTTGAAAGTTGATTTAAAGTCAAAATTGATTCGAATCACGCAACGCTGCACCCGTCCAATTTTTTAAACAAGGTTTTCGCAAGAAAAACGTGAATTTCAAAATAGTAAGTATGCTATATAATCAAAAAGACTTTGAACAACGTGCTGGACAAAATTTTTTATATGCGTTCTGTGAAAAGTTTTACAAAATTTATATGCAAAGTGGATTTTTTTGAAAGCTCAAATAAATAAGGTCACACCCGTCCCAGCTTTCTAATGGCCACTCTGGTCGGAAATGGTGTCCTTCAAGTATATTTCTGCTATCCACCGTTTTTAACTTTCCCATTCCTGGGAATAACGGCCTTTTTTTGAAATGCAAGCTTTCCATTTCAAAATTATAGCGAAAATTATGAGTATCATGGTCACACCCGTCACAATGGAATTGACCATATATAAGGATGAAAGTTTGTTTGTTTGTTTGTTTGTTTGTTTGTTTGTATGTTTGTTCCCTATGGACGCCGAAACTACCGGGCCGATCACATTCAAATTTTGACACAATGATCACCTGATATTAGATTGAAATTATGACCACATTTAATTCTGGTATCTCAATCCCTTCCCGAGATATAGGCCAAAATATGGACCCAGATTCCTCCGGAATATTTTTTTGCATTATTGGTATCAAATTAAAGATATCAATCAGAGCTTCCATAGAGAGTTCATTCCGTTCCAATTTTCCAGTCGGTTCTCCAGAAAGAGACCAAAACGTGGACCCGGATGACCCCAAATTTTGTTTCGTAATATTGGTATCAAATTAAAGGTGCTGATCACGGTATCCATTTATATTTTACACTATACGGATATCTCAATCGGTTCCCGGGATTGAGGCCGCAACATGGACCTAAATAGCCCCCGAAATACTTTTGATCATTATTGGTATCAAATTAAAGGTATCAATGAGAGCTTCAATAGAGAGTTCATTCCATTCCAATTTTCCAGTTGGTGCTCCAAATAGAGACCAAAACGTGGACCCGGATGGCCCCAAATATTTTTTCACAATATTGGTATCAAATTAAAGGTATCAATCAGAGCTTCAATAGGGAGTTAATTTCATTCCAATTTTCCAGTCGGTTCTCTAGATAGAGACCAAAACGTGGACCCGGATGACCCCAAATATTTTTTCGTAATATTGGTATCAAATTAAAGGTGGTGATCAGGGTAGCCATATATATTTTACACTATACGGATATCTTAATCGGTTCCCGGGATTGAGGCCGAAACATGGACCTAAATAGCCCCCGAAATATTTTTGGGCATTGTTGGTATCAAATTAAAGGTATCAATCAGAGCTTCAATAGAGAGTTCATTCCGTTCCAATTTTCCAGTCGGTTCTCCAGATAGAGACCAAAACGTGGACCCGGATGACCCCAAATTTTTATACTCAGCTGTACTAGTACACAGAGTATTATAGTTTTGATTTCATAACGGTGGATTGTAACAGAACGAAATAATCGAGATAGATATAGACTTATATATATCAAAATGATCAGGGTGAAAAGAGAAATCGATTGAGCCATGTCCGTCCGTCCGTCCGTCAGTCCGTCCGTCCGTCCGTCCGTCCGTACGCACTCTAACTCGCGCAAAAATTGAGATATTTTGATGAAATTTGGAATGCAGGTTGGTATCGAGACTGGCACGGTTGGTATTGAAAATGGGTGAAATCGGACCATGACCATGCCCACTTTTCCTATATAGAAAATATCGGAAATTTGGTATCTCAGCCACTAATATAGCTGGAGCAATGAAATTTCACCCACGTGTTGAGCTCAGTTCCTTATGAAGAAATTTGATGAGATTTTGGAAAATGGGCGGTGCCACGCCCACTTATTAAGGGTCAAACATTGAAAGTTTTATATGTCATAACTCAGAAACCGTTGAAGATATATTGATGAAATTTGGTATGCGTGATTTGCTTACTTGGACAAATGCTTTGACGGAAAATTGTCAAAATCGGCTGACGGCCACGCCCACTTTTATATATGGGAACTATAAAGGGGCCTAATAAAAACATTTTAAGCGATATCTCTTTCAAATATAAAGATAATTCATCGAAATTTTGTGGAAGGAGTCCAACTATGGACATAAAACAAAAAATACAAAAATTTTGGAAAATGGGCGGTGCCACGCCCACTTATTAAGGGGCAAATATTGAAAGTTTTATAGGCCATAACTCAGAAACCGTTAAAGATATATCGATGAAATTTGGTACGTGTGATATATTTACTTAGACAAATACGTGGACGAAAAATTACCAAAATCGGTTGACGACCACGCCCACTTTTATATATGGGTATTATAAAGTGACCCAGTAAAAACATTTTAAGCGATATCTCTGTCAAATATAAAGATATATCATTGAAATTTTATGGCAGGAGTCCAACTATGGACATAAAACAAAAAACACAAAAATTTTGGAAAATGGGCGTGGCACCGCCTCCTTTTAGACAAAGGAATCTACGAGATTTCGGAGCCCATAACTGGACAAACAATTGAGATATTATGACGAAACTTGGTTTATACACTTTTATAACTTGTGTTAATAGACAGGCAAAAACTTATTGAAATCAGTTTATGACCACGCCTACTTTTTAACAAAGATATTTCTGGAACACCCTTTGGGAATTTGTAACGTGACATCTTTGTAACTAGAAGTCATAAAGGAATAAAATGTTGCACACAGAATAATATTGATAGGCTTAGTTGGATGACTGGTAAAAATGTTGAAAATGGGCGTGGCTACGCCCACTTTATGCAGCACTCGCTTTATATAAAGTATACCGTGTTTCCATCAAACGCAAACAAATTATGAAAGCATACAGCTGAGTATCTAATGTTCGATTCCACTCGAACTTAGGCTTAATTGTTTTTCGTAATATTGGTATCAAATTAAAGGTGCTGATCAGGGTATCCATATATATTTTACACTATACGGATATCTCAATCGGTTCCCGCGATTGAGGCCGAAACATGAACCTAAATAGCCCCCGAAATATTTTTGACCACTATTGGTATCAAATTAAAGGTATCATTCAGAGCTTCAATAGGGAGTTCATTCCATTCCAATTTCCCGGTCGGTTCTCTAGATAGAGACCAAAACGTGGACCCGGATGACCCCAAATATTTTTTCGTAATATTGGTATCAAATTAAAGGTGCTGATCAGGGTATCCATTTATATTTTACACCAGGACAGCTCAACGCTCTCGTATTGAAAGTACAAAACTCAATACATCTACAAATTTTGTATATGCACTGAAAAAATTTTTTGCTCATTTAATTTTTTTTATGAATTCCAATAAAATATTATTTTAGAATTTATTTTCAAATGGTAGTATCAAATACATAACAATTTTTTTTTATTTTTTATATGAAAATTTTTTGAATACAAATTTTTTACAGTGCTTTAATTTTTTGAATTTTTTTTCATTACAAATTTGTTATTGTAAATTTCGATTTATTATGGCAGTGCCCGAGCTCCTATACAAAGTGGCTTTGCTCTGCACATTCAATATGAATCATAGGCACATTCATATAAAATTTTTTTATAACTGAGTGCTTATGGGAGTGCAAAGAAAATTTTATTTTCATATCTGAAGTGAAAATATGTATCTGTGCCTATGATTCGGAACAAAACAAAAACAATTGTGCTTTGAGTGCCTATTAGGTGAGCAGCCCTGTTTTACACTATACGGATATCTCAATCGGTTCCCGGGATTGAGGCTGAAACATGGACCTAAATAGCCCCCGAAATATTTTTGGCCATTATTGGTATCAAATTAAAGATATCAATCAGAGCTTCAATAGAGAGTTCATTCCATTCCAATTTTCCAGTTGGTGCTCCAAATAGAGACCAAAACGTGGACCCGGATGGCCCCAAACATTTTTTCGCAATATTGGTATCAAATTAATGGTATAAATCAGAACTTCAATAGGGAGTTCATTCGATTCCAATTTTCCAGTCGGTTCTCTAGATAGAGACCAAAACGTGGACCCGGATGACCCGAAATATTTTTTCGCAATATTGGTATCAAATTAAATATTTTACACTATACGGATATCTCAATCGGTTCCCGGGATTGAGGCCGCAACATGGACCTAAATAGCCCCCGAAATACTTTTGGCCATTATTGGTATCAAATTAAAGGTATCAATGAGAGCTTCAATAGAGAGTTCATTCCATTCCAATTTTCCAGTTGGTGCTCCAAATAGAGACCAAAACGTGGACCCGGATGGCCCCAAATATTTTTTCGCAATATTGGTATCAAATTAAAGGTATCAATCAGAGATTCAATAGGGAGTTCATTCCATTCCAATTTTCCAGTCGGTTCTCTAGATAGAGACCAAAACGTGGACCCGGATGACCCCAAATATTTTTTCGTAATATTGGTATCAAATTAAAGGTGCTGATCAGGGTAGCCATATATATTTTACACTATACGGATATCTTAATCGGTTCCCGGGATTGAGGCCGAAACATGGACCTAAATAGCCCCCGAAATATTTTTGGGCATTGTTGTTATCAAATTAAAGGTATCAATCAGAGCTTCAATAGAGAGTTCATTCCATTCCAATTTTCCAGTCGGTTATCCAAAATATATTAGTAATCATGATGTACACCGATATGTGCACCGGATGGCCATGTAAAGTTGTTGATAAGGAACGTGAGACGGGAAGAGAGAGAGTAGTATAAGAGGAGGAAGAGATAGGGGAACGGGAAATGCTGACTGGTGGGGAGACCGATAGGGAAGGGAGTGGCATAGTGTGATTTGTCGCAGCGAAGTGTGACGCGTATTTGCTTGTGACTAATATTAGGTGATTGCAAACAAATATACAAACATGCTTTTAAATAGACAACGGTGTTGATATTTTTTTTAAATACCATATGCTATTCATAAAAAATGTAATTCAATATATACTTACTCTATGTGGGGTCAGAATATTTAAAATCGATCAAAAAAAAAAAGTTAGCTGCGATTTTTGCGAATCCAGCATAAATCGATAGCCGCACGACTTCTAAGATTTTCTGTATACTTAGTTTTAAAAATTTATTTTTTTTTAAGTTTATATATTAAGTTAAAGTTTGATGTGATTTTTGGGTAAAATCTTAATATCTCGGGAACTATAAGTCGTATTTGACTGATTTAAAAGGCATTAGAACCAGAAAATTCCAGGCTATTATAAAATGGTACCATATTGCTACATTTTATATTGGAAGCATAAAAACAAGATTGTGAGGTTGTAATTCGCGGTGTTCTCCTACTCAGAAAATTTGCAATTTAATACCACAAAGAGACCTATCAATCAAGAACCAAAGCCCACTTTCGGATTTTTGGGACAGGCATGATTAAAGAAACTACAGCGATGAATGTTACTCTATGTTCAGCAATACTTGCACTTCTATCAATAAAATATACCACTATGAGTAAAGCTAGCGGTAGGCTTTGCTTTTTATCAGATATCTTACCTTCGTACCAATATAAGAAGAAGCTCGTTTTCCCATTTTTACTTCGTTTCGATCATTTTTATCCACGGATTTAAAAAATTAATGTTTAGTTAAGTTTAGTAAACTTTATGTTTAACAAATTCTTTTAAAAATGAAATTTCATTACATAAAATATGTCGGGGATCTTCAAGTACATATACATGGTACTCCCGAGTATTTTTTTATATCTTTCGCTAATTTGAAACGGGGTTTTAGAAAACTATCTTCATTGTTGTAATCTCCATCTTTACCGTATCCAAAAGAAATATTTTTGAAAAACCCTGCCACCTTTCCTACAGTTCCTTAGTTCCTTAGTGTGGTTCACAAGTGGTCTCTGTGCGCTGACTCGAGAAGCGTGTCGTTAACTGTGCCACCCAATCCATCACATGGACCTTTTCCATGGGATGTTGAAAATAAATGACTAAGCTTGGTGTATACACTTTTGTCACTTGTTTACTTGTAATACACGTTCGAAATCGGTTTATGACCCCGCCTTCTTTTTAACAAAGATGTTTCTAGAATGCTCTTCAGAAATTTGTAACGTGACATTTTTGTAACTAAAAGTAACACATTGATACAATTTTTCACTAACGAGTATATTTATGTATACGCTTAGTCGGATCATTGATACAAATTTTGAAAATGGGCGTGACTACGCCCACTTTATGCGGCAACCCGCTTATATAAAATACACAGTGTTTCGGTCAAACGCAAACAACCAATGAAAGCAGATGAGTATCTAATTTTCGATTCCACTCGAACTTGGGATTCCTTACTTGTTAATAATAGATATGTATACGAGCACAGAATATTTATACCATATTAATCAATACATATTAGACTTAAAAACCATTGTCTATACGGGTAAGTATGCTGTAAACATTTAGCAAATTAAAACACCCAAAAGAAAAGCAAAAGAAATACGCTGAAACCTTGGTTCAAATTAGCGAGAGGTGTCAAAAACACTCGAAAGTACCATGCATTTGTACCCCAAGATCCCGGACATATTTCATGTAGTGAAATTTCATTTTTAAATAAATTTGTTAAACATAAAATTGAATAAACTTAACTAAACATAATTTTTTTTAAATCCGTGGATAAAAATGATCGAAACGAAGTAAAAATAGGAAAACGAGCTTCTTCTTATATTGGTACGAAGGTAAGATATCTGATAAAAAGCAAAGCCTACCGCTAGCTTTACTCATAGTGGTATATTTTATTGATAGAAGTGCAACTATTGCTGAACATAGAGTAACATTCATCGCTGTAGTTTCTTTAATCATGCCTGTCCCAAAAATCCGAAAGTGGGCTTTGGTTCTTGATTGATAGGTCTCTTTGTGGTATTAAATTGCAAATTTTCTGAGTAGGAGAACACCGCGAATTACAACCTCACAATCTTGTTTTTATGCTTCCAATATAAAATGTAGCAATATGGTACCATTTTATAATAGCCTGGAATTTTCTGGTTCTAATGCCTTTTAAATCAGTCAAATACGACTTATAGTTCCCGAGATATTAAGATTTTACCCAAAAATCACATCAAACTTTAACTTAATATATAAACTTAAAAAAAAATAAATTTTTAAAACTAAGTATACAGAAAATCTTAGAAGTCGTGCGGCTATCGATTTATGCTGGATTCGCAAAAATCGCAGCTAACTTTTTTTTTTTGATCGATTTTAAATATTCTGACCCTGTGTAGACCAATTAGTGGGCTAATTATTATTAGAACAATTTTGCATGATTTCTTCTTAAAGTTTTAAATTTCCTTGACGCACATAAAATTTAATTTTTCTCATAAATATGTCCATATGTTTGTATGCACTCATTTGTACCAACGCCCGAAAACGCGAAATGTGTGTCTTACCTACCATCAAGTTGCAACTTGTGCGCAAGAAAGAAAATAAGTTTTAAGTAGAACTTAGGCATCATAATGTGTGCATTTTATTCGTATGTGCGACACAATCAGTGACAGCTGCAAGAAGGAATAAAAGAAAAAATCTCGAATGAAAAGTGATATGCTTTTTCTTTTTTTTTTTTTGAGAAAAAATCGCTACCATTGCATTTGTGAACAAATGACTGTGGTTAAAAATAAAAAAAAAATACTTAAGACGACTTTGAAATTACTTTATTTTCCCTCTTACGTACTTAACCATATATAAGTTTCCCATCTTGGATAACACTCCATAGCATTGGAATTTTCGTGGAACCCTCGAAAAGCGGCTTTTAAGTGTACTAAGGCTTTTTTGACAAGGCGTAAAAACTAACCGACTTAGTGGTCAATATCTAATCCATAAACAAATTCAGATCGTCTGAACTAGTACTTTATTTGGCAAAGTTAGTCTGGGATACGTAAATTTTCATAAGCCCAATAATTTAATTGGAAAGTGCAATACATAGCATTACTTATGACGTTTTCATTTCAGAGAAAAAATAATCACATAACCTGACTTTCTATAAAATTGAATTTGTATATTTATATAGAAAATATAACCTATCATCAAAACAAAAAAATACACGGCTTCCCTTTTTTACAACGAATTTAAAATCTTGTCCATTTTGCTATGCTTAACACACCACATATGTATGTATGTATGTAAATGCATAAATATTCAAAGTAGCCGCTAGCATTATGCAACCACTTATTCAACATTATGAAGGCTTTAAAAGTTTGCTAAAAAACTAAAAAAAGGAATACCAAAAAAAAAACTGTAAAATACGCCGCAAGAAATTTCTTTGCGCTCCAACGCGCTCAAGTGCGAAAGTTTTGCCACAGCACATATGAGTGAGTATTTACACTGAAAATACTTGTAATTCTTTTATTTTTCTTTTATTTTAAAGCACTTTCATTTTACAACTGCTCCCATGCACTTTTTTTCTATTTCTCTTACATTTTTCGCCTTGTGATTTTCTAAGCAATAAATTTTTTCTTTTGCTCACATTCTATAAATCCTTGAAAATTGGCAGCTCATTGCAGAGTTTTTATTTGTTTTTGGTATGTTCTGACTTGACATTGCATAGCTACATGCACAAACACGCATGCACATGTATGAAAATGGGAAGTGTGCTCAACTGCAAGTTTTGCTGTTCACCTTAAGCTCACCCTCCACACTTTTACAACCTTAGATACTCCCTCGCGGCTTATTCACCCAGCGCGTATATTTCTGATATGTGTGTGTGGTGCTACACTTTTTTGGTTGTTGTTCGATGCCGCCACTCGAACCACTTCCAAGCAATTGCCTTTTATAACTTCCGAACAATTTGATTTAATTCCAATGAGGAAAACAGGAAAAGGTAAACGAAAAAATTAAAGTAAAATGTTGTAAAAAAGCTACAACAAACAAAAAAAAATTTATTGTAGCTGTAGCTTATCGTAGGTACTAGAAGCAAACAGAGCGATGAAGGTAGATCAAAAGGTAAAATATACCTGCCATCACCCCTCTTCCCTCCTCCTCACCCTCTTTGTCGTAAGCTATCAATTCGCAATTCGTAACTTTTTGACGACAAGTACTCATATGCATTGCTCCTTGCACATTACACTTTACACACCTCCGCACACACCAACTCACCTCAATCACATGCGTGCATGAGGCATTCAAGCATTCAGCGGTTAGAACTCGCTTATTTGGTAGCAACTCCGTGTGGTCTGGCTGCGTTGTGTAAACGGTGTTGCTTTATGACATACCTAAGGCAACCGCAGAAGGTACTCCGCCCGCGTTCTCAATCGCTTTGCAGGTATGATGGCGTAAGTGAGATGTTACGTTAAGAAGAAGGTAAAAGTAACAGAAAGGCAACATCAACTCAGTGACATTAAAAGGCGACAAACGCGGCATGGACGATGATGATGATGATGCGATAAACACATGCACGCATGTGTCTGTGTATAAAAATATTACATAAAATCTCATTTTGTATGAATACAACAATAACAAAAATCTTCTGGAATAAGTTAAGGGCAGAAGAGCGTGAGCGTAACTTAATATATTATACCAAGTTTTATTTAACGTTCCTTATTATATGAAATATGAGATTTGAGATATGAGATATGAGATATGAGATATGAGATATGAGATATGAGATACGAGATATGGGATACGAATTATGAGATATGAGATATGAGATTTGAGATATGAAATGTAAAATATGATATATGAAATACGAAATCTGAAATATGAAATATGAAATATGACATATGAAATATGAAATATGAAATATGAAATATGAGATATGAAATATGAAATATGAAATATGAAATATGAAATATGAAATATGAAATATGAAATATGAAATATGAAATATGAAATATGAAATATGAAATATGAAATATGAAATATGAAATATGAAATATGAGATATGAAATATGAGATATGAGATATGAAATCTGAAATATGAAACATGAAATATGAAATATGAAATATGAAATATGAAATATGAAATATGAAATATGAAATATGAAATATGAAATATGAAATATGAAATATGAAATATGAAATATGAAATATGAAATATGAAATATGAAATATCAAATATCAAATATGAAATATGAAATATGAAATATGAAATATGAAATATGAAATATGAAATATGAAATATGAAATATGAAATATGAAATTTCAAATGAAATATGAAATATGAAATATGAAATATGAAATATGAAGTATGAAATATGATATATGAAATATGATATATGAAATATGATATATGAAATATGAAATATCAAATGAAATATGACATATGACATATGAAATATGATATATGAAATATGAAATATGAAATATGAAATATGAAATATGAAATATGAAGTATGAAATATGAAATATGAAATATGAAATATGAAGTATGAAATATGATATATGAAATATGATATATGAAATATGATATATGAAATATGAAATATCAAATGAAATATGACATATGACATATGACATATGAAATATGAAATATGAAATATGAAATATGAACTTAGTAATAATTATTCACCATATCATATTTTTCGTAAAACTTTCTAAAGTTAAACAACTAAAAATAAGCGCACGTGGGTATAATTAAACTCAAAAAAAATAATGTTAGCTGCAATAAATAATGGAATACCATCTTCCCACACTTCCATACAAAAATGTCTAAAGTGATACGGTTACACGCAAAAAGTGGTTTGACTAAAAACCGTCAAAAGAATTCGCGTCTAGCCACTCGGCAACACAGTAACATGGCAACATAACAGTCGGCAATTTAAAAGCCAAAAAGTGGCATTGCAATGTCGGCGATATGTTTCTGTATGTGTGTGCGAAACACCGCTACTTGCCGGTTTGAAGGTGTACAAAGGTTTACAAAAAGTGGATGATAGAAAAAGATGTAAAAAATCTGAACATAAATAAAAAAATTTAGTATGTACGAGCATGTGCCTGTCAAAAAACACACACAAAGCCAAAACCAAAAAACTTTGCATACTTTTGAGTGCTGACGCGTGTCATTGAGAGGACAAACTTTTGCCGTTACATCTTTTGATGATAGATGCAGATGTGCGCCATTACATATGTAAGTGTGTGGGTGTGCGTTTGTTACATGCTATCACCGAGAACGTTTTTAGTTGTAATGCACAACGTTGGGTAAGTGCAGTTTGCTGCTGCGCCTATAAATATGCAATAGTTTGCAAAGCTTAAACAACGCACAACCACAACCACCGGTAGCGTTGAATAATGTAAAAATGTTAAAAAAAGAAGCTGCAATCGACTAACTAACTTTGTTGGCGGCAATATAATCATATGCATTATGCATGCAGCCGGCGAAGGCATGCGCTCATGCGTTCAAATACTAAAATTTTAAGCATTTACATTGGCATGGCTGTTGAAAATACATATATGTAGGTATGCTTAAAATAGCCTGGAAGAATGATATGCATGTGTATACATATCATATAAGTATGACAAATGAGTATGCGCTAAAGCCATATAAATTTATTTAGGCGACGACCGCAAAACCAACGTCAAACATTTCCGAAATTATTATGTAATGAACCATGCAGCTCATTTCATAAAGTTAAAAGATTTAATTTGCTATCACAAAAATTAATAGTTGGCTAAATTCCATGAATTAGTGTTTATACTATTTATAGTATGAACTAGGTATATTCCCAGTAGAAAGTAGCTGCAACCGTCCTTTGCTGAAGAGCAATAGCATGTGATTCTCCTATGCAACCAGTATAGGCATCAAGTATAGAACAGTTTTTATCAAATCAATTATAAACTCCTATTTAGTGAAATGAGATACATACATATATGATATTCACAGAGCCATCTGTGATACCCCATTGTTTCTGGAACTTTTAGAGAGCACTTCGTACTTTTCTTGAGTAACATCAATCGCTTTAAGAAAACTTATGCAGTGTACATAGAAAAACCAACTATAACTCACTAAAGTGCTTACCAAAGTGAAGTATCAAAGCTTTATTTTTGCTTTAAACTTAATTTATTTCACTAGAAATTCACTTGTCTCTTTCCTTCCAAGAAAAAACAAGAACCATTTAAATGGAATATTATCCATCATTTCAACTGGGAAGTAGTGCTCATAAAAATTTTCCACAATATTAAAGGTCATTTGAGGCTTTCAATTCTTGATTAGAATGGAACCCAACAAATTTTCCACTGTTTGAAAATATTAAAAGTGTACATAAGGGTGGTCCCCAAAAAATCAAATAAGCTATTTTCTTCGGTCTCATCCCCTACATCGGTAATAACACGGTCACATATGTATAAATTTTGGTCCCGAACGGAGATGGTTAAGTGGTATCGTACAAGGGTCAAAGTTCATATTAGATACCATATAAAGGCCTAACATTTACATAACATTTTTTCATATCTAATGCCGGAAATCGGTAGTGCTGCACTCAAAGATATTAAATATAAATTTTGGTCCCAATCGAAGACGATTTAGGGGTGTCGCACAGCGTTCACAATTATGCTCAAAGTTTGCATTTGGTATTTTTGAGTGCAGGACTATTGATTTTGAGCAACAAATATACACAAATTTAATTTAACTTAACTGTCTCCTATCGGGACCAAAATTTATGTGTGATATCTTCGATTATATTAGCATCGACTTAGAGGGTGAGGTTAAAGAAATATAATATCAAATTTGTCTGCATACATTTGCTGAGCACTCTAGTGTAAAAATTTACACACGAAAGCATAGGAAGAGGAGACTAAAAAACAAAGACCTTTTCATATTTTTAGTTTAGTTTTAATTTCACATACACACACAGTACTTACATACATACATATTTCATTCCATCTTACGCTTGAGTAATAACTGAATTTATTACCATCCTAGCCTGCTGATAACTATGTACACAGCACTAAATACATAGATACATATGTAGTACATAGCTAGGTACAACATTAGGAGCTGCGACACGGCATGAAGAACGCAAGAGTGCGGAAATTTAGTGCTGGCGATATCGTAAAAGTAAATCCATGACTAACCATCCACCATTCACCTGGCAGCAAAGAAAGGTAATGATCGCCCTTGTGGATTGGTAAAAGTCAGTACTGATTATGTTCAAACATTTTACGCATACATAGACACATATAAAGACACAAAATCATATACACCCAGCAAAAAATCTATACCTTATTTAAGAATCATTCTAGAAGATTTAAAGGCATTTGAAATAAGGCCACAAAATTCTAAGCGAACAAAAGTCGTATTACGCTCGCCACACATTGTACTCTCTTTGCCTATGTTTGCTCATAAAACTCAATTCCCTTTCTCTCTATTTGGGATATGTGGAAATTATGTATTACATTATTTGGAGCAGAGAGAATGAGTGCATAACAGCAAGCAGGGCTGCCAGCGTATTCCAGTTTAACATCTTAGGCGCCAGAAATAAGCATAACCTTTTTGCTGGGCATAAATGCACACATACAAAAGCACAGTATTTCTATCTATCCTGCGGCTATTTCACAGAAATCAAATCGAAAGCTTAAAGCAGTCTGAAGTTCCAGCAAATAGCCACGTAAACAATACTGCAACAACAACAACAACAACAAGAACATCAACAACAGCGAAACCGTTAAGTGTTCTGAGACGCGCATGTGGGATTAGTTACCTCGCGCTGCCGGACCGTGCTAAGCAGCAACACAAAGCCAACTTGGCTAAAAGTAAAATCAAATTGTTATAAACTTATTTTTCTCTTTTTTTCGTCTTTTTATTTACTTACCTACATATTTACACTTCCTTCGGTTGGAAACGTTGCTGCTTTCAATCGGAAATACGGTAAAGCTATACATAACTTGCCGTCTTAACTTAGTTTATTTCTCTGGTTTATAAGGGGGTTCTTTGCTGTGGAGGACCCAGCTGGAAATTTGTAAAGCAGTTTTTCCGCTTTTTGTTTTGTAGAAAAAAATATGTTTATTCTAAGTATAAACGCTAATCTCTAGAGTTTATTAAGTATGTATATATAATTGCTCAAGCGTATTTACTCAAAAATTCTATCTACGACGTTTTATATGTTTGCCTTTAACATTTCCTAGCGGCCAACTACCTTCAACGCGCAACGCACAATAATGCTTATGAACGCACACACACACTTTTTAAATCAGCAGAAATATGAAGTAAAGTTAACTCATTCAATCAATTTGGCTGCTATTGAATCAAGTATTATGCGATTTATGAAATTAATTTTATGTATGTACATAGAAAATAGGGGAAATGAACATAAAAGTTGCGATATATATACATATGTACACATAAGTATTGTATGTACGCTTGTATGTACATATGAGCATGTAGAAATGCTATCATTATGTGCTCCCATGAAATCTAGTTATTTCTAATGAAAATCAAATAAATAACTTTAAGTAAGTGAATGAGATTTTTATGTGTTCGAACTTTGCACTTTATTCGATCGAAAGTTTGTTATTGTTGTTGTTGTTGTTATTATCTATGTAATCCTAAATTTACAACTAGCATGTGCTTAATATACCTTTGAACTGACCAAAGAGCGTAAACATCCATTTTAGGTTGATGTTGCAGTCTTATGACTGCAGAAATCGAGAATATTTCGATGTTATTCACTTGAACAGGAAATATCCAGTTATGAGCATAGGCTATTAGTTCAAAACTTCGTAAAATAAGTACATCTACACCAGACCTGGGCACCCTCAATTACATTTTGTAATTGATTACACCTTCAATTACAATTACATGTAATTGTAATTGAAGAATTTCAATTACAATTACTTGTAATTGGTAATTGAAAATCTCCAATTACAAGTAATTGTAATGGAATGGCATCAATTACATTTTTCTTGGGTTTGAGAAAATTTAGTTATACAAACACAAAAAAAAAAACAAAACCAAAAACAAAAACAAAAACAACAACAGAAACAAAAACAAAAGCAAAAACAAAAACAAAAGCAAAAACAAAAACAAAAGCAAAAACAAAAACAAAAACAAAAATAAAAACAAAAACAAAAACAAAAACAAAAACAAAAGCAAAAACTAAAACAAAGGCAAAAACAAAAACAAAAACAAAAACAAACACAATAACAAAAAGAACAAGAATAGGAACAAAAACAAATTGTATAACTAAATTTTCTCAAACCTAAGAAAAATGTAATTGGAGTGATTCCATTACAATTACTTGTAATTGGAGATTTTCAATTACATTTGCAAGTAATTGTAATTGAAAAATATCAATTACCAATTACATGTAATTGTAATTGAAAAAATCTCAATTACAATTACATGTAATTGTAATTGAAAAATTTCAATTACCAATTAATGTAATTGTAATTGAAAAAAAATGTAATTGAGGATGCCCAGGTCTGATCTACACATATACATAGGTCTGTTAGATCTGGGAGGCGACCCGTCTTCTAGGAAAATTGCAATTAGGCAAAGAAATTTCTGATAGCCAAGCAGCCATAAGATCTCTGGAATGCAGTAATTCCGCATCGCGGGTCACGATTAAATGCAGGGAATCCATTAACCAACATGCCGAAAGATGCAGCCTAAATTTCGTATGGGTCCCAGGCCGACACAGCGACATCCCAGGAAACTGCGCCGCGGACGAGTTGGCAATGGAAGGAGCCCTTTTAGGGTGGCTCCTTCTCTTAACGCACATACAAACTATCTTCGATCCTACTTTATAAAACAAGCAAACGGCAGATGGGCTGGAGAACCCACTTGCTTGATTTCCAGAAAAATATGGCCAAAACTGGACCATGCAAGGTCTAGGTCAGAAACTCTTCTCAGTCGGCACCCATTTTTCCCTTGGTGGGTATCATAACGGGCCACTGCCTCTTGGGTATCCATGGAACTCGTATGGGCTCGGCACAAACGACTTCTGTCGTAGCTTTAGGGATGAGCAGGAGGTAGAAAGCGTAAAACACTATCTATGCTCTTGTCCCGCGCTGTCCAACT
The DNA here is from genome assembly GCA_960531455.1 of Urophora cardui. NCBI lineage: Eukaryota > Metazoa > Arthropoda > Insecta > Diptera > Tephritidae > Urophora > Urophora cardui. The sequence continues at coordinate 27,181,764 of OY482672.1, read as the reverse complement.
TCAGGTATGCTTGCCTCCACAGACACTATCTTGGAGGTCTGGAGGTGTTCGAAAACGCAAAGATATCTGCCATCTTACGCTATATGCAGCGAACCAGGTGGTTCAGTTTTATAGGCGTCTAATCTCTCAGCGCGGCGTGAAATTAAAAGTTCCACGTTTCGGACGAACGGAGACAGCCACTATAACCTAACCTAACCTAGACCTGCACACCAATCCCTCTCATATATAATATAATAATACAATGGCGCTATTATAACTCTGACGAGTTTTATGGCCGAGCTTCTCTCCCAATTCGAGGTGTGCTCCTTTTTGTTTTTCCTACTAACTGGGTGGACCTACAGTTTTATGCCGGCTCCGAACGGCGAATGCATTTTTTGTGAGAAGCTTTTTCATGGCAGAAATACTCTCGGAGGGTATGCCGCCCACTGCCGAGAGGTGACCGCTGCTCTTAAAAAACCCAATAATTTGACTTTTACTAATTAGAAAAATTGTTCTGGTGTTTTGCTCTGACTGTGGTTTGAACCCGAGACCTCTGGCATAGCAGGCGAGCACTCTACCCACTGCTCCACAGCGCTCACTCCCTCTCATATCTTTATCCCCAAACTTAAGGCGTCATCATGGCTTTTCTTTAAAATAGAGTTCTGTTGTTTTTCAGCTAGTTTCATATACTGAGAGCGCACACGAAGGTTATTGGCCGTTTTACGCGCTGAATATGTCCACTTCATATTTTTTTTTTACTTTTTTAACCCATATTGTGCCAAACTTTATCACTATGATGCAAGGACCTTGAAAAACGGCATTCGAGTACTGTAAAAACTGAAGTGTTTTATTTTTTCTTGGCAGAGTTACAGTCTCAAAATCCAGCTTTCTCAATTGCATACATGATATTTTTGCATATTTAAATACATATGTACATCTTGAATACCTACTACATTTGCACGACCCATATCCATAAATGAATGTGTTGGTGCGTAAATTCAAGTCGGTTAAGATTACTTGATTTCTTTATTTATTCATTCTTTGAATGACTGAGAAGTTAGCATGTACATACATATTTATGTACATAAATATATATACTTTTATACACATAACACATTTTAACGTATAAATTATTCAGAGTAAATATTTTGCCGGTATAACTTAACGTTTGCACAAAGAAGAGATCGTTCGTCATCTTTCATGACTTTTAAATATAAATTTTTTATGTGAGAAGATAAATGCATTATTGTGCTTATAGTACAAGCATACATACATAGATATACCAGTGGCGGGCGCTTCATACAAGCCGATAAGCCCAACCTTAATATTTTCGTTCAATTCATTTTACGAATGTATTCAAAAACTGATTATATGCTTGAAATGTATTTAATATTTAAGTGATCCAATGAGTTTACTACATAAGTTCTGTTGGCTCGCCAACAACATTCACGTGCAGCAGCCAATCACAGCACAGCATGGTTTAAAATGAGCATGCTTTAACAGTTCCAGACATGGGCTTTTATGAGGCTTTCAAAACAAAATAACATAGCTTGTTTTTCGCTTTCTCTAAGAAGAAGTCGATTGCTTATTTTCAGAGCTAAATGGAGAAACAAAAATAGCAAACCAGTTTTTTTATTGTTCTCATCTAATTTGTATGCGAATGGGAAGCTGGCTTTGGCATTCGTGACTTGATATTCAGCAGTGCTGTTCAATACATTCAGTTCCATACCGAAATCAGACTTGCAGATAATACAGCAAATAAAATTACGAAATGGCTAATGGCTATGCGTCATGCATAGGCTCGTTCAGCCAATTTATGCAAGGTCCGCCCCTGAAATATATACATCCATATTTGGACAAGCACGGCAGCAGAAATGTCTTTTAGACAGCGGCGACTTTCCGAGTCAAGTCTGGATATAAAGTTATTTAGTGTACTATTTACTGTTTCTATTCTTCTATCCATCTTCTGCTGCTACTACTTCCCTACACCTTTGTCTCGAATACTGCAAATACGTTGGGCCTAATGAATAAAAAAAGTAATTGCTAGTAAGCATTTGCTTATTAGCAAAAGCAATTGCTTAAAAATCTTTTACTGAAAAGAATAAGCATTTGCTAATTTATTATATGAATAATATTTCAGTCATTGCTGCTTTTGCTACAAATTTTAAGCTTTTACTAGAAAGAGACCAAATGTTAAAACATAACAAAATGTGACTAATGGAGCTATACAAAAACAAAGTCAATAAAAATTACAACAACTTCCTACCCGGTATTACAAAAATATGAATTTCATCACGAAAATGTTTGGCACTGGGTTGCGTGATTTCAAATCAATTTTGATTTCAAATCAAAAAAGATAATTTTTATTTGTGATTGTGATTCATGAATTGAAAAAAACCCTTTGATTCGTGATTCAGGCGATTTTCAAATCAAAGGTAAATTTTATTTCTGATTCATTTCTGAAAAGAATCAAACATTTATTTAGAATCAAACATATATTTTAATTCTTGATTCAAAATATATGTATATTTGATTCGAATAAAAAATTTGATCAAGATTCAGAAAATATTTTTGATTCAAAATAATTTTGATTTGAAATCAAGTTTGAATCAAGAATCAAAAAATTTATCATTTATTTGAAAATAGTTTGAATCAAGAATCAAAGGGTATTTTTTGATTTTTTTAACCAATAACAAATAAAAATTATCTTTTATTTGAAAATACTTTATCAGGAATCAGAAAATATTTTTGATTTGTGATTCAGCCAAATCAAAATCACGCAACTCGGGTTTGGTACAAATAACAACAACGTCATAAACTTTACAACAACATCGTTGTGCAAATAGGTAAGAGAAATGCCATTTCTGGGCTTTTCTTACCAAAGCTAGTAGGAGTTTTTCCTGTTGGTAGGACGATATGAATTCTATTAAGTTTTTACAGTTGAAAAAACGTTTGAAGGTTCCATAATTGCATGTAGTTAGAAGATAAATCGAGCGAAAATTAATTTCTGAAAAATTTAGCATGGGGTAGGGCATGCTTAAAAAATCATTACCTTTTGCTTATAAAAAATAGCAAATGCTAATTTTATTCATACGGAATTCAGCAAATGCTTACAGATTTCAGCAAATGCTGAAATAAAAAAGCAAATGCTTGTAGCAAAAGCAATTGCTAGTGAAAAAAGCATTTGCTTCAATTTGTATTCATAGAAAAAAGGTCCAGAAAAGCATTTGCTTGATGTTTATTCATTAGGCCCCTTGTGTCTGATATGTTTGCCGCTCGTGAACTCATAGCTAATGTAATTCATATTTTTTTCGTTCTGGCTTGAAATTAAGTAAGCTTGGCCTCAAATATCACATCGTTTGTTTCAAATAATTTTCAATTTCCATTTCTTTGTTTCTGTCTATACATATAGGTATGTAGAATGTGCCTTCACATAAATATTCCCATCTGTCTGCCTTTTCGAGTGTTGAAATTTCAATGAGAGACCTTTTAAATGTCGACTCCTTTTTTGGGTTCTCTTTATTTGCTTAAATTTTCATTTGCATCCCGTTTAACCCCATTTGGTATGCTTTCATTTACTCGCACTTCTTTTTACTTTGCCGGTCACCGAACTAACTGCATATATATGTATGTATGTATGTTTGCATTTGTGTTTGTGGATAACAAAATGGAGAGCAGGAAAATTGTATAAAATTATTAAACGACTTACAGTATTCCAAATGGAATATTTTCTGGTCGTTATTTAAATATTCGCGTATGCATATTTCATGTTGAATTGAAAGGCGTGAATGTTGGCACCGTTGCTTGGCTTGTTACAAGCACCAGCGAATACACCATCATACATACAAACATATACCTACATACGTATTCATTTAGTTTAGGCTGCCGCCTTTTTTTGGTTAGCGAATTTTCGATTTTGCATTTTTTGGCTGCCATCACGAGCCTGTTCACAAGTACGAAAGAGTCATTCACACTTCCTTATTTACATATTGCCTTTTCTCTCTCCGTCCTGCCTTACTGATCCTGTCTGTCGGTAACATTTATGTGCTCAAGTTGGGAATAACAAACAAGTTTTTCGATGAATTTATTCAAATGCGTAGGAAAAAGCGGCAAAGCTGGTAAGTGAATAAAATTCTATAATTGAAAGGAATCGTTCTTTGGTAGGAAGCATATTTTTTGGAACACTTTGAAGAAAATACACATTGTAGGAATATGTACTTGAATACTTGTTTAAGATGGAGCTTGAAAGGATTTGTGAGTCAAATAAATTATTTTAAAGAAGTTGAAAGTCTTTCAGTAAACGCTTTCTGCTGTATAGCGCGTAGGCTATATGAATCGGCCTATGAGGATTCTAAAGCTCCAATTATGTATGTATGTATCTCAATCAGCTAAAGTTTTGTTTATCGAACTTTTGTTCATCCCCTTGCTTTACATGCATAAACTTATAAAAAGTTGGCAAACCGACACTCCGATGACTTGCAACACTTACTATGCACTTTTGGCAAATGCTTGCGATATGCATGTACATATTTACATTAACAGAAAATTACATTGACACAGATTTGCAAATTAATTTTATTTTTACTTTTTATAATTTTTCCGGAAAAATTAAATTTAGTGTTTTTACATAGTAAATTTCCTTTGGGCTAGGCTGGGCTGGGCTGGCTTGTGCCCAAATGTGCAGCGATGAAAATTGCAATTTCCTATGCCTCTAAGTGCTATAATCAAAATCATTGGCGCATAATAAGCGAATCGATAATGACAGTTATTGCATGTATATACTTATACATATATATGTATGATTGTAGGTATGTAAGTGAATATAGCGCCGCTAGCATGTCATTTATCTTCAGTGACCTAGCAAAGCTCAAAATTCTACTCCTTTTAGACAACCTGCTGGCAGACAAGATCAAAAATTGTTCTCATAATAATTCCAAAAGCGTATATTGAACAAAAGAATTTATGGAAGAGAAACGAGATAAGAATCCTTTCGAACGAATGAAAATTATTACGGCAATCTACTCTTTCAATGAAGTCGCTAAATAGAATTAAAACTTGGAGAATTTGGATTTGAAAAGCATCCGCTAGTGAATGGATTTTAATTTTCTATGAAATATAGAGGAGCACTGCTCTCTCCACTTTAAAGTGATATCCCAAATTCAGGCCATACATGTACACACGCAAAGATCCCTTCGTATATAGTGGCATTTTGTAGCCGCTTTTTTCAGTCGCGAAAAGTACATAGTCGTTTAAACTTTCATAAGCGCCTAAGTGAAGCTTTGATAACCGTCTATGCCAAAATTTAGATATGCCAAACTTTAACTTGTGGCGCCCAGCCAGCATCGATCCATACATAAATTTGGCCATTGGTAAGCTCGAGAAGCTCCACATTTCCCTCTAATTTCTTTTTTAGCTCTGAAGTCGTAGAGCTGGGCATCAGGAATTCAATATGATATGTTAAGGCCTGGTGAGTCTGAATGTATGTAACTATGTAAATATGTACGCAATTTTATCTGCTTGTAAATGAGTACTTACTTGAAATAACACTGTGTGACAAAATAAAAAAAAATTTAAAGTATTTTTGTCGTGTTTAAAATATCGACGCTTAACCGCCATAATAGTATGTCCAACGAAATTATCGATACTCATCAACTCCCAAAATTTCATAGCTGTGAAATGTGCCATCGAACAAGCGATGTCGGATCGAACAAAAATGTTTGAACCCATAATGTAGTACCTAGCCATACTCGCTAGCTGGTCGATAAAAATTTCCGATTATTGCAATATTAGTCTTAAAATGTTCACAATTAAATTGTCTGTATGATAGGGGCTAACTTTTTGTCCCCCATATAATTTTTCTGATTTTAGGACAGTCAAATCTGAAATTTCTTTAAAAAAAATTCGATTATTTTTCCATTTTAACCAAACTACTTCACCAATTTTTGAGCGTGATGGCAAAAAATTTTTGCTGGAGCTGCCTCTGCCAGATCTTCATTTTTATCAACTGTTACACAGAACATATCTCTAGCGATTGCCAAAAAAACGTTTCAATGAGTACAAGAATTATCTAAAGAAGGATATCGCAGTAGATAAGCTGATTGGAATTGTGTATGTATACTAAAAAGTGTGAATGTCACACAAAACGAATTGGCAAAAATTTTACCTTGAAATTCATTTCTCTTCTCTTTCACATTGACATTTTTAAAGAAAACACACACATAAAAACGGAAGTAATATAACCTCTATTTGGATAAGCCTTGAATGAGTATCTCTTTTGACCGAAAATTAACAATTATACATGACTTTTTTCCGTACGATTGCTTGTAAAGAAAAATGTTTTTTGATTCTCCTGAAAATATTTGGATTTCGAGTTGTATCAATTTATGATTTAGGGTGCGATATGTAAGCAAATAGTACAGGTATCGGCTCTCAGCTATACCTTCTAACTTATATGAAATCGGATATATTCTAGAATGCACTTCAAGGTAACCGAAGAGTTCAGGTATTGGCTCTCAGCTATAACATTGAATCTAGCAACAAAAACAATTATGAGAATCAGATTTTCTCTAGTTTTTCTTTTTACAATGACGACAACAATTCACAAATTATTTTTCGAAAAAAAAAAAACGCACGTATAAAAGCATCACTAAAGACCAATATAATGTTGAATGCCCCACTATATTGCAATCGAGACAAAACTTCATAAAAAACGTTGCGATTTCGACCGCAAATTGCTCAAGTTGTATGAAAAAATTGCGAGGTGTGTGGTTAGCATATGAATCAGACAAGCAGAGGAGAAAAAGCTGGAGTGAAGTTACATATTTCTAGTTAAAAATCGGTTGGAGAGAGGATGAAGATAAAATGCAAAAAAAAAGTATTAATTACATATTTTTAAGTTATATTACGAGGTATAAAATGAATGGGAGGAAGAGAACAGTTGTAGGGAAAAAATAAACCGAAACTGAGATCACGGCTGAAAGCGACTCTCATACAAAAATTACTTTTTGCCTTACCTTGGCAGGGAAAAGTGGATGCATTAATTTCCTATGATATCACAATGAAAGAAAAAAGCATGCATTCTGGAATGTATAGATCTTGTGGCCTTTATATCCGTTTATAGATGATCATGCATTACCTTTTCCATCTGGGATAATCAGCATACATATAAATGCATAAAACACTTCTTCTATCAGCTTATTGAACCGTTATTCCCTACTGAATACTGCAAACTACACACTTACACTTCCCTACAGTTGAAAGTAGGTTTTTTTTTTAACGTTGTTCCTGTTTCCATTGCTTTGCTTCTCTTTCGATTCATTTATTTCACTTCCATTGCCGTGAAATAACGTTTGTCTCTAACATGTGATGTTGCTCGTTTAATTTCAACTCCTTCTTGTAACGGATCCATGCCAAAGTGAAATTTGTCTTTTCAGCCTTTGGTGAATGTTGTTAAAGCCGCAGGTAAATGGAAGCTTCAACATTTTTTTTTTGTTTGTTTTTATTACAATTTCGCCAATAGCATGCCAATATCTATATATGTAGATTACCATAGGCGAATACAAACAACCAAAGGCTGCCGAAACATGAAGAAAAGCTCGCATTACAAACACACAATGGGCAGCAGTAGAAAGAAAGAAAGATTTGATTTTACATTTAACATTTCATCCATTTGTTATTGGGTTATCTCATTTCAGCGCATTCAACCTGCAACCGAGCTGCATAAATACATCGACATAGCAAAAAGCAGTGGCAGAGGCCACGGCCATGGCTTTGGCTTTGGCTTTGACTTTGACTCTCTGGCTCATTTTTTATTCATTTGCAACAAATGTCGTCTGCCATGCTAACTCCCAAAATAGATTGAATTCAAATTCATTCTATCGAGTGCTTTACACTGCTTTCTTTAGTTCTTCTTTTTTTCATACTTTTTTTCAAGCTGACTTCGATTGCAAGTTGCAATGCTTACGGTGCGGCTTTACTATCGACATTTCAAATTATTTTCTACTTTTTCTACTCTTCTTCTTCTTCTTCTGCTCCTCCTGTACTTCTGCACACACATATTTATATGTACATATGTATGCACATTCGCGTTTATGTGTTGCCTTGTGTAGTAAGAACAATCAGTTTGTTATTCCTCAATTATTCAAATGGCATTTCTACGCGAAGATCCAGGCAATGTCTCTGTCGATATCGATGCCTGCTGGATTTTTGCATTTTGCTGACAAGTTATAGCCCAACCAGTCAACGACGCACGCACGTAGCCCGTGTCAGCTGACACAACCTGTCTTATGGAGTTGTAGTGTAAATGCCCACTCACCAACGCATGACGAAGGCCCCTTTAACGCACGTATCGTAGAAACCTAGCTCAGTTTGATTTTTCACGTAATAACGTGTCAGCTGATTGCTCTCTTTGCAACAGGGTTGCCGGAGCGATCATTTTGTAGTAAATTAGTACGAATCTTTCAATATGCTCCCAAAGTACCTCAATAACTATTCCGAATGTTGCCGATTATAAAATTATGTTAACATAAGTGTATTTTTTTTTTAAATATGGAGATAAAAATGTAATAAAAAAATTTAAGTTTTTTCTTGCGTTTTTTTTTTACTAAATTTGACTATTGCCGCAATTGTTTTTTTACAAGGAAATAAAAATGTAAATAGAGAAAATGAAGGTTTTTTGGCGTTTTTTTTTACTAAATTTTACTACATATTGTATCAATCGTTTTTATTTGTTTTTATATGGAGATAAAAATTTAAATAGAAGAAAATTAAGTTTTTCCTGCTGTGTTTTCTTTACTAAATTTGACTATTGTGGATATTTTTGACTGTTGCATTTAATACATTTGACTATTAGGCATATAACTTTTTACAATTTTTGCAAATACGAAAAACGGCATACTATAGTCGAATAGAGCATAAAAAAGTATGAACCCCATTATTTTTTTTTTTGCGAAATTGCAATAAAGTTTCCGCGCAAAACGAAATTACTTTTTTATCAGAACTGCTGAAAAAACAAAAAAAGTTTTGTACATCTGCGCAGAGCGTGCAATTAAAATTGTGCAAGACATTTTACCATTGTGTAAATCATCATATACTTTAAACTTAAAACTTATTTCTTACTATAACAATTGACAAAAATGTAAAAATAAAAATATTAAAAAAAATAAAAAAAAAATCTGACTTTTTTTAGAAATCCATTTTTGCGCGGAACGTTTTTGAACCGAAATCACCTAAAAAAGTGATATTCATTACTTGTACAATATTTGCCACCACGTGGTGGTATGCCAAATTTTTCGTCAAAATTTGTTATATGCCTAATGTACATATTCTTAAAAGCCTTTAAGAAATAGTAGTAGAAAATGTAGAAGCACGGAGTCAGAAGTAAACAAAACTGCAATTAATATTTGGTTTTAAATTATCATGATACAACATTTTCAATTTAAAAATTTATTTATTAATAAATTCTATGAATAATACGATTTTCAAGAAAAATTACTACGAAACCAAACACAAGTTACTACGAAATCAAAAACTGCATGTATACTTTGCTGTACAATGGTAACGCTGTTATTCAACTCATTCCAAACAAACCAAAAACAATGCAGAATGTAAACAAAGGAAAACAACTGATTCTTGCGTTGGGTATGCGTGCGTTTACGTGCGTGAATGGTGTCGATTTTCAACTATTGCGTGAGGTAACTGAGAGATATGACGCCGTCGGTCAATGGTTGGACTATTAGTCAGTGGCAGACTGTTGCAGAGGAAAGAGTGTGGGAGTGTGGCAGAAAATTTTACAAAGTATTGCAAATGCATAGTTGGAAAAATACCAGGTATTATTTGGAAGAAATGTATTCATTCCAGTGGTGCCAGATTGAGGGAAATTTCCCTTTTTGAGGGATATTTCACTGCAAAATTTTTAAAGAGGGAATAAAGGGACATTTTGTTGTCGTCCATATGAAAAAGGGGATTTTTTGGTTGCAGAACTGTTTACATACCTACATACATACATATGTATGTCGGTTTATCCGTGAACATTAAATGAATTTAACACAAAATATATATAATTGATTCGTTTATTAAGTTTAAACAAATTTAGTACAACTATATGAACATTCGGTTAATTTAAGTTACACGGAGAGCTGTGCTCTGGTTGATGCCAAAGTGTCAACTGTTATATCTGCGTTCTGACTGTTCGAACGTTCGTAAGTTTTGTCTGGTTTTCTATTCGTTCTAATTGATCGAACGTTCGTTAATTTTATATTGTTCTCTCTTCGTTCGGTTATCAACCTACAGGGTTGCATTCTACTGGAGTGTTGAGTCAAAAACTAACTCCGCTTCTAGTCCTACGTCCGTCTGTCATTCCCACATGTATAATTTATAGTATAACTTAAAATAAGCACACCTCACATTGAAAAACTCCTAAGAGTAAATATTTCGGCGTAGAAGCAAAAAAAAAATTTTAAACCTGAAAGAACACGTTGGCTTTCTTTACATCCTTGTATCGAAAGATTTTTGGAGAATTGGGAGCCACTTAGAAGCTATTTTCGCCTGGCCTCATTTGAAGATAAGCGTTAAAAAGCAGAAACTATTTATGAAGAATTGCGAAGAATTCAAAACAAGGCTTATTTTAGATTTTTTAAGTACGTTCTTAACATTTTCAATGAATTTAACGCATTGTTCCAAAGCCGAAATGTACTTATACACCGACTAGGGCAAGAAGCTAAGACACTTATGTTGAAAATTGCAAGAAATTTCTTAAAACCCGACTTTTTTACAATTCCGTGGAAATTACAGCTAAAAGTTTTGGAACTTTCAATTCAATATTTACTTGACGTGCATAACGTTTACGTTGGTTATGAATGCGAAGATATTTTGTAAAATTTAAATTTGGAGGAAAAGATTGTGTTAAAAAAAGTGTTTGCGCTGTTATAAAGCTTCAACTTTCCAGAAAATATAACGTTTTCCATTTGACGGTGTTTTCGAAGAACTGCAGTTTTTAGATCCCGATATTGTTTTTGATTTCTCTAAAAACAATCGTGTATCACTTCTTGCTCTAACTAAAAAATTAAATCTTAATCCTGATCTCGCAGAATCGGAATACAAAAGTATTTGTATGGTTTTAACCGAAACACAAAAATACGAATAAAAAAAATTACTTGTTGATGTAATGTGGAGTAAAATAATAAACTTTAAAAACCTATAATGACAATTTTTTGTTTCATAATCTTAAGCAATTTGTTGAAATTGTACTTACGTTACCCCATTCAAACGCTGAATCAGAAAGAACATTTTCAATTGTAACGGATGTTAAATGTAAAGAGCGAAATAAACTATCTAGTGATATGTTAAATAGTATAAGTAAAGTATCCAAAAATATCAATGGCTCCAACTTTAAAATCAAAAAAATCATATCCACTTGCACAATGCAAATAATTTGTACAACTAATGCTTTTAGCTATTAAAAAAAAAGTTTATTTGCATGTTGTATATTCTTATATTACTGAAATAAATGCTTTAAATTAGGTGGGAATTTTGTGGGATTTATTTATTTAAAATGTGGGAAATTAGTGATTTTTTTCCAATTTCTGTGGGAATTTTAGCGGAGATTATCTGGCATCACTGATTGATTCTGCCAGCCCTACCACTCACCTCAATTTGTTGTTGCCTTATAATAACACCATATAAATCTACAGCTATAGAGAGGTGCTGGGTATAAAAAGCGAAGAATATCAATGGAAGCTAAGAAAGTGAAGAAATAGTTATATGCATTTCTTCATTGAAGGAACTCAACTGATACACATTTCAATAAATTTATGTACTTTTTATTTATGTACAGCAAGCAGCAGCAACAACAACAACAGTTGAGACAATGACTTGCACTTGAATTGCAATGATTGACGATGGTATCCATGGAGTGCTCCCGTGCATCCGTTGATATAAAAGAGAAAATCATTATGCGCCTGCTGATAGCGGTCTTTGATTATTCTTTTATATGAAAACAAGTAAGAGCGCGGCTGTCTTCGGCCGTACCGAAGACTTCATACCTTTCATGAGTGGGGAATTGAAAAGCCACCTATGTATGTTGTACATAGCCTGATTTAGTATAATTTATAATTTCAATTTTGTGGGTTATTTATGGAACGATTTATTAGAAAAAATGGTGTCTGGGCTATTTAAATGGATGAGTTATACGACAAAATGTGTATATCTGAACAATCGGTTGTATGGGAGCTATATGTTATAGTGGTCTGATCTTGACAATTTTCGGTAACCTTGTTTAGGCCAACATGTGTACAAATAGTTCAAAATTTCATGTCCTTGGCTGTTTAAATGGGGAAGTTATACACCAAAATGTATATATCGGAACAATCGGTTGTATGGCAGCTATATGTTATAGTGGTCCGATCTTGATAATTTTCGGTAACCTTCTTTGGGTCAATATGGGTAAAAATACCCCAAATTTTCGTGTCCTTAGCTGTAAAAAGGGAGAAGTTATACCCCAAAATGTGTATATCTGAACAATCGGTTTTATGGGAGCTATATGTTATAGTGGTCCGATTCGGCCAATTCCGACAAATGATCGATTGAGCATCAAAACTCACCCGTGTTCCAAATTTCAATCAAATATCTCAAAAACTGAGGGACTAGTTTGCGTTCACACAGACGGACGGACGGACGGAAGGACAGACTGACATGGCTTAAACGACTAAGCTCATGATTCTGATTATATCGATATATATATTGATGGGTCTGTCACGCCTTCTTCTAGTACTTTCATGATTTGATTTTTGGCACAAAGTTATAATACCATTTCATTCTCATGAAAGGTATAATTAGTTGAATTTTTTATTTGCCGCATTACATAAGTACTGCCTTTTTGATTAAAGACTTTAAACAAGAGCTTCTTTGTTAAAATAAGTGTGTACGAGTCTTACATTCTAAACTCATGTATTATGTAGTAGCAAAATCTGTGCATTAAAACAAAATTGCTCTAATTTCATGCTAGTATAGCTGCACCATTGATAACTAATCTCTCTCAAACTAAACCTTTGCCATGATCAGTAAGGGTAGTTGAAATTTCATATACCGAGAATCTGTTCACAGTTTGGCTTGGGTACAGTTTGAATACCACTGCGATGCGAACGCAATTAGACGCTTGAGTTTTATCGATTCCTAGAACAGAATCGGCCATCGATTTAGATGTATAACTCTTATTTATTTTATTAACTAATTGAAGGTTTTACTTTTGATGTATGTATGTATATATGCTGAGCCAAGAAATCAAGATCAGAAACTCCTACATACATGCATGCATAAATAAAGATTATTTTAATATTTAAATCTTTACAGCGCTCTCACTAAGTAAGTGCAAAATAATTATACAAAACTGTTGAAAGCGCAAGCAAACACAAACTAAAACATGCACAGACATACTACACAAACATGATTTATGAATATGCAATCAAAAAGAAATCTACCGACAAACAAACTCACAGCAACTGAAATTTACAAACTTAAGCAAAACAAAGGTAAAAGCAAGAAAAAAACAGCTGACAGCAAAAAGCAGTAAGAGGAGTTGCTTGGGACATTAATTTGTAATTCATGCTTGTCGCACCTTCAACATCAACAGCAACAAAGCAAAACTCCTTTTCGAGTGCGTGCAACGTGTAGATAATTCACGCACATAGATACAATACATATGTACTTATATGTGTATGTAAATGTATATACGTATATGTGTTTATGCATAATTACCAACAACAAAAACATGCTGATGTCATTATTACTGTAAAACTAGACGCCTTAATTCATAAATTGCATAGTTACAGCGTTGTGCAATGAAATAGAATCGGCACCTCAACGCTATGTACATACATTAGGTGAATAAGCTGAATAAGTCTCGCCTCATATGGACAAAAAAAAAGTTCAATAATAATTATAATACAATGGCGCTATTATAACTCTGACGAGTTTTATGGCCGAGCTTCTCTCCCAATTCGAGGTGTGCTCCTTTTTGATTTTCCTACTAATTGGGTGGACCTACAGTTTTATGCCGGCTCCGAACGGCGAATGCATTTTTTGTGAGAAGCTTTTTCATGGCAGAAATACTCTCGGAGGGTATGCCGCCCACTGCCGAGAGGTGACCGCTGCTCTTAAAAAACCCCATAATTGAATTTTTACTAATTAGAAAAATCTTTGTTGGTGTTTTGCTCGGACTGTGGTTTGAACTCGAGACCTCTGGCATAGCAGGCGAGCACTCTACCCACTTCACCACAGCGGCCACTTCAAAGGTTTCCGGAAATAATTTTTTTCCTCTTTGGGCGCCGCTAGATGTCGCTCAAATACATTTTTTTCATATCTTTAGTATTTATAGCCGGATCCAGTGTCTTTGTCTTAAAGGACGATTCTTACTATGTAATCGTATTAACCCTATATGCGACATTAAGGTCACCACTACCCATTTTATACCACCCTAATGTACCTTTTTTACCTGTCTGTTACCTGCGTCGTTAAAAATCATTAGTCTTTTGCAAAAAAAAATAAGCATTTCGATCGCTTCAGTAGATTCCGTGTAATATACGTATGTATGTTTTTTTCTTCCCATAGTCTTTTAGGTTCATTTTGCAAAGATTTTTCTGAGAAGACCCTAGTGAAATTTTATGGCGAATAATTTTCTAGAATATTTTAACCCTCTAAAGATCTTAAAAATACGATTTTATCCTAACTTTCTAAAAAAAGAGTTCAAAATAACCTTTTCGTGGGGGTGCTAGAAGTTTAAAATATTCCAGAAGGAATGCTTAAAAAAATACAATCTAGATGCCAGCAGAATTGAAAAAGGATAAAAAGATATATAGTTCAGCAAAACTGCAAGAAAACTGAGTTCAGAAAGCTTTAAGTCAATTTTGGTTAAGGATAGTTGCCACCTGTTTAAAAAGAATATAAATATATACAAAAAATTCAAAATAAGTTCAAAAAAAGTTGTCAACCATTCAAAAAGGTAATGTTTAATTTAAAAATTAGTTAGTAATTCATTGCGGTTCTATTACATTGCACAGCGCTTTCTTGCATGTATTACTAAATACTTGTTTATGCAACAGAAAATGCTTGTTGTTGGTGATTCACTTGTGGTTGTTATTGTTTGTTGTGTTTGCAGCAAATTTACCGCTTATTATACAAACATCATTTTGCTAAGTAATTTTTCTACACTTTGCAGTAAGTACCTACTTTTATCATCAAACAACAACAACAAAACAAAATGTAAATGAAACTAAATGCAAAACAATTTCCCAAATGCACTTGTGCTTACCGCTGCTGTAACGTGATGTATGTATGCGTGTCTATATGTATATCTTTGCGCCTATGCAAATGAATGCATCATCATGAAGGCACTTAAGCCCATACACGGTAGGCAGGAAGCGACGATAGGTTGCATGAAAATGTCGAGAAAAAAGGAAAGTGGGGTTGTGTTATGTGATGTTTATAGATGGAACATCCGTTGAAATTAAAATCCGAGCTGCTCCTTTTTCAAGGATATCCACATTTTTTGTTTTTTTTGAAAGGATCAAATATTGAGAAAATCGAAAATTCGCCACCGTCCAAATTTTTCCGATTTCAATACATTATTTGGTCGCTAAGGGATACAAAAAAAGGTATTAAAAAGAAAAATGGACACCTGTAGTGGAAAAATCCAATGTGAACAGGACCTAAAGGATAACCACTGAAATATAAAATAACACAAAAAGTACCCACTTTAATTTGCGTATAACTCCTAACGTGTTAACTCTACGTGAAAATTCCTTATAATATGTTTCATTCAGAATAAATAAAGGAATATTTCTTTGATATACAATTTTGATGTACCTGCAGTGGTTAATGCACTTTGGTCCATCTAAAGTGAAAATTTCAAAAAAAGTACGTTTTTTTTATGGTGCTATTTTAAGTTCAAATATTTTTCTAGTTTATGTAAATATTTTAATCTAATGATCCAATTCTCATTCTTACATATCTATACGTTAATATTAAAAAGAATTAGAGCTGAAATACGCGCTAGCTGTGCACGGTGGGCGGTAAGCAACAATAGGTTGCATGAAAATATCGAAAAAACGATCGCCGGCTAAACACTTACGTAAAATGATATTCTAATATACTTCATAAACACACAGCAAGCGTGAATAAAATCTCCAACATTTTTCTTAAACGAAAATTAGTACCAGCACACAGCTAGGCACATATTCGTTGGGCCATCGTTTTTACGATATTCCCATGCAACCTATTGTTGCTTCCCGCCCACCGTGCACAGCTAGCGCGTATCTCAGCTCTAACTCTTTTTTAGTATTAACGTAGAGATATGTAGGAATGAGAGTTGGATCATTAGATTAAAATATTTACATAAACTAGAAAAATATTTGAACTTAAAGTAGCACCATAAAAAAAACGTACTTTTTTTGAAATTTTCACTTTAGATGCACAAAAGTACATTAAGTACTGCAGGTACATCAAAATTGTATATTAAAGAAATATTTCTTTATTTATTCTGAATGAAACATATAATAAGAAATTTTCACGTAGAGTTAACATTTTAGGAGTTATACGCAAATTAAAGTGGGTACTTTTTGTGTTATTTTATATTTCAGTGGTTATCCTTTAGGTCCTGTTCACATTGGATTTTTCCACTACAGGTGTCCTGTTTTCTTTTTAATACCTTTTTTTGTATCCCTTAGCGACCAAATAATGTATTGAAATCGGAAAAATTTGGACGGTGGCGAATATTCGATTTCCTCAATATTTGATCCTTTCAAAAAAAACAAAAAATGTGGATATCCTTGAAAAAGGAGCAGCTCGGATTTTAATTTCAACGGATGTTTCATCTATAAACATCACATAACACAACCCCACTTTCCTTTTTTCTCGACATTTTCATGCAACCTATCGTCGCTTCCTGCCTACCGTGCATAGGAGCCACCGCCGCCGCCACCGTACGAACATCCGGCACTTAAGGTCACATGCATGCATTTCATTTTTTTTTTCACATAAAATGCGCTGCTTTTAATTGTTCCCTTGGTATTGTTGTGCTTGGATTGTGTGTGTGTCACAAATGCTGTCACGCCCAATTACACACATGCATTTGTGGATATGTATGTATGTGCATGCGCAGCTGCACTTGTGCTTACATTTACATACATGCCAATATATACCCTGCAGGGAACTCAATAACTAGTGAGCAAAATTTCTGGTTCCGAACTAGCGAAAAGGTGTCAAAAGGGAACTAGATCAAATGTAGTTGGACCCTCACCAGTTCAGAAGGAGTGAATTGGGTGACCACTATAAGACACACTTTGATTTGTATGCAATTTCGAAGTGACAAAAATTCTATGAAAATTTTTCGTTCTTTCAATTGCCGTCGACTTTGTATATTTCTGCAATTCTCAGATGTTTAGTGAAGCATTTTATATAAAGAGTTTTCTATTTGCATCTTGTATGAAATGAAATGTTCCCCTAATTATGCTTTTCCGATTCCTCAGACTTATTTTTAATTTTTTTTTATTTTATTACTTTTCAAATATTATTGTAAATTTTTATTAAATAAATAAATAAAAAAATATTAGTTAAAAAAAAAATTTAAAAAAAAATATCATCCACCTTGACACCGACAGGATTCGAACCCGCGCTCCTCAGATTGAAAGGCACATGCGTTAGCCAGTCGGCCATCGCGCCACTTGCATGAAGTATGTCAAATGCTCCACTTAAGCGACAGATGCAAAACTGTAGAATTTGTAGGTATTTGTAGCTAGTTCAGAACTATCGAAATTGTGCCAATAAACGAACTAGTGTAAACTGTAGAATTTAGTACTAGTTCGGAACTATCGAAAATGTAGTGCAGAGGGTGACAATTGACACCGCCTAGGACATCGCCGTGTTAAATTCGCCAGTTGATAACATGCAAAAGAGATTTAGCTCGCACCAGTAGTTGCGAAAAATGCACTAGAAGCAACCTCGTTCGGAACTAGAGATTTTCCCTACAGGGTATATTCTTCAAAGTTGCCATTGCCACAATTTGACAGAACACGCACCTGTTGGTTTGTTGCATTCAGCCACGTTTATTCTTAACTGTTTTTGTTTTTTTTTTTTTTTTTTTTTGAAATTTCATATTAACCATACCCAATGGGCAAAAAAGTTGTAATGGCATGAGAGAGTTGATAAATCTGCAGTTACAAGTTATAACCATATAAGTAATTTAGTTTATTAACTAAGAAGTAATTTATAAATGTCCGGGGAAAGACATCGAGAGCCATAAACACAACCCTGAGGTGCCTATAGCATATTTAGTAGCGTATCTAGTGCTCGCCTTAACAGTTTCCGGCAATAGTCAGATTGGCCTTCGGGTGTATTTTATTAATGAAAAGGATTCTCAAAAAAGGCGCAAGGGGCAGGTCCATCCGAATTGTAGGAAAAGAAGGTACCACCTTAGACGTAAAGCTTGTTATACTTGCATTTCCACTGTCATTTTATCTATACTGAATAATAACCACGCAAAAGCTTCTGACTCACAGCTGGTTATCAAAACTTCAACTATATCCAAATATAAATTTCCTCTTCCTCTTTTTATTTTGAACTTTTAAGCATTGTCGCTTTTAACTATTGTTTTCTAATTACGCAAATTTGTTTCACTGCCTTTAGCCCACACATCGTTTCTCACTACACAGCAAAGTCAAATTATTATGCTTATAAAAATATGTTTTTAAATGCTAAAAAAAAAGAAAAAGTATTTAAAGTAGGGTAAGCTGATAATGCGGTTTCGCTGCATGAATAATTCCGTAGCGGTAATAACTCCTGCATACATACATAAATACATATGTACATACATACATTTGTACACGCTCATAGTTGTTGTTGACTCACCTCAGACGTAGCTTAATTTGCAATTCTCATGTGTGTCTTAAATAGATTGACTGCTTCAGTTCGTCTACCGCAGCCATTATGAGTTAACTGTAAAATGAAAATGCTAGTAATTTGTCGTTACTGAAATGTAATGCATTTGAGCGGAATGTGCGTAAAGATATACATACATATGTCTGTATGTATTTACCAGACCTGGGCATCCTCAATTACATTTTTTTTCAATTACAATTACATTAATTGGTAATTGAAATTTTATTTACATTAATTGGTAATTGAAATTTTTCAATTACAATTGCATGTAATTGTAATTGAGGCTTTTCAATTACAATTACTTGCAAATGTAATTGAAAATCTCCAATTACAAGTAATTGTAATGGAATCACTCCAATTACATTTTTCTTAGGTTTGAGAAAATTTAGTTATACAATTTGTTTTTGTTTCTATTCTTGTTCTTTTTGTTATTGTGTTTGTTTTTGTTTTTGCTTTTGTTTTTGTTTTTGCTTTTGTTTTTGTTTTTGCTTTGGTTTTGCTTTTGTTTTTGTTTTTGCTTTTGTTTTTGTTTTTGTTGTTGTTTTTGCTTTTGTTTTTGTTTTTGTTTTTGCTTTTGTTTTTGTTTTTGCTTTTGTTTTTGTTTTTGCTTTTGTTTTTGTTTTTGGTTTTGTTTTTTTTTTGTGTTTGTATAACTAAATTTTCTCAAACCCAAGAAAAATGTAATTGATGCCATTCCATTACAATTACTTGTAATTGGTAATTGAAAAATGGCAATTACAATTACATGTAATTGTAATTGATTGTGTAATCAATTACAAAATGTAATTGAGGGTGCCCAGGTCTGGTATTTACCCACTCATTTAACTTCAATTTTGCTTTATTTGTGGTTTTTTATTATTTCAATTGTTTTTAAACGGTTTCCCAATCTAGCAATTATTTGAATAGCGTCCCTACAGCGAAAAAAAGTCATTTTGAACACAAAGTTGCGTATACGACATGTAGTACAATAGCGCAACGATTTATTAATCATAAAAGTTGCTTTGCTAAACTGTTGTGAAACATTAGGCCGCGTCGCAAAAAAAATGCGCCATACACACCGCCACATGATGTATTTTTGGCAAACATTTCCGGAAAATTTTTTCTGCTTTTTTCTGAATGCGGCTAGATGTCGCTGAAATATATTTGTTTCATATCTTTGGTATTTACAGTCAGATCTCTAAGTTTAATACACCTCTGTCCTTGGCTTGATAGAGCGGTCTGTACTATATATGTAATCGTATTAACCCTGTGTGCGCCACTGGGGTCACTACTAACAGGTACTTTGTTTATAACACCTTTATGTAATTTTTTATGTCTGCATGTTTATTAATCTTTTGCAAAAGAAGTACTTCGATCGCTTCTGTACAACACGAAATAAAACTCATTCAACATTACGAGGAATAAGTACGTGTTTTTTACTTGCTGTGGTCTTTTAGGTCCATTTTACAAAGTTTTGTTCTGAGCAGACCCCTAGTGAAATTTTATGGCGAACAATTTTCTAGAACATTTTAGAGGGGTAAAATGTTCCAGAGAACTATTTTCCATAAAATTTCTTCTCAGAAAGTTTTTTTTGTAAAATGAACCTAAAAGCTCTCAGAAAGCAAAAAACATACACATATTACTCGGATTGCTAAATGTGTTTTATTTCGTGTTCTTCGGCATTTTTTCGAAAATATTTTCCAAAAAGGCACCATATGAGTTGGTTTCTTTGTACTTATGAAGCGACTTAATATACATACATACATATCGCACCCTAAATCATAAAGTGACACAACTCAAAATTTTTCGAAATCTGGTTTCTTCCATAAATCGGTAAGCAGAATATATCTCTAGCGACTGCCAAAAAATCTTTTCCATCAGTGTCTTTATTGACTGAAAAATAACTATTATATGTGGACTTTTTGCATAGCATTGCCTGTAAAAAAAATTGTTTTGGCTCCTGAAAATTTTGGAATATTGCCTTGTGTCACTTTCTGATTTAGAGTGCATTATGTTCATATATGTACATTTTTCAATATTTGTCCCACATTTTTTAACATACACAAATGTTGGTCACAAAAGCTCTTTGCAGTTTAGTTTAGTTTATTTATACAAAATTTTCACAGTCGCAGGTGCAATTTACAATTTGTTTTTCTGTTGCAGCTACTTTCCAGCCAATTCCGCTATTGGTAATAACTATTGGTTTCCTTTTCATATAATTTATGGTGCTTTATTTGGCAACAATTGAATTTGAAATGAAGAAAATGGAAAGAAAACCCCTGTGTATTGGAAAGATGAATGTGTAGGTATATGAGAAATGAAAGTCTCTGCACTATTTCCAACATTTTCTACAGTCAGTTATATATTTTCGATTTGGTTATGTATGTTTATGTTTTATAAAAATATTCTTCTTGACACACCAGAAAATATTTAATTGATTGCAGGAAACAAAAAAATATAAATACTTTTCAAAGCTAAATAAATTGATTTTAAGTTTCACTTGATGCAATAATTAGCAACTGTCGCTTGATATTCCTTTGTATATACATACTACATACATATTTACATATATCTGACCCATATTTCCTAAGACAAAAGTTAAGCCAAGTCACTGCAGCAAAGCTAACTTAACTAGCTAACAAACTATTCATTAAATTAAGTAGCCTGGCGCTTAAATTGGCGCCAACACCTTCGAGACCCCATCAACTGCTGTCAGCTCTCATTATTCACTGTAGTTATTTTACTTAGCTAAGTTTATGTACTTAATGACTGCCAAGACGAAGAAAAGTTTACCATTGGCAGCAGGTGCAAATCTTATTTACAGATTTCAGTTTTTACTTGCTGGCACCAATAAACCAAACCAAACCAAACCAAACCAAACGAAACCATATTTAGCCCCTAGGCGAGTGAAAAGAGCAACGACTAAAATAACAAACTTTTCGAATCTCGGAAAGCGTAAACATTTACGATACACATAAATAGTTGAGTGCATATAAATGAGCCAAAGAGATGAGCGGTAGGGTGAGTTCGAGAGGTGGAAAAGTATATTGGTTATAACTAGGGCAACCAAAAAATTGCTCTAAAAAATGCTTTTTGGCGCCAAAAAATTGCCGTTAAACTTAAAGCATTGACACTTTTTAGCTTTAAAAATTTTTTATTTCAATTAATTTTCTTTAAACGTAAAAAATATAATATTAAAATGTATGTAAACCTTAGGTACATGTTTTAAAACAAATTAATTCAAATTGTCGTTAAACTTAAAGAACTAGCCTTAAAAATTATTTTATTTCAGTTCATTTTCTTAAAACATAAAACAAAGTAAAGTAAACTAAAATAAAATAAAATGTAAACTCTTAGGTACATGTTTCAAAAGAGAAAGACAATATGCCGGAATCGTAATTTGGCGTTAGGTCGGTCGCGCGTTGATCGTACCTCAAAGCCGCTTCACACTGACATTCGATATTAGATGTTGGATTGTAAACGTGTTCACTGCCACTAATACATTTTGTTGAATTTTTTCATAAATTTCATAATTTTTCATCAAAAAAAAAAAACAATTTTAATTTACTTAATGTCAAACGCCCGACTTAGTAGAGAAATGTTCAACTCAGTCGTTATACAGGGTTGCAATGAACATACGATATTACAAAAAATTTACGATCAAACGCTTGAGGTCACAATGCGATATATGAAGCAAATATTTCCATACATTTCTACTCACCTGTCAAAAGCGCGGCCGACCGAACGCCAAATTTGGATTACGGTATAAAAAATCTAATTCATATTGCCACATACGGCATCCCCGATCAACGCAACAAAAAAATGGGAGCGAGAGCGGAGCTCGCAGCAAAAAAAAATTGGGGGTTAGGAGCTGAGCCAGGAAAAAAAATGTTTGAGAATGGAGCAGGAACGTAGCTAAAGAAAAACAAAACTTTTGCTCCGATGCCCTGGTTGTAAAGATTAAACGACATGTATATGGGGGGTTAGATGTGCAATAAAATTTTGTTGAAATTAGCCGACGTCTATACATACCATATCTGGAGCAATTCAATTGACAAATTGAAGCGATTAGCCAATCAGAGAGCAGAAAATCCGTAACATATTTTTTCCGATTTTTTTTTTTGTAATTTTCATTTAATAGTGAAATTAGCATAAATTAGCATTTATTATGAATTTGGCAATTTTTAGCTCTATCAAAAGTAGGCCAGAATGTATAATTTTTCTTAAAAGCTACCCTAAGTTAAGTATTATGTGATAGCTACCATAGAAAAAAACTTGCTTGTGCCAATTTTTGGTTGCCCTAGTTATAACTTTTTGCGTTGATTTTACTGATATTTGCATTGGTGTTTTTAGTTTTTCAATTTTCGTATTTATTCGTTGACATTAACTTTGGCGCTGCACTACTTATTTTACCTGCGGTACTAACTAAAGTTTGCATTTCAATTTTGCAAAAACGCTAATTTGCATAAATGCGAAATGAAAATTGTATTGTTTGTGCTATCGATTATTTGTTTGCATTTTTTTATTTTTTATTTTTTTCTTTTATCTATTAGTATGTTGCTAGTTTGAGGGTGTTGTTTTTTGGGCCGAACATTTTTTTTTGATTTGGATTAACTTTTTACTGTTTTCATTTTTTAATAGTTTGGCATGGCTATTGGGCATTGAGCAGACCACGGTCTTTTGACTCATGTGAGTGAATTAGAAACATCACATACTTTTAACCAATGTAGCGTAAATCGCTTTATGCTCTCGCACATGATCTTTCTCATTATTTTGCCGGGCTCTTTCATATGCCGACAGGATATACTTAGTATGAAGGGCCTCAGCCATTCCTAGCATTAGGTCAATATATCTACTTTCAAGTATGAGTTCAGGTGTTCAAAGCGCTACATATTCTTATGAACTTTTCCTTCTTCTCCTAGCTATAACCACACTGCAGAACTGAATCAGAAGAATTGCATTGCGATCGCCAGAAAACGCCCGTCGATGCGCCACTTGCACCACTTCCCATTTATTATGCAAATCAACACACATTTTATGAATTATAAACACTCGTTGCAATTGCAGCTGAAATACCGCTTTACAATTTAACTCACAATTAACTGAAAACTATATTTAAATTTATGCTTTTATTAACATTAATTTATTTGTACAACAATTTGTCCGAAGAATTGAATTGGCATGCCTCAGAAACATTTTCTTTCCGCTCTAGTTAGCCGGCTTATTTAGTCTTGCACTGTTGTGGTGTACCTACTAACATTATTACCCTCGTTATTTGAATTATCTATCTATCTATAATTATCATAATGTAAACGTGCTATTAATTAGTATATATACTACTTTTATTTACAACGCTGCTCTTATCCAATATTAGTCCTCATATTAGTCTTAAGCTAGGCAACACTTTTATTGAATAGTTGCATCATACATGAAGTCAGTAATAAATTGATACGAGATAATACACAACATGATGTCAGGTGTGCTTTGCAAAACATAAGCAGAAAGACAAATACAAAAAAAAAATTAATATAAAAAAATATATGTAAATTTGTCGCGCAAAATTAGCTCAATAAAATTTATAAAACAAAAGGCTTTGGTAACTAAAAAGTAAATAATAAAAAACCAAAGTGCTGAGCGATGATAAGACAACTTCCTCGTATCACCAAATTAAAGAAAGTCATCTGTCTGAAGTTAACATTAAACTCGAAAGCGCAATTAAAATTTGCATAAAATATAGAAACTGATAAAGAAAATTATATCAAACTAAAATGTGCGAGTGCTAGTGAAGAAGAAGAAGTGGAACTGGTAAAAAGAGACTACGTATAACAAAATAAAAAGTCCAGAAATGTGTCCAGAAATGGGTGCAAGACTAGCCACACATGACCGAAAAAAACGCGCTTCACTTGGGCATAAAGCGCGCGTCAGTTTTTTGTGTAGCCCGCACATGACCAGCGTTTGCTTTTGCGTAAAACACGCGTTTGTTCAGTATAGCGCTTTAATGATATTTAAAATCATCAAAAAACTGTTTTTTGCAGTAAAAATATATTTACATATATTTTCATTAATTTATTTTTATAGTTTTTTATTTTTTTTTATATAAATTTTTTATTATTTATTTTATTATACTCAGCTGTACTAGTACACAGAGTATTATAGTTTTAATCACATAACGGTGGATTGTAACAGAATGAAATAATCGAGATAGATATAGACTTATATATATCAAAATGATCAGGGTGAAAAGAGAAATCGCTGAACCATGTCCGTCCGTCCGTCTGTCCGTCCGTCTGTCCGTCCGTCTGTCCGTCCGTCTGTAAACACTCTAACTCGCTCAAAAATGTAGATATTTTGATGAAATTTGAAATGCAAGTTGGTATCGAGACTGGAACGGTGGTATTGAAAACGGGCGAAATCGGACCATGACCACGCCCACTTTTCCTATATAGAAAAAATCGGAAATTTGGTATCTCAGTCACTAATATAGCTGGAGCGATCAAATTTTACCCACGTGTTGAGCTCAGGCCCCTAGGAAGAAATTTTATGAAATTTTGGAAAATGGGCGGTGCCACGCCCACTTATTAAGGGTCAAACATGGAAAGTTTTATATGTCATAACTCAGAAACCATTGAAGATATACCGATGAAATTTGGTACGCGTGATTTACTTACTTAGGGAAACGTTTGGACGGAAAATAGTTAAAATCGGTTGACGGCCACGCCCACGTTTATATATGTATATTACAAAGTGACCTAATAAAAACATTTTAAGCCATATCTCTGTCAAATATAAAGATCTATCATTGAAATTTTGTCGCATGAGTGCAACTATGGACATAAAACAAAAAGCACAAAAATTTTGAAAAATGGGCGGTTCCACGCCCACTTATTAAGGGGCAAACATTGAAAGTTTTATGAGTCATAACTCAGAAACCTTTGAAGATATATCGATGAAATTCCGTACACGTGATATACTTACTTAGGCAAATGTTTGGACGAAAAATTTCCAAAATCGGTTGACGGCCACGCCCACTTTTATATATGGGTATTATAAAGGGACCTAATAAAAACATTTTAAGCGATATCTCTGTCAAATATAAAGATAATTCATTCAAATTTTGTGGCATGAGTTCTACAATAGACCGGAAACAAAAAATAGAAAAATTTTGGAAAATGGGCGTGGCACCGCCTCTTTTTGGACAAAGGAATATACGAGATTTCTTAGCATATAACTCGACAAATAATTGAGATATTATGACGAAACTTTGTTTATATACTTTTGTAACTTATGTTAATAGACTCGCAGAAATTTATTGAAATCGGTTTATGACCACGCCTACTTTTTAACAAAGATATCTCTGGAACACCCTTTTGGAATTTGTAACGTGACATCTTTGTAACTAGAAGTCATAAAGGAATGAAATTTTGCACAAATAATAATATTCATATGCTTAGTTGGATGACTGATAAAAATGTTGAAAATGGGCGTGGCTACGCCCACTTTATGCAGCACTCGCTTTATATAAAATACACCGTGTTTCCATCAAACGCAAACAAACAATGAAAGCATACAGCTGAGTATCTAATGTTCGATTCCACTCGAACTTAGGCTTCCTTACTTGTTTTTTATTATTTTATTATCTATGTATATTTTTGTTCTTTTCTAATATTTTTTTTTTTTTCATTTTATTTTATTCTATTTTTATTTAGTTTATTTTATGTTATTTTTCAATTTATTTATTTTTTTTTATTTTATTTTGTTACATTTCATTTTATTTTATATTATTTTATTGTATTTTATTTTATTTTATTTTATTTTATTTTATTTTATTTTACTTTACTTTACTGTATTTTATTTTTTTTTTTTTATTTTTTTACTTACTTATTTTATATTATTGTTTTGATTTATTTTTTATTTATTTAATTTATTTTTTATTTATTTTATTTTTTTTATTTACTTATTTGTATTGTATTTTATTTTAATTTATATTATTTTATATTTTTAATTTACTTTTTTTCCTTTTCTATTATTTTCTTTTATTTTATTTTATTTTATTTTATTTTTCTTTTTTTTTCATATGTACCTCAGAGCATTTACCACTCTAATTTCAGCGGGCGGCGTTTATTTTTCTAAAACGCGCCTTCATGTGTGCTCGTCGCCCGAAATACAAGGAAAAGAATATAAACGCGCATTTTTACCCTACGCAAGTGAAGCGCGTTTTCTGCCATCACGAGTGGCTAGCCCAATAATATAACTAAGCCTAATACAATATTAGTGGCAAAAAGTTACCACACTGTTCTTCACCAATATCTATTAGTTTAAAGCTATGCAACACTGTTATTGCATATGAACATAAAGTCAGTAACCCAACAAACACTGAGGTTAGTTATCGACTTGAGAATGACTCGAGAACTAGCCTCATTCTCAAACCTCTAACGTTAGAGGACGACCCGAAAATCTATCGAGAATCATAGCGTTCTCAAACAAAAGGGTACCTAATTCTCAAATCGAGAAAATTATAATTCTCGAATCGAATTCTAATGTAGTTCTCTAATGAGATTCTAATCAGAATTTGAAAATACTTCCAATTGAAATGAAAAACCAAGCTTTGTATCCTTTTACATGATTTTTTCATTGTTTAGATTTTATTAGTGTCAAATTGCATAAGATTATATACATATATTCGCATGTATGTATATGTTTATCACATTTATAAGAACTGAAATTTAAACTAAATTCAGTATTTATGTAAATAAAAAATATCCGTACGTCATGCGGGTGCGCCTCTCGTGCGGTCGGGCGGGATTGGAGGGCGTGGGTTATTATTATTATTATTATTATTACTTGGTGCTTACTTGTACTTTTTAATGGAAAACATTGTACTACGGTAATATTAACTTTACCATTTTTTAGTATCTAATTTCAATATATGTATGTATATTCAATATATCACAGAAATATATTGAGAATTGATAAAAGGCGTGAGATTTGGCTCCTTCTCTAATCACTCGCTAATCGAATTCTAGTGCATTTTTCAACACTAGTTATCGATTTGAGAATATATAGAGAATTACACTAGTTATCTAAAGTAATCTCGACAAAATTTCTGAAGTTAGAGACTGTGTTTGCTGGGTAATAAAGTGATTCGAAATAATACAACAGCAAGCGCATAAGCATGTTTGTATGTATGTATACGAATATATGCAACCACAGAATCGTATATACGTACATACATAAAATGTTGCATACTTAAATTCAACTAAACTCAGTCAACGCATAAAATTCATGCAACGATAAAAAAAACGAGTAAGCTTTTAAAAAACAGAAGATAGTTGTAAAACTAACCGAACGGAAAGAAGAAGAAGAAGGCAAAAAAATCGCATCAATATGTTGTTGTTGTCGTTGGTGCCGCATACAACGCATGTCACCACTTTGTTACAACTCTTAAGTAAGTTAACTGCGTAATCCAAGCAAACGACTTCTGAAAATAATGGCTTCGTCACCTTTAAAACCAAATTTATTTATAAATGTCTGTATGTGTGTATGTATGTTCGTACATACCTTCAACAAACTGCAAGCTGCAAGCCAAACCAGCGTCCATCAATTCACTGTGACATTTATAGACATCTGACACATGTATTTGTATAGCCAAGTGCGTGTTTGGTGGCGGACAATTTCACACACAGCACAAAATACCACTATCCATATAGTAAAGCCCCCAAACTGTTTTACCCCCTGAAGTCAAATTTTTTTCATTTTTAATTTGCGAAATTTCGTCTGCGTGATTTTTAATCAATATAATAAAGGGTTAAAATACATATCGTATAGAAATATGTTGTTAGAAAGCATGTACTTGGTAAAATTGCGCGAGCTTTAATTTCGTGGAAGCCTTTAACCCGCTAACACCTCCACGAAGAGGTCGTTTTGACACCTTTTTTTAGATAAGCCGAAAAAATAGTATTTTAGATGTCTACATATAGAGGGTTAAAATGTTCTAGAAAATTGCTTTTGCATTCTTTGTACATGGATTTTGTCTGAGGAGGCCCCTAGTGAAATTTCATGGAGAATAATTATCTAGAACAATTTAACCCTCTATCGACCTTCAGAATACTATTTTTTCGGACTTTATAAATAATTTGTCAAAACGACAATTTCGTGGAGATATTAGATGGTTAAAATATTCGACGAAATTAAAGCTTGCGATCCGTACCGTGTGATTTCAGCTCGCACTAAAGTATGTATGCTACTGTATGCCAATCGCCGATTTAAAGTTAGTAAAATGTTAATGTAAAAGTGTAAAATTTGCATTGCGCCAACTCTTAACCTTAACCTTCTTATCGCGCCTTTTCTTTTCAAAAACTCGAAAACCCAAAACCGGTTATATATATGTACATACATACATACATACATAGAGTAATATTCCCTCCTACGCAGCAGAGCTCAAAACCTTTTAACTTGTTTTCACTTGCAGTACAACGATATTTCGCTCAGCTGTCCTCGGTGTTGATTGTCCATGATGGCTATGGCAAGCATAGTGGCGATAGCGGTGGTGCTGTTGATGATATTGGCGTCCATAGAGCCATACAGCTGGAATATCTTGCAGCAGTGCAGTTGGCATTCCAAAATCTATCCCAACAGGGACGAGTAATTGGTCTGCAATGGATTGATGTCAGTCAACTGAATGACAAAGTCGGTAGAAGAAGCGACAGTACCAAAGGCAGCGAAATAAGCAACAACAACAGCAGCAGCAATGGCAGCTCACATACAGCGGCTGACAACCAGTGCGCTAGCGACGACAGCTTGGACTTTGATGATGATGAGTTGGAACTGCATTTGCTGCGCGCTGTCGATATTTTCACTGAGGTGTGTTTGTATGTAAGTGAGGCGCGCTGTTAAACGCACGCTTGCACAGCACAAATAACGGTAATCATCTACATGCATGCATATCTACATATATTTTCCTTTTCATACCTGCATTTCACCAATTACGCATGCATACATACAAACAAACACACACACTTGTACATACATGTGGATATTTATAAATTTACTTTAATAATAATATATAATACAATAGCGCTATTATAACTCTGACAAGTTTTATGGCCGAGCTTCTCTCCCAATTCGAGGTGTGCTCCTTTTTGTTTTTCCTACTAATTGGGTGGACCTACAGTTTTATGCCGGCCCCGAACGGCGAATGCATTTTTTGTGAGAAGCTTTTTCATGGCAGAAATACTCTCGGAGGGTATGCCGCCCACTGCCGAGAGGTGACCGCTGCTCTTAAAAAACCCAATAATTGGATTTTTACTAATTAGAAAAATTGTTTTGGTGTTTTGCTCGGACCGTGGTTTTAACCCGAGACCTCTGGCACAGCAGGCGAGCACTCTACCCACTGCACCACAGCGGCCACTAAATAAATTTACTTACATCTACATATTTCACTTTCATCTCCATCCGTTCGTGCATTACAAGAGTTTTTGCATGCCTTGAATGCAAACGAAATATTTTGAAATTATTTTCCTTCTCTTGCCTTTCTCACGGCATTCTTTGGCAATGCATTGAATTCGCTTCAATCCTTTCTATTCTTATTTGTGTTTTTTTCTTTTTGTTTTTTTTTTCGTGTTTTCATTGTTTTTTTCTTCTCTTTCTTAGGGCTTTATCACCATACTGTCGGACACTGTGCGTTTTCTGCACGCTCGCTATTATGCAACACGCAACGCTGAGCAGCGACTCAAGGATAAATTTTATCTATTTTTGTGTGTGCAGGAAAATCCAAAGGATTTGCTATCCAATGAATTATTGCAATGTAAGTGAAATATCTCGAGGTAGGTATTGGTTTGTTCTATATACATATATGTATACATGAAAATGTTTATATAGAGATGTGAGTAGTTATATACGTATAACTAAAAGAGCTCAGGATGGCCTAGCAGCTGAAACTGAAAGGGTCAATGAGATAGCAAATGTAGAAAGGCTGCATCATTGCATATTAATTGATTTAAGTTAGATTTTCCGGTAGATCTGCTTTACATGCTTTAGTCCCCACGCACACTCCCACACTAAGCGCTAGGTAGAAAGCTACTTCGGTAAGATCATCTCCTGCAGGAGATAATGATGCAATACAAAACAAACTCTTATTCGTTAACTTTAATTCCGCCAAGAGGCATGCACTAAAAGAAATTATATCTACACACATATATATGCGCTTTCCTTTCAGTCTATCCACACCATCTTATGGTCATACCGGAAATAACAATTGACAGCAAGCAAATGGAACTAAACAAAGGTATAAAAATATTCATACATAAACATACCTATAAATTTCACAAAACAACTGCCACTTTAAATCACACTAACAACTAAAAATTGTTTCACACGCCGCAGCAAACCAACACTTCAACGCACAGACAACAGTTAAAATGTCACCGCAACAACCAAAACCACCAACTTCCCCACTACTACCACACCACAACATTGCCATAACATACTTGGCCGGCACACGCCATACCGTCAATAACATTCAATTGTGGACACAAAAATATGTTGGCACTCATGGAAATTTAGATGCGCTCCTTCTGGACGCATTCTTGCCGAACGAAACTTTTACATGGAATGCTGAACTTTTTCCAAACAAAATTAACAATATGAAAGGGCGCACCATTCGTGTTGGTTCTATTACCTACATACCATATGTGGTGACTAATTATGTGGTAAGTGAGTAATTGCTGAGTTGAGTTTTTGTAGATATTTATTGAAATGTTTTATGTTGGTGGTGTGATGGAGTATGGTGTGTGTGCGTGTGCAGGGTTGTGTGTGTTTGCTTTTTTGTCTAATGGACCTCTGCGCAATATCATTTGCCTCTTCTATATTTTCGAATACTCTATGCATTGTACAATTAGTCACAGCACAATTTCAATGCAGATGCGAATATAACCCATACTTTTCATTTGGAATACAATACTATTTCTATTTGCTCTGTTGGAGCGATTAGTGTACACTATTCGCCACGATAGAATAGAACATAATAATAACCATGTTATGAAGTAATCGCAAAACCTTGTTGCTTCTTTGGTTTGTTTGTTTATTTAATGTGCATATGGCATTAAGGTGGACCAAAAAATAAAAGCCCAACAAACATATGTTCCATTTTTTAATGATAAGAAATGTTTTTCTTGTTCATTAAGGACTTTGAAAAAAATTATGTATCATCACTGATATAAAAGAAGAAAGAAATTTGGAGGCATTTGCACGGCCTCTAAATTTTAATATATTAAGGAAATATTTTAGGTATAGATTTCCGTATTATATTCGCATGAAAATCGGGTTGTTCCGCGAATTTCGGGAGAACTTTATTTCCTTCATAAAACCACCTTAATATGCCAAATAAGTTTCCTAACTAATGCCGAAAAAATCAAAAGAATCGAAGTATTGGTTACCGAGTTATTTTAAAATATATAGAACAGTTGGAAATATGTAGATCGTAAAAAGCTCTGGTTAGAAATTTATTTTAGACATATGGTTTCTTGGGCAAAAAAGCTTGAAATTACCCAAATTTTTATAATTGCGATGTGTCCATTAATTTTTTTTTTTGC
Source organism: Urophora cardui (assembly GCA_960531455.1). Classification (NCBI taxonomy): domain Eukaryota; kingdom Metazoa; phylum Arthropoda; class Insecta; order Diptera; family Tephritidae; genus Urophora; species Urophora cardui. The sequence goes on along the minus strand of OY482672.1, from coordinate 27,149,290 downwards.
CCCTACCAATCGACCCGTCCTAGTGTGTATGCATATGAACATACACACACTCACACTAGCAGCGTAATTTTGCTGAACACAACGTCTGGATGTGTGTTTATGAAAATATGTATGTACATACATATATTTCGATTATATTCGAAGTATTCGCAAGTAGTGTACACTATTTGCAGAACCTTTTTAAGGTCATGTAATTGTCGCTACGAATAAGTAATTGTATTGGTTCTGTTTATGGTTGTGCTCTAGTTGCGTTTATTCTAAAGCGACAGAAACAAGTAGGTACTGTAATTGGACGGCCGCGAATATTTTGTTGGCCGTTTCGAATCCATTCGTGCAGCCTTCTATTGTCTAATAAATACCAGCCAGCGAGCGATGAGTGGATGATGCAGTGTTTTCTTACTTCCCTTGCGACTTTTACACAGGTAAACAAATTTATGCACGTTTTTCTATAATCCTTTAAGTACGTGCAGCTTATATGGTGGGTAGGTACATAAATGCATGCTTAGGTGAAAGGGGTAAATGTTTAAGGTGAGAATTACATACATATGATGTAAACACATGTAAGTGGAGACTTTAATGGTTTCGTGGGTAAAAGCATTATCAAGTTTTTTGCTGAGATTGTTGTTTGTACAATGTTTTGTGGGTGAAAATCAGCATGAAACAAGCAAAGTTTATTTAAGTCTATGTACGAGTGTAGCATAACATGAAATAGCCAGTTGTGGGTTTTAACATATTTTAGACATTGGGAAGGAAAGATAAAGGTGAATTCTAAGGAATTCCAAAAGTAATTCCTAAGGAATGCTTTTATGGTTACAGCTAATTTTATTCAAGTTAGGTTTTCACGTATAGACAATTGTTGTTATGTTTCACTCATTTCAAATTGTTTGTAAGATAGCGGTTACACCGTTACACGGCATCCCAGCAATCAGTACAATTGATGTTCATACCGGTTATCAGCAATTTCCTCAGCCATTTGTAATAGTAAAATAATGCTCTCTTTTATTGATCTGTATATCTAATCTTTGTATTGCAAGCAAAATTCTGTTTGTGACTTAGCGCAACTGGGTATATAATTTTAGATAAGCAGCATCCCAAGCGACAGAATGGCAACTCAAGAAGTTTTGTTCACACTCAATTATTTTCTTAACAAGAATATACAAATAAATTAAAGTTTCCTCTGTGTTAGATTGGGTGTGTAGCTAAGGGCGAGTAACAAGCCTGCTGGGGGTTTTATGCACATATGTACATATAAATTTGTATATTTAGCCACAATCATGCGTATGTATGTGAGAGCACGTTGCTATTTGTCTTAGCTTGTTTATTATTGGCTTAAGTATTTATTTATTTAAGTTTAAGCTCTTTTACTAACTTGTTCTACAAACTCTCCCTAACAGAAAGTTGCATATGTACATACATTATTTGTACACATATTCATACATGTACTTACATACATACATTCACATTCATAAGTGGATTATGTGGGGTCGCCTATGTTAGTTAACTGCATACATATGTACATTATTAATTACTACAAACAATTGTTCTAAATTGCTTTTTGTTTTCACTAATTCATGTAACTGCTAATTCAATGAGTTCATTTGACTTGAAATTATACTATTATGTAAACATTTCACAAGCGATTATGGTTAACCTAAATAAACTTGGTCAGCGTAGGTTTGCAATAGTTTATTAATCGCAATGGCATACTTATGTATGCATGTATGTGTTCTATTATGTTTACACATACATATATGTATGTATGTATGTATATTTATACTATCATTTCTCCTCCTATGTAGTCACCCGGTACTGGCAATATCGATGGTTTAAATTCAACTGATTGGCACCTTAATGTGGATTTTTTTGGCTCCGAATCTGAGATTGCGAAAACTTTTTGCGCGGTGCATAATTGTCAGATGCGTGTGAAAGCATGTAAGTAACTAATTGATTTAGTTATAGTGAGTTTTAACTAATCTCTAATAAGCGCTGAAAATATTGAATGGAGCTACGTAAAATGAGCTATAATCTTTTGAACACTTCAACACGGCTTAATTGATGTTGAATGCTTGAACTTGCAGAAAAAATTACCAAAACAGATAAAACAAACAACTTTTACTATTGGCGTAAATGGCAGCCTTCTAATTTCCATTCATCACCATTCACAATAGAGCGGTAATTTAACTTGACATAACCTAAAACCAACTCGTACGTATATCGCCATACGAGTCAAAATCAGCTCGCATAATTAAGTACATATCGTCGGCCTCCTGCCAGAACCACGAGTGTGTTAAAATGAAAATAAATAAATAATAAATAATCAGAAGACTCTGATTTTGAAGATTAGAAGTAGTTCCACAAATAAATATGAATTTGAATTGAATGTGTTTCTTTTACTTACCTTTAGAAATTTATTTTCAACGATTTTTTACATTTTTTGTTGAGTCAGAAACACGAATGTGCCCCATATATTTTTCGAACTTTACTTTCAACGATTTTTTTTCCATTTTTTGTTGGGCCAGAAACACGAATGTGCCACATTCGTTTTTCTGGCTCAACTTTTTATAACTGATCTACACATTCGTGTAACTGGCATCGAAAATTTTGGTTGCTTCCAGTGCACAAAGGGACTGGGGGTTTTACTAAAATGTAGAGCATACACAGATTTATCAGGAAAACCGCTTAACTCAAAATTGGAAAAATTGCACATTCGTGGTTCTGGCAGGGGGCCGACGATATAAGAGTTGCATTGTTGTTTTGTGTATAAAATTTAATGTTTGAAAGAGTGTTCCTTTTTTTCAAGTACTGTACAAAGTAACACGGCTATAGTAAAAGACCGCTGCATCTTACTAATAAAAACCACCTCTTCCAGTTGGCGCTGACAATTGGGGTTATATTTATGAGAATGAAAGCTCAACCGGCATGTTGGGTGATATTTATACGCAAACCGTTGAAATGGCAATTGGTTGCATTTATAATTGGTATAATAACGTTACGGAAACATCAACAACCATAGCCAGATCTGCGGTGACAATTTTGGGACCAGCGCCAGCGTGAGTAGTGCATATTTTCGATTTTTGTTTAAAATTCAACTCTCTTCTAATGTACGCTCAACTTTTAGCTTATTTCCTGCTTGGCGTGCCAATATAATGCCATTTAGTGATAAACTTTGGATTTTCTTAATTCTCACAATACTACTTTGTGCCGTTGTTATGTATTTGATACGTTTCAGCGTCTTTGTATTGCATAATTGGCGTAACAATGAAAGCAGAAATTTTCAACATATACCAGCTATATCGCAGGCTGTGCTAGATATGTTTGCCGTATTTATACAACAACCATCCGGGCCGACAAGGTATTTGAGTGGTGAATTTTCAAGTCTTTCTTAGTATTTGAATTGCTTTCAAAAAGGTGGAAAAAATCAAGTCTATGGCACATAAGTACTATGTAGTTTCCAAGCGAACTAATTATTTTCTTTTTCTTACTTCTCTGCACATGCAGTTTGCAAATATTTGCTGCTCGCTTCTTTCTCGCCACAATTCTTTGCGCTACAATCACATTGGAGAATACTTATAGTGGCCAATTGAAATCATTGCTAACAATACCACTTTCCACCGAAGCGGCAGATACCATTGAAAAATGGTCAAAAACCGACTGGAAATGGTATGCACCATCCATTATTTGGGTACAGGCTGTGGAGAGTTCACGCACCGCGAAAGTCTATAAAATGTTTCAGAAATTTGCTGCGCGCGATTATGAATTTCTTTACAATGCAAGCTTTCGCTCGGACATGGGTTTGGGTATTGAACGTTTGATGAGCGGTTTCTTCAGCTTTGGCGATTACATAACTGCGCCGGCGTTGGAAAATAAAATTGTGGGTTTCAATGTGTATTAATTTTTACAATTGCTCTTATGCTTTCTTCTTCTGACCTCTAGGTGCTTGAAGATGATTTATATTACGATTGGACACGTGCCGTTTCCATAAAAGGTTGGCCGTTAATGCCGCTTTTGGATAAACATATAAGAGCTTGTATGGAATCGGGTTTGTATCTGCACTGGGAGAAGCAGGTGAGAGGGCGTTTTAAATATTTTAAAGAAATTATAAATAAATTCATCTATTTGCAGTCCTCTAAGTACTTGGATCATAAAACGCAGGACATTTTTTTAAATTTAGCATATGGAGATATAAAAAAATTACCACCGCAAATATTAACATTGGAAAATATTTCTGGTGCTGTTTTTGTTCTACTTTTCGGTCATGTGTTCGCTGTTGTGGCATTTGTATTGGAGTTGGTCTTTAACAAACTATACAAATGTATTTTTTGACTCTATAATATGCATATAGATATACTATCATAAAACCAAAATAAAACTTACTTATATTATCTAGAACAAAATTTAAATGCTGCTATTTTCGTAGTGCCAAACCACTTTTTAGAAGCTGCGAGAGTTACTGCCGAAGTGGTCGACGTGAGTTCTTCCCACCATAATCAACTTTTTTAGTCTCAATGGTATTTTGAGAACCAATTGACAGCAACAAATGCATGGTAGGTTTGTTTTTCTGCGCTTTCTTCGTCAATTTGAACTAATTTGATCAACACAAATGGTAAGGTTCAAAATGCGAACCCAGATGACCTCTGAATGTTTCTGAACGACATTGATATCACATGAAAGGTGCTAGGCAGGCTTTCGCATAGAGCTCTATTCATTGTGATTCCTAGTTAGGCCGGGTGTCCATATATGGGTTAATACGTGGACCTGAATAACCCTGGAATATTTCTGAGCGATACTGGTATGAAATGAAAGGTGAAAGATAGAAAGGAAAAGGAACGGAAAAGGGAAAGAAAAAGGAAAATGCGATAGAGGGGGGGATAGATAGAGGAAGAGAGTAGGACTGGGAGGGGGTAAAGGAATAAGAGGGGAAGAAAGGGAATGGGAATGGGAGACTAATGCGAAGAAGAAAGGGATGAGGTCATGAAGAGGAGCGAACTCTTGAAAAGATAAATTTTTTCCTCACTTATTTGACTTTTGCTCAGGCTTGCATCTCAAGGAAAGCTTGGTCATCCAGGTATTTCCATTTGTATTAAAGTGTGTCGTTTTATGTTTCTATTGCCTATAATACGAAGTAGGCCAAAGCAAAGCTTAACAGATTACAGCTGGTATATACATATATGTATATATCGGACTCGCCCCTCACTAGTGAGAGTCATACATGCATAATTATCAGTATCCAACTTATTTTAATTTTAAGATAGTTTATTAAGTGGTAGAAGCCGAAGTACATAGATGAAAATCAATTTCAGTCCAGTTTTGGCCAACACATAGGCCCTCTTCTCTTTTGCAATATTTTTCTTCAATATTTCGGAAAGTACTTCTGAGTTCTAGGAGACTGCCTAATTATTGTGCCTCAAGTTGTCAATAAAATACCTTAGCTTCTATCTCTTCATACAAATTCGAGATCCTCCGTTGAAGTTTGTAATGCAACTTCCCTGAGCTAATCTTTGAACTTCGTATGTTTTAATTTATTTATAACAGGGCTGCTCAACGCTCTCGTATTGAAAGTACAAAACTCAATACATCTACAAATTTTGTATATGCACTGAAAATTTTTTTTGCTCATTTAAATTTTTTTAAGAATTCCAATAAAATATTATTTTAGAATTTATTTTCAAATTGTAGTATCACATACATACAAATTTTTTTTATTTTTTATATGAAAATTGTTTGAATACTAATTTTTTACAGTGCTTTCATTTTTTGAATTTTTTTTTCATTACACATTTGTTATTGTAAATTTCGATTTCTTACGGCAGTGCTCGAGCTCCTATACAAAGTGCCTTTGCTCTGCACATTGAATATGAATCATAGGCACATACATATAAAATTTTTTTATATCTGAGTGCTTATGGGAGTGCGAAGAAAATTCCCAATAAACACAACGGATTCGCCTCGAATTCGAGACGAGTTCGCTTCTCTGATTATATTATCGCGGCGATAGTTCGCGACAATAGATCGGCGAATCCGAATTCCCAGGCGAGTCACCCCTCATTTGCGATTCGCGCATTTTTATATTCTCGGATCGTTGGCGATTCGAGATTTAGACTCATTGGCGAATACATTCTGGAAAATCTTCTTCTGCGAATCCGCCACGATATCATCCGAGCTTTGCAGTCGCTTGAGTAGAGTTTTAAATGGTAAATTAAAGTCCAACAGGGAATTTCTTCGTGTAAAGCAAGATTTAATAAAATTAATAAATGCTATTGCGATAATTGATTTTTCTCGAGTCCATCTCGAACTCGATACAAGTCCGAAAAATTACATTCACCTCAGCGAATTCATCTCGAATTCGCCGCGATATCATCCTCGCGTCTGTGTTTATTGGGTTTTATTTTCATATTTGAGGTGAAAATATGTATCTGTGCCTATGATTCGGAACAAAACAAAAACAATTGTGCTTTGAGTGCCTATGAGGTGAGCAGCCCTGATTTATAACTTTAGCTGAGTTGTTAGCTGTTCGGTTCGAAATATTAATAAAGTGTTTATTTTCAAGGTAATCTATCCTACGGATAAGATTGAAAGATTAGGGTATTAATTTAATAACATACCCTCCATGAAATGTTTTATTTAACTATTATGGCAGCAAATAGTGACATGATCGGACTGCTATGCGGAAACCGTATGTTAGGTGAAGGACAAACGAGACACATTTTTGCTAGAAATATGTATAACGATTTTGAAAGCATCTATGCAGTAAAAGCTGTTTTAAACTCGTTATCATCTTCAGCCTTTTTTTAAATAAGAAGCTTGTTGAAGAAACAATTTTACATTTTAACAACTGCATACATATCGCACCCTAAATACAAAAGGGGCACAACTCAAAATTTTTCGAAATCGAGTTGTTTCATAAATGAGTATACGGAACATATTTCTGGAGATTGCCAAAAAAAACTTTTGAATAACTGTCTCTTTCGACCGAAAAATAACCATTATACCTGGCCCTTTGCCATACGATTGTTTGTAATGAAGAAAATTTTTTTGGCTCTCCTGAAAATTTTTGAATTTTGAGTTGTGCCCCTTTATGATTTAGGGTGCGATATGTATATACGTAAGTCTATCCCTTTTCATGCTATACCACGATAGATATCAATTTCATCTACTAATCCAACTTGCGCACAATTCAACACTCAATGCATCAAGAACTTTACGAATATGACACAAGAGTTAATGAAATGACCTAATGTTTGAACACATTACAGGCATAAAAAGTGACACAAAACACGTGTTGGCGTTGTATTCTGAGTATGAGTATAAGCATGAGTATGGCGATGATGCTTCATACATGCCAACCAGGCAACCAACCAACAACCAATAGTAAACGATCAATAGACCGTGTTCAGCAAGAAAAAAAAAGCGTAGACGGAGATGCAGTGTGTGAGCTAATCGAAGCAATTCAATTGACTTTCGAAACTAAGCAATAAGAGGATAACGAGTTGGCTAACTGACCAAGCAATAAACCAGTAAGCCGTTCAATCAACCAACACCACAGAACCATTAGGCACATTCAAGTGAAGTGAGTGGATGGTATGGAGTGCAGATGAAAGCGGAATCTCAATTCATATACAGCAAAATGTCTAATGTAAACAAACAACAGAAGAGAAAGCACAACAACAATGACTGTGGAATGGAAGGGCGTGTTTCAGTGCGTACGTGTATGCGTGCCATTCAATAAGCTTTTATGAATTTTCCAACATCTTCCCCGCAAATGCTCATTTCGTGGTATACACAAATACCCGCACTCATGCGAAGTTCGATGGACCATCTCCCACGCAGGCCATCTCCCATACAGGCATGCCTCCTCCACGTCGTCATCCATCTCCTATGTACATACACATCCTCCTCCACCAACGCATCACATTCATTACACCAACGATGCCAACGCAAATGAAGTGTGTTGAGTGACCCAACGAACCAGCAAACAATACACATATGTATGTACTACAATGCCAATATGAGAGTAGAGTTGGGTCATTGGGTCGGCCGTTTGGTGGCGGTTGGCGCTGTGATTGTGGCTATTTCGTAAACCTGTATTGCGTGGTCACAGAGCGTGGCATGGCATGGCAGGGTATGGTATGATATGGCATGACATGGCATACTACAATAAAAGCACAACAACAATGAAATTAGCGACGAAGCTATCGGTATGCCGGCTAAAGCAAAAGCGAGAGTTGTTGTTGCTATGCTTGTTGTTCTTGTTGATTTTGCTGTTGTTGTTTTACGCTTGAATTTTTGCTGGAGCTTAGAACAATTAGGAGCTTGTATTGTTTTGTAACGCACATTGACATGGGAGGCGTGCATTGATAGCTTTTTGAATGTGCCTACATGTGTGTGTGTGTGTGTGTTTTGTTTACGGATAGACAGTGGTTAATGAAATTAAATCAAGCACCACGCGCCACGCGCCACGCGCTACGCTGTTGATTTTACACGCGTGTATATTAAAGAAGGGAGTGTTAGGTGGTGCTGGAAAAACATCAATGTTTACGAGTATCGATATTTTCGATATTTTTGAGAAAAAACATCGAATGTCTGCATTCATTATTGTGCCCTGAATTGAACGAGAGTGACAGTCATTTATATTACTCTAAAAATTAACTGAATAAACATTTAAACTAAATATTTCAATTTATTATCAACAGAAACCTTTTTTGTAAAGGGAATTCAATAATCAAAAAAAAAACAAAAAAGGTAAATTCTGTTCCAGCCAGAAAGAGTAGGTATCAATTACAGTGGTTCACTGAAATATTTCGCATTTAAGTTATTTAAAAAACAATGTTAAAGACTAAAAGGTTTGAAATAGACAAATTAGTAACGCATTCTAAATACCTTTTACACTCAGAGAAAATAAATAAAAAATAAAATTTTTATTTTTATAATGCACGTTTTCAACCAAGTCATTTTATTTTAGAAATGAAATTTTTGGAATTAAAATGCATTTGGGATTTAAAAAGAAAATGTTCAAATTAAAAATAAAAATGAATGGAAAAAAACCAGGGACCGATTTTAATCGTTATTTTCATTTCTTCGGATGAAAAAATCATTATGAAAACTTCGTTAACAATAAAATGCAAGTATGCCGATACAATGATTTTAGCACATTCTATCCAAATATGAGCTCATCTTTATTCTAAAGATTTTTATTTTTTAAATTTTTAATAACCATTATTTACGATTTTTATTTTTTCGATCAAAAATAATTTTTATTATTGAATTTAAATTTTTCCGATGAAACTTGATCGATATTTTATGATTTTTATTTTTTCGATCAAAAAGAATCGTTATAATTGGATTTAAATTTTTTCGATCAACTTTAATCAATACTTTTTTATTTTTTCTCCAATCATAGTAAACTTTTTCAAACGTTAGTGAATCCTATATTTGATGGCTTGAAGTTGACGATTGTGCCAACATTGGCTCAGTTCTATTTGAGAACAAAATTTGCAAAAAAAAAAACAAGTTTTTAGAGTTTATTATAATCGGAAAAATTTAAATCCAATAATAAAAATTATTTTTGATCGAAAAAATAAAAATCATAAAATATCGATCAAGTTTCATAGGAAAAATTTAAATCTAGTAATAACAATTATTTTTGATCGAAAAAATAAAAATCATAAAATATCGATCAAATTTCATCGAAAAAATAAAAATCAAATTATAACAATTAAAAATGATTTTTTTTATAAAAATAATAATCGTTACGGTCCCTGAAAAAAACATAAGTTTTTGGTTCAAAATCTCATAGTGCTTAAAATAGAAATTTTTAAATTTAAACCCCCTTATTCATAAAAAATAAAGTAGGTTTATTAAACTCTTATAATTGAAAATTTGTATGGAAATGTCATTTTAAAAAGCTTTATAAACCTTTTTTCTTGATTTTGCAATTCTACAATGAACATTTAAAAAAAAATGTTCGTATTTACATTACTTTTAAACACAGGACTTTCTACATAGGAATCAAATTTAAAAAAAAATCTCCAAATTTGGGGAATTACCCACAAGACGGCAATGCTGCCTTTTACCAGCTTCTTTCCGCGTTTATCAGTGATGGATCCATGACCGTCGATATATCGAATATCGGAAAAAAAAATATCGATATATCGAAACAGTTCAAAAACATCGATGAATCGATATTATATCGATATCGCTTCCAGCACTAGTGTTAGGCTTTCGCTTATTTGGTCGTAATATTTGAATTCTTCGAAGTTCATTCCCCTGCGTTAAAGTGAGTTTTTAAAAGGTGAGAATGTTAGAGAGAAAAGCTGCCATACAAGGATTATGGTTGAATTTCTTTAAACTTAGCTTAGGGCACGTCCACCAGCCACTAATTTACCTTCAATTTGTCTACTGCATCGAACTGCGGCTCCACCAATATACAGAGCATACAACAGCCGCACTATTTTACCGCGTTCAATGGTTGTGTCGTTGTCACCAGCTACACCGTTTTAGATTAACCGTTTTTGCAGTACCCGGTTCCACCCATTTAAATATTTCACCGATTTCATCAATTTTGTTGCATTCATCGGTTCCACCAATTATGAGAACTTCCACCGATTGCGATAAGACACCAATTTCCTTGGTTTTGTTGCATTCATCGGTTCCACCAATTATGAGCACTTCCACCGATTGCGATAATTCACCGGTTTCATCGTTTCTGTTGCAATTGCGACAATTCACCAATTTTGTTGCATTCGCCGGTTCCACCAATTATGTATGAGCACTTCCGCCGATTGTGATTATTCACCGGTTTCTTTGGTTTTGTTGCGTTCGCCGGTTCCACCAATTATGAGCACTTCCACCAATGGCGATAATTCACCGATTTCATCGATTTTGACCACTTGCACCGATTGCGATAATTCACCGATTTCATCGTTTTTTGTGGTATTCTCCGGTTCCATCAATTATGAGCTCTTCCACCGATTGCGGAAATTCCCCAGTTTTATCGTTTTTTTTTTCATTCATCGGTTCCACCAGTTATGAGCACTTCAAGCGAATGCGATACTATTATTCGGTATCATTATTCGGTATCACATTTGTATACATATGTACATATATTTATTTTTTATATTTATTTATTTATTTTTGTATTTTGAGCTCTTATTTTCAATTCCTGTTTATAATGGGTACATTCAGAAGGCGCAACGGTGGAGCACAACTGTTGTGTAGACATCAGTAATCGGAAAGTGATACAATTTTCGCCTTCTGAACGAGCTGATACATTAAATAAACAAATTAGTATTTTAATTATCCCCAACGTAATTGCCAATAATTTCGCGGCTTTGAAACATTTTTATTACATTCAAAAATTCATAAACACTATTTATATTTTTGTACATATGTCAAAATCGTAAGCTCAACATGTTGTGTAAAGTGAGCGTAAAAAAAATTATGATGGAAAAAAGTCTCCAAAATCACAACATGTTGTGTTGATCAGAAATACTCAACGTTGCGTTCAGAAGATAAAACACAACAGTTGCGCAACTGTTGCGCCACGGTTGCGCCTTCTGAACGTAGCCAATACCATTTCATATTCATGGAACGTATAAAAATCAGAAATATCTGAAAATAGTAAAACAGTATAACAGTGTATTAAAAAAAAATCGAAAAGTAATTGAAAAACATCAAACTAGTCATGCAATTAAAATTATTTAATAGAGTCGTTAATATATTTTTTTAGTTTAATTAACTATTAATCATTAAAAAGCTGAAAGTTTTCATATTTTATCTTTAAAAAGTTGCCAAAACAAAACATGCTTTAATTAGCAAATATTCAAATTTTTAATCATTAAATAACAGATCTGCTGGAAACGCAGAATTATCGTAATTACAAAATCTCATTATCTACCTTATGAATCAATTCAATCGTTTCTTAGGTTCGCTATTCAAATTACATACATTTGTACATATACATACATATACGTATGTTCACACATTTGCCATTACCAAGGCTTATGCAAAGTAAATGACGTGTCAGCACTTCAATTTTGTTGCCCATCAACATTATCGCTTGTGATTCACATTGTTGTCCGCTATACATATTGTTACATATTTTGTTGTTATTGTTGGCTTGATTAAATGGCCATGTTGACACCTAATTAAACACTTGAAGGACATGCGATGTACATCATTGTTTTGAATTACAAATATATTTAGTGGACGCGCTGTCTTGTTTACATCAAATACAAAATGTATTATGTTGTACAATTTAAATGACAACTATTGCGTTTTGTTTTACATAGATTATTGTTTTTTACATTTTTTTTTTTTAATATGTCGTGAAACGGTTTTTCATTTGCCATGGATTTATATACATACATATATAGTTTAAAAAAAGTGCGAAACAAAAAAATAAAGTTATAAAGGCTTAATTACGCGATGAATTAGTCGTGGCATGAATGACTAAACATAATACATATGTATATGTATTTGTACATATGTATGTACCCAATTTGCCACTGAGTGAAGTCGAGTTCGAATCGAGGTCGATTCGACGTCGTTTTGGAGAACTCGCCGGGGTGAACTCGAATCGAAGTCTTTATTTTATAAAAAAATGAAAGTCGTTCCGACTTCGATTTATAACATCGGATAAATTTCGCCACGATGTCGGTTTGTCGAATTCGTGGCGTGTATTTTCTAACAAAGCGGGAATGAATTCATATGTACATCTCAACTTATTTTATACCCCGCACCTCTTAGTCACAATTTAGGCTACTAACTGCACGATGAGCTTGAAGAACTGTCGTCCGAAGTGGAAACAGAGTGTAACCCACTGTGCGGCGCAGCGTTACAAAGGCCTAGTTGATTTAATTTGTATACATATATGTATACATATTCACTTCAAACACTTGCAAAAAAAGTAACGTTGATGTACACGGCATGAAGTGCCTACTTTCAAGAAAAATTTAAAGAAATCTAAGCAGCATTTGACTCAGAAAATATATTGAACAAAAATATTTCATTTGTTTACAAATAATAAAAAAAAATATTATGAAAAGATTACGCATTGTGAGCAGCGATTTTTGCGATTCAGGCGATGTATGTATGTGCTTCATCAGTCAGTAAGAAAACATAATTCAAGTATCCTGGCTTTAATTACGTCTGTCTCCTGCTTTCTATAGAAATAATATATTATTCTTTACACAAAGAAGTGCAGATCAAACGCTAGATGTTGTTTTGGAAAAACTGGAAACCATTCAAGAAACCCAAAAGAAAATGGTGAATTGTATTTATGGCTTTAAAAAAAATCTGCTTTCGTCCAATAAAACCATTGTCGTAAGAGTACCGTGTTCTTTTTAACTAAATTTCTTGTATTGAAGAAGTGTTTTCTATGCTCACTGCATTAGCGACTACCCGACGTTCCAATACTCCAAGCATTCGTTATGAAGTTTTATCAAGTCGTATTGTACGTCGTCTACGAGTCGTTTTGGCACGTCGTCAATGACTCGTTTATGTGGCTGGCTAGTGAACTGTTCTTTACATCCACTTACGACTTCGCCGGCAGGTCGCACGCGATAGTCGCTGGCGAACGAATCTTTCACTAGACCGAGCCGGAATCGAGTTCGATTCGAAGTCGTTTGGCAAATTGGGTAGGTGTGCTACTGCACAGTAGTTCGTTATTGGTAAATTTTGTTTAATCATTTATAATTTGCATACTTTTAAATAGTGTATCAATCAGAACACATTAAGTACATATACATACGTCCTTGCTCCAGCGCAGATTGTTACCCAACTGGGCCTAAACTAACCTAAATTGGTCCTACACTACACTCATGTCTTAAAATTTATAAATGTTAAGAAAATAACATGCCTTGATAAGCCCTTAAAACTAATTGGTAGTCAGCAATAATAAGGAAGAAATTGTCACATTATTGGAACTGCTCCTTAAATAATACCCAAATGTTGCGTATACGCAGCGTAGCACCCTATGCAACAAACGCCATGCACAAACTGCTGTTATTGCTATACGAGTACGAGTACTTTGGTTATTTTCTTGTCGCATGCAATGAATGTTTATAAGCTTTAATTTGTTCACGCATTGTTTCAACGTAATCACGCTCTGTATATGTATATGCATGTACATATATATGTACAATGTATGTTTTTATTGCAGCTGTGCTGTTGGAAGTTTGCCATTATTATCCGCACATTTCCAAGGACACTCAACATATTGTCGTATATTACGAAACTAACGAGTGGCGAATTGAAAATTGTGACCACGTACCAATGCGCATACACATATGTACATATATACACAGTCCAGTATTAATTTAAAGCATTCGCGGGTTAGCGCATTCTTTATTTTGTTTTCTTGTGCCTTTACTGGTTGAATTATCACACATGCATATGTATTTTCAAAGTGGCATATTTAACGCTTAGCGACATTTTCAATGTGTCATTGCATTTGAGTTTATCTGCACATGTATGTATGTTTGTAGATATGCCTTTGATGTGTGTATATACATGCATGTATGTGTGCTTGTTATATTTATTTGTATGTTCGTACACAATTCAAGGCCATTTAAGCGCGTATTCGCGATTTATTTGATACGCGTAACTTTCAAGCGCCAACAAAAACGCACATGTACAGAGATGCAATCTGGAAGGAATTGCATACATATCTGAGTATGTATTTACATAAATACCCTGCAGTAAAAAAATATCAATTGCGAAAAATAGCTAGCTTATAAGTAACTACTTTGTGGCAATTGCAGAAAATAGTTAATTTTTAATGTACTTAGAATAACTAACGTCTAATTGGACCATAAGTCATGCAGAGGAATCCAAAATTCGATTGCCACTTTTACTCGTTAGTAAATTAAAATGGCAATGTGGCAGCACAGATGCCAATGACAGCAATCAGCTGTTTGATGAAGTCAAACAAAATTAAATTTTCAACCGGCCGCGTGAAAAGTTTAATTTATGTGTTGAATTGTAAATTTTGTATAAAAGTAAGTATTTATAATATTAAAATTGTTAAAAAGAGGTTGTAGTGGAAGGAATAAGCGTAGATTGGTAAAGAAGCAAAAGGAAATTTATTTAAATCAGAGTTTGATTTTCCTAAGCACGCGTGCGGAAGCTTTTTATAGCTTTCACACCGACAGCCTCACACCGACGAGTCAAAGCACTTCGTTCACGCACAGAAATTTTGCAAATTTCTATTCAGTCAGCATTGAGCTGTTGAGCTAGCAGATTGTGTTGCTCGAGCAGTCTCTGAATGCTTGTAAATGATTGTGTGTTGGGGGTGGTTTTTTTATTTGGATTTTTTACGTAATATTTTTATTAGGAATCATGATTTTGCATTTCATCTCATATTTTTTTATTTTATTTTTTTTGTTTGTGGTTTTTTGTGAAGTTAATAATAAAAATACTAACCATTTGTAATTTAAAAATTTTAGTTTTCGACAATGATTGAGTTTCTTTTGGGTGTAGCCAAGAGCTTTTGTGCTTTTAACACATGCACAATGTTTGAAAGTATTAGTGTGATAATCCCTGATTTAAATAGATTAAATAGTATTAGCGAGGCAGAGGCAGTGACAGCACCAGCGGCAGCGGCGTTTGGTGTTTCGGTTGCTTTAGGTGGTGATCTTCACCTTGATTTACAGAATATATATGTACATACATAGATCTGTATTAATTGCTGTGAATAAAAAGTGGAGTATTAATTTAAATAAACAGAAATTATTTATTTTAACAGCGGGTTTAAATCTGGTTTTTATTAGTTGTTATTAAACTACAACCTTTTTTACTAATTTCTAAGTAATGTCAAACCAACTAGCTACTAGCTGGTTTAGATGTAGTCAGAAAATAGCCATTGATTTTTTGTGTTCGAAAAGTAGCTACATAATAGTTGGTTGACATCGCATGCAGAAGTAACCATAGTTGACCGGATTGTGGCCATCACCGAACAATAATAGTTAGTCCGAGTATATGAAAATTTACAGTAAATAGTCAATACCAGTTGATTTGTAAGCAACTTAAAGTTACTTTTACGTTAGATTCATTTCCTGCAGGGTAGATGTGAACATATAACAGTGTGATGAATATCTGGATTGTGTGAATATTGTAATTACGCTTGTTTACAACTGAAATGTCATAAATTGCACATGGCTTGAGTGAAATTTAAATTAAACAAGTAAAAAATCAATAAATCGAGCGTAACCAAATTTAATACCCCTAAGAAGCTAAAAGTTTTCAAACATGCGGCTAACAGCGGTTTCGCTAAGAAATTTTGTATGCAGGTAAGTGCGTTATGTACACAAAATTTTTCCAAAAACAATGATGTGCAAATACATACTACATAGATTACACTAGCGAAGAGTGCCTGGTAGTACCCACTACTTTATTTAGGACTCTAAAGCTCCATTGTGATACCACATGGATCTGAAGAATTCAGAATTAGATTAAATTGTAACTAGATTGTCTAGATCGCTGAGTTAACAATATCCCATAGATTTGAGCCGTTTTCTTCACAGTTCTGCAGTTGTCTAGACGATTCTAGCCGAGTGCAATAAAACGCGCCAGTCGTTTCTGTTTCATGCTGCCTGGCGCTAATAGGAAATACCAAGGAAGGACGAGCCAGTTTGCCTTTCCTTCTGCATTTAACGTGTTTCGATAGAAATGGTTTCTGGGCCTGAGCACTTCGATCCATTCTCACGACTTGACCTGCCCAACGCAGTCGTTAGATCGTTGTTGATTGAACTATGGCGATATCTGCATACAGCTCGCACTGATCATCATTAAATCTCAGTCGATGCTCGCCAACGCGCAAAGGTTCATAAATCTTCCGAATAACTTTTCTCTCTAATATCCCAAGTGTCATCTCTTCCGATTTTGATATCGTCCATGCTTCTGCGCCGCACGTGAAGACTGGTTTGTGTTCGTCAATAGAGGTCTTTACTTAGTCTAAAGTAGCACTTATTGGCAAGAGTGATACTTCGTTGTATTTGCGTGCTGACATTATTTTTGGTGTTAATGCTGGTTCCCAAATATACCAAGTCCTTAAGCGTGTCGAATTTGTAAGCTTTCAACAGTGACGTGGCTGCTAAGACGTGCTGTTTGTTTGTGTGATGACAGAAGGTAATTCGTCTTATCCTTGTTAACCGCCAAAATCATTTCCTACTTTCTATCCTAACCCAGCATTAAGCTTCCAATCGTCATTGTGGAAGAGAGGGTGCTTTATTAATTTCATTAGAATCCCTAGGCCAGTAAACTCTTTTGGAACACTTAAAAATATTTCTTAACCCCTTTTTTGTTGTATCTAAAAACAAACTTAATTTCCTCTAAGCCATGATTATTTCTACTCACTTTCACCGCATATTTTAACAACAAATTTATTTATTTTCTTCATATGCAAGGTTACTTAATATTTCCATTACCACAATAATGAAATATATGAAATGTTCAAAACTTCCGTTTAAATTAAAAATCAGCAACTAAATCGCCGCTTAAGTACTTTGCGCCACTTCAACTTGGCCAACGCCGAGTGGCATATAAATACTGGAAATGAATTTAATTTCCTCAAATCGTTACGAAACTATACGCAAGTACAAACTTTCAAACGCCTGAAACAACAACAACAAACTTTATAACTAAAATAGAAAAGATGCACACATACCTCTGCAGGTGAATTATGGTAAGCTCAACCGATATACCTTTTGCTATAGAGGAAATCGGTTTGGTAACATTTCATCGAAATTGCACGAACTTAAAGTGTCAGTGCAATCTGATGCGCGATAAAATAGGTAAACTGTTTTTAGTGTTGTTATTATTGTGGTTTTTCAATTGAGTTGGTGTATCAACAATGTAAACTTACTTTTATACATACGTACATATGTACATATGTATAAATGTATGTTTATATGTACATAGTTCGCTGATGAGGCCACAAAGTGTAAAGCAGCAAAGCGAACGGAAGCAAAAGTTTGTGGATGCTGGAGGGCAACAAATTTGGCTGTGCGGATAGCGCGGGGCCATTAGGAATTTGTGTGTTGCTTTGTTAAACAGGGATCGTAGTGAATACTTATTATATGCTTCAGGGTATCACTTTTAGTTTCCAAAGAGGCGCACATTGAAATACGAAAGCAACGCCAAGACACACTTTTCTCAAATATTACCAAATTTGGCTGAAAGATTTCAACAATTTTTAATTTACCAAAAATTTTCAATTTCTTAACAAAACTAAGCATTTAGTTGAGCATTTTTTGCGATCCCTTATCTAAAATGATTGTTGTAAGTGAATGAAATGATTGTTGGCGTCGATTATTGTGTTTGGGTATTGGTATTTTGTGAAGTGCATTGGAATTGCATTGCACACACATTCAAACGCACTACACCTGCAATGAAATGCCAAAGTTCTAAGGAAGAAGAAAATAAAGGAAATTACAACACGATCATAACATTTATTCCTTTTACCTGCCATCGAGTTAAGTTCAGCTGCCAATGTTACGTTGTGTTGTTCTTTTCTTTCCATTTTCTGCTTTTTTTCGCTTATAGATCTATGACTACGCAGTATAAGATTGCAATTCTTTTCAAGTGTGCAATTGAATGAAAAATTTTACACTTGCGATAGGTAGCAAGAAACATTCAAACGCATGGAGTATAAATATGTACATATACCTATGTATTTATTTCTTCATTTTAAACGAATAATTTGTACGGCTAGAACGGTTATACTTTACTTATGCAACAAAAAAAACTGGGTTCTGCGCATAGTGGACGCTGCGTTGCATTGGCTTCACACTTTTTAAATAAAAACTAGAACTATTTATGGAAATGGAATTTGGAGTATAGTATATATATGTATATAAGTATACCAAAAGTAAACCAAACAATTTAAGAGTTTAGATGAAGCCCATTGAGTTATTCTTCAACAAATTATGAAATATTGAAATATGAGGATGAATTAAAAAAGCAGAAATCAAACAGGTCAAATGCATCCCTTTATGTCCATAAAAATTTTATGAGCAATTTTAATATTTTAAATCTTTTTTTGTTTAGAGATATACCGTCTTGAAAGTGGTGATTTTTGTGTAGTCTGAATATAACAGTAGGCATTTGGGTATTCGCTATGTAGAGGTATAGAAATGTTCTTGAAAATTGTTCATCGGAAAATTTCGTTAGGGATATTCTCGGAATAAATTTGTAAACAAACAACGTAAAAGGACAAAAAAAAAAAAGAAAACAAATTTGACGCCTTGGAATATACAACAAATTTTATAGTATGCTCGCTCTCCCGTCATGCCCGATGAAAATGGCTACGAAGGTTTTATTTTTCTAGAAAGTGGCCTTGTTCTCGTTTCGAAAAACAAACTTTTTCATTTTATTCCTCAAAGGTAAGATGGAAAAAAGAGATTAAAAATGGTTCTAATGTATAGAGTCATACTGTACATAGTGAGGAAAGCAGGGTTTGAAATTACTTTCAACTTTTGTTTTCATTTACTTTGAATTTCATTTTCATTTCAAAATTAAAAAATGAACAGCGCAACAAAAGTAAAAAAAATATAAAATTCTACTGTACTGTAACTTTGCAACCTTCAATTTCCAAAAATTACTGTCGACTGTTGCTGTACTGTGGAAATTTTTACAGCACAGTAAAACAACAACAAATGCAAACATAATTTTTTTTTACAGGAATTTTGTTGTTTTTTTTTTTTTATGTGAACACAATCGAAATTATAAGGTAAAAAAAAACAAATTTCAAAAAGCCGTACTGAAAATTGAAATTTTTGTTTATCTGTGTTTTGCTGTTAACTGAACTGTTTAAAATTACACAGCAAAGCAACAGCACAGAGAAACAAAAAAAAATGATTCGAATGCTCTCTGCTTCGAATGTAGATATTTTCAAAGGAAATCAAAATTCAAAAGTTCTAAAAAAATAATGACAACTTTCGCAGAACAGGAGCAGCTTATTTTTTGAGACTGTTGCTGTTTTGCTGGCAGTTTTTCGAACCCTGGAGGAAAGCTTTTTACTTACTCTATAAGCCAACTGTCTCTTCGAGCTGAGCTTTACGCAGACATAAATATACAGCGGCTACGTTGAAATGGTTATGTCGAGTAAATAGATAAAGGTGCTCTGGCCCAGAAAATATTTCTAAAGGCCACTGCGTTGGGAAGATTAGTTGAAGACTGACTTGTCCTCCCTTTTTGTTTCCAATTGGCGCCAAGCAGCACGAAATAGGAACGACTGGCGCGCTTTGTTGGACTGGATAAAAATCGTCTAGACGGTTTTGCGCTAATTAAGAAGAGGAAGATAAGTCATTCATTAACTATTATAATCCATCCAAAATGCTGAAATTCTTCTCTTAAATTACAACAATTATCTTAAATTTAAATTAATAAACTCAGTTTTCCGCATTGCGTACGCGAGTTATTTCTTCTACAATTTTTCGACATTTTGACAAACAGCCAAAAAAAACTACCCACAATTTTTGGCAAAGCTTTTTTTCCAAATTTTTAAGCTGACCATTGATTTGCCAATCAATTGGCAGTTTCCAATTGAATTCATTCAAACAAAATCCTTGCAAATAAAGCCGATATGGTTTTAATCACATACATACATATGTATGTATACGTACTCCTACATGATTTTGCATGCGAATGCGAAAACCATTGAATTAATTGTATGTACATATCGACGCTTCCAAACAATGCTGTACTAAGTCGACTTAGTACGTTTTCCCGTTTTTGGCGTTTCAAGTATTACGTGTCTTCATTTAGATGCTGTCAAATTTTGGTATCAATCGGACAATCCAATCAAAAGTTATAAGCAAGAGTGTACATATAATACAACTCGAGATTTTTACAGAATACAAACATTGAAAACTTTCCATGAAAAACAACGTAGCAAGTTTTTATTTTTTCTTATGGTTTTATACAAAGCATACCCTAACTTAGATGGTATCGAGTTTTGGTATTGACTTTCGATTCAAATAGAAGTTACAAGCGAAAATATACTTAGCGCACAACTGAAGTCTCAAATTGAATTTAAACTTTGAGAGCTTCCCCTGCAAAACACAGCTTTTAGACTTAGTACAGTATTGTTTGGAAGCGTCGATGTGAAAGTCCAAACTAGTCAGCCAACCTACCAGTTAACTGACTAGATAAATTACGGGAGTTGTCCAACTAGATTCATATAGGACAAATTGAGATTAGTTATGAAACAGGAAGTTTTGCTAAAAAAGGGTTTTAAATTAAAAACGAATGTATCCGGGGTTTCTGGAGGTTGCAATGAACACGTATACAGTAAAAGTAAAGCAACTTCTTTATTGTTAGTGTAGTATTCGAACCCTGCGTAGTAGGCCTTTTGTAGATTTAGTTGGTTGCAAATTGTTAGATCATTAAATCAGGTGAATACCACAAATATAACATAGTTTGAGATGTTAATATAGCCCGGTATATTAGATACTACTTTAGCCAAAGAAAAAAGTACATGATATGTTTGTATAAAGTCAGAAAATCATCAATATAAATGTCAAGTTTAGAATGGTCAACGTGTTACTTATTCACAATGTTAATGTTAATTTTTCTAAATATTTAATATGCAAGATCACAATCTAATGTGCCTGAATTCTTTAATTTAAATGTCATACTCTAAGAACTAAATAAATGTATTAGAAACTTTATTTTGCAATTTTTATTTTCATTGGAGTAGCATGTAAAACTAGTCAGTCAACTGGTATAGTTCTGATATCTACACTGACTAGTCAGTCAAGTGGTATGACTCTGGTGTGGACACTGACAATTGCCATTTCCTAGGTCATCACCGTGTTAAAAATACCAGTTGCTAATATGGAAAAAAGATAGATGGCTGACTAGTTGAGCTGTATGGCCAACTAGTTGTCAATTAGTTTACAACTAGTTGATTTCGTTGCAGGGTATGTACATGCATACAAATAAAAATAAACAAAACTGATTTTTCGCGTTTTGAATTTATTCCAATTGAATTTTCTGTTGAGCTTTTAATTAGTTGTGAATTCGACTGTGGAGATACCTTATAGGAAAACAATTTATGTAAGCTTTAAATTTCTAATAATAGATATATATTTGCTAAAAACAAAAATTTATGTATTTATATTTTTTTAATTTTTATTTTGCAATGAGAAAATATTAATAACTTAATACATGAACTAAAATGAATTATACCAGCATCAGTTAAGGGAGAGTTAACATCTTCGGATATTTTTCTTCAGCAAAAAATCGAACCAGTTCCTATAGCGGCTAAATCACTATCGAAGAGAAAGAAAGTATAGTGTTGAGGGTTCCACATGAGTCCTTTTACTCCCTTAACAGGAATATGTATCTTGAACTCATACAATCCCAAGCCTTACGCATGCCGCCATGCGATTTAAGCCAAACCCACTCTACACTTAGCCAATCTCTTGTGTTTGGGTTAGACTTATTGACAAGTTTTAAATACACGCCTGACATGGGTAGACAAACTGCTTTAATGTAATATATGTATGTATGTGAATATGTTCATATATATTTATATGCTTGTGTAAATATTATCGTCACCCATGCACCCTTTTAATAGCTGACTACTGGCAATAGCAACCAAAATTAGTTCCATTAAATTTGATTATATCCTGCAAGTAACATGGGTTTATTAGTTCAGTAAATATTTATTGACATGAAGCAGACACATACATATGTACATACATGCGTGTGCAAAATGTAACATCGCTGAGAAATTGACATCAACCGATATAGCGAACCACGATGCAGCTGTTGTCAGCAGCAAAGAAAAGGTTATGCTATCTAAAATATCCCAGTCAACATTTGGAAGAGCGATTTTCGTCTATCTAAAGTAAATAACGTCTGGGGCACTGCTAGACGTTATTCAAGAGATATTCTCTATTTTACAGAAACTAATTTAATTGCCATCGCGTATTTTACCTATTGGGTGGTTTATTGTAATATATAACTGCCAAGAAAAGAGTGAGAGAACTGCACGAGCAAATATTAATTGACATTTTAGTGTCTCCCGGATGACACTAAGACACTACTCCGGATGGAAGATACTTCCTGCAGTTTAGTTTCACTAACATTGACTCACTAACATTGATAGGAAAAAGTTGAGATAGCGTTATCTTATGCGATTTTCTTTTTGAAGTAACATTTTCCTCACTTCCACGATAATTATTGTTGGGTTGTACACACATATTTACACATATGTATGTAAATAGTGTCGGTTGTATAAAATTTTGTGTAACTATTTGACTAACACCAAATATTCATAAAACCGCTGTTTTCTTGATATAAGCGTTGTTCTAAAATATATGCATACATATATATCTATGCTTAACCAAGTATGAGGACAGTTCGTTAAATCAGTAGTTCTACAATTTCAACAAACATTAACCTTAGTTAACAGTTCCTTAGCAAATGAAAAATGAATATATTTTTCAAGTCACACCTCTGAATAAGATTATTACTCGATTTGAGAACTACTTATGTCATTCTCCAACAAAACGAAACCTTCATTATCCGATGAGAACTTCTTTCGGTGTGATTTCTAAAACCAGCCAATTCTCAAGAGAGCCGTTATCTTAAAGATTTAACTTGTTCTAAGAATTTTTTATTGTCACCTCAGCAGCATTCCTCGTAATATTTAAGATATGCTCCCAAAGTCAGACAAATTTGGTGTGTTTTTGTTGTGTCTCAAGTCACGCATTAAATATGAAGGGAAAAACTTGTGCATTCTTATGTAAATTACATATACAGATAGTAAGTAATATGAAATTCCTTTTTCGAACATTCACTAACAGGCATACATATATACATATGTATATACATAAATATGTAAGGACGCCTGCAACAGCTTGTAAAGCAATCGAATTTAGTTTCAATTTTTAAAAAAGCCATCACACGTGCTTGGATGTACATAAGCAGAAATTTGGATTGATAAGTTTGTTTTTTACATTCAAAGGAGGATGACCTTAAATCCGAGAACTTATTTGCTCTATACTTACGTACATATGACGCAGCGACCTTGGATTATAAGGCCTTAACTCAGACGATTAAAGATATATTTTGATTTGGATGCATCTTGTAATTTTATGCCCGTGCACTTAATATGTACTCCAAATCTGTATATACATACATACATATGTAATATCTACATACATGGCTAAAATTTAGTAAAAAATCACTACACCTTTTCCAGTTTATATTCAGAAAGTTGCAATTTATATTCAGAAAATTACAATTTATATTCAGAAAATTACAATTCATATTCAGAATTTCCATTTCATATTCAGAAACCAACAATTCATATTCAGAAAGTTGCAATTCATATTCAGAAAGTTCATTTTAAATTCAGAAAGTTACATTTAATATTCAGAGAGTTGCAATTCATATTCAGAAAGTTACATTTCATAATCAGAAAGCTACAATTCATATTCATAATTTCCATTTCATATTCAGAAACCTACAATTCATATTCAGAAGGTTGCAATTCCTATTCAGAAATTTCATTTCAAATTCAGAAAGTTACATTTCATATTCAGAAAATTACATTTAATATTCAGAAAGTTACATTTCATATTCAGAAAGTTACAATTCATATTCAGAAAATTTCACTTTACGCTTTTGAGTTTTCTTTTTTTCAAACATACATAGAAGCCATCGGTTCAAAAGGTTTTTTTTTTAAATAAATTTTACTTTGTTTAATTTTACATGTGTGTGCGGTCATATACTTATACCTACTCATAATAAAAATGGAATTTAAGGATAACTGTTCCATATGCCTAATAATATAGTACTCCTTCACTTTTTTTTACGAATTCGGTGGACCTACAGTTTTATGCCGACCCTGAACGACATCCACCGAGGAATGTAAATTTTGCATGAGAAGTTTTTTTATAACAGAAATACACTCGGATGGTTGGCGACCGAATGCGAGGGATTACGCTACATTAATTCCCCGATTTCAAATAAAACAAATTTTCGATGTTGTTCGGACTGGGTTTCTAACCCACGACCTTTTGAATGAAGGACGAACTCTACCCTTCAGAAAAAAGTTGTGAAAAAAACAATGTAATTTTTTACCTGAAAAATTTACATAGAAACTCATGTTCCATGTTTCTGAATATGAAATGTAACTTTCTGAATATTAAATGTAATTTTCTGAATATGAATTGCAATTTTCTGAATATGAATTGTAAATTTCTGAATATGAAATGTAACTTTCTGAATTTGAAATGAAATTTCTGAATATGAATTGCAACTTTCTGAATATGAACTGTAGGTTTCTGAATATGAAGTGAATTGCAACTTTCTGAATATGAATTGTAGGTTTCTGAATATGAAATGAAAATTCTGAATATGAATTTTCTGAATATAAATTGCAACTTTCTGAATATAAACTGGAAAAGGTGTAGTATTACAATTTACAAATTATTATAATTCATCCTCACTTCCACGTTGTCGCGAATTTTTACGAAAGAATTCAGCCAAAGACATTTCCGATAGCTTCTTACCACCCAAATTTAGTACAATACTCTTCAAGGGCGGATGAACTTTGAATGGACGCCGTTGTCGTGTCAATGTATATTCACCCGCAGAGAATAGCTTACGCTTGGAAATGAAATCCATTTCGTTAACAGGCGGAGCAAGTGTACCATCACGACCACCAGCAGAATGCATCGAACTAAATCGTAAATCATTGATACTTTTACGAGTACACGATGCTGGTTCACTAAGTAATATACTCGAGTTATGCGGAACAGGCGGTACCACTGCTGATTTCCGCGGCGGTAGTGGTGAAGCTGCTGCAGTAATAATCTTAATAAATCCGTATTTCTTTTCCTCTCTGGGTTTACCGGTTTGTGCAATGTTGAATGAATCGAAATGTGCTCGCAAGGGTTTTTTGTCAGCTGCAAAATCGGAAGACTTGAATGTGGTGATAGAAGCGCTGTTATGCACTTGCAATTTTATCAGAGATGTGTTCGATAAGGTAGATTTGGGTGTTTTATTTGGCCTGCCGATTGGTGAAGTTGGATTGATGAGCGGATTTCGGTTATGGTATGATGGATATCTCTGCTGGTGCTGTTGTTTTTCATTGTTTCTTTGATTCAAGTTCTTATTATCCTCTCCGCTGTCTGAATTTGCGAGACAATGCATTATTTCTTTTTTTTTTCAACTACTTTATCCGCCTTGATATTTTGAAAAAACATAAAAATACAAGTTTTAAAATTTAAATACATATAAAATTGTTTTTAATTTTTTTTATTTTAGTATTTTTAGAATTAGACAGCTACTGCTTACTTAGTAAACAATTGAGCGCTTTTTTTAGATTATAGTATGGCAAAAGGGTTAACAGCTTTTAAACTACAAATCAGACCTAAATAGATTACTTATTCAGTTGATAACACTGCTCTACAGCCAAAAAATACTCTGAACGCGACCATCCTATTTATATGTAAAATCGGTCGCTGATTCCGAAAATCAGGCTCATTTTTAATTCTATGGGAAGGTTTTTGAGATATCGGCAATTTACCGTTATTTGGCCAATTGCTCCACTTAATCCTGTATACCTCTTTAACGCAGTGAGCTATCTTCCTTGGAGTGACACTCAACGAAAGAAAATTAAATTTCCTTTTCATCCCTGCTACAACATTTTTCTGTAACTCTTATAGTTTCTGAAATATTGACGATTCAATTTGAATTTTTTCGATTTTTTACGATTTTTTGAAGAAAAAATTGATTTTGTCAGGCAATATCTTTTAAACCAATGTCTTCACCTTCGGTTTTACTCCTTTACGTGAAGCTCCATTCTATTGGGAAAAAGATAAGCTATCAACGAAGAAAATCCATGGTAAAATAGAAAAGTTATAGGCGATCAAGTAAATACATCCAAGTCGCGCAATGCCTCTGCACGGGTATATTCTATGCATGTTATACCAATACCTACACATCTGCAGTAGCAGCACATTGGCAGCGCAGTAGATAAAAGCCCATTTACGGGTATAACATGCATAGAATATACCCGTGCAGAGGCATTGCGCGAGTTGGATGTATTTACTTGATCGCCTATAACTTTTCCATTTTACCATGGATTTTCTTCGTTGATAGCTTATATTTTTCCCAATAGAATGGAGCTTCATGTAAAGGAGTAAAACCGAAGGTGAAGACATTGGTTTAAAAGATATTGCCTGACAAATTCATTTTTTTCTTCAAAAAATCGTAAAAAATCGAAAAAATTCAAATTGAATCGTCAATATTTCAGAAACTATAAGAGTTACAGAAAAATGTTATAGCAGCGATGAAAAGGAAATTTAATTTTCTTTCGTTGAGTGTCACTCCAAGGAAGATAGCTCACTGCGTTAAAAAGGTATACAGGATTAAGTGGAGCCAGTGGCCAAATAACGGTAAATTGCCGATATCTCAAAAACCTTCCCATAGAATTAAAAATGAGCCCGATTTTCGGAATCAGCGACCGATTTTACATATAGATAGGATGGTCACGTCCAAAGTACAGACAAAAAATTTCATTTTGTGATCCAGTGTAATAATAAAATTATATGAGATGTAGAATAGTTTTATCCATAAACTCCCACACAAAAGTGGTATTTTAGAACCCTTTATTGGAAAGCGCGAATAAAATTTCATTTGGATGATCACTAAAGGGTTAAAGTGTTCTACAAAATTGTTCGAAATTTCCCTTAAGGTCATAAGGCACGGTATATATATTGAGACGGTAATGCCAGTAGGCGGAAATGTCAAATACTGCTTACGTCACAGGACCAATAAAGCCGCGAACAACCAAACAAACAGATGTGCCAATTGCAAAAGGAAATGACGTATGAGGACCTGATACTTTTTTCTAAAACCGAAAGAAATATGGCGGCCAGCGAACTGACATGACCTTTTAATTGGATCATGGTCATAAGGGTAATAATAAAAGCAAATATAACGCCTTGAAATATGCAACCAATGTTTTATGGTTTTATGATTAATTTTAGTTTTGTTCGAGAGTGATGCCTCTTGGATTTTCACAAGTAGAGGTCATGGTTCATAAAGTTTTTACTTTTTTTCTTCTTTACACAATCTATATAAGCCAGAAAGAAACACATGTACATGCAAAGGAATGCTGTTAGACCTTGACAAATTTCACACACTGTAACTATAGATTGTAATTTTGCTAACTAATACAAGACGAAGCAAGTTATGATGTCAATGTTCCTTAAAATTCTTCCCGGTATTGCAGTTCGCTAATTTTACATATCTTCACACATTCAAAATTGAACGTTTTGCAAAAAAGGCACTCACCCCATATAAATTTCTACACTCAATTACATAACATGTATCTACATCAGTGTTGCCAGAACTTTTCCAGAGTTCCAGCTAGATTATCAAAAAAAAAAGCTAGAAAAAGCTAAAATAAAATTGTTAAACACATCAAAAAAAATTTAAAGCTAAAAAAAGAAGCTAAAAAAATTACGAAATTACCCAGTAGAACTTGGAGCGAGATCTCCCCAAGCGAGAGCAGAAAAGTACTCTGTTTGATATCCTTTCCGAGCAATATCAAAATTTTTTCAGTTTTGTTTTATTTTGTTTGTGTTTATTACTTCCCTTCCTAGGACATACAATGTTAAAAGCGAGTATACAAAATTGTATACTTATACAAGAGGTACAGGGAGTAATGGAGTATCTATTGACTAGTACTCCCGGATTAATAAAACGATGATACCAAGTCCTACTGCGTATTTCAATGATTTATTAATAGGTGATTTCCTTGGGCAGTAATCCGGACAAAAAATTTGCAAGCAGCTGCAACAACAATTTTTTTATCCTGATGTTTATATGGATCAAAAAAATCTATTACAATCTATACGGACCGGAAATGGATCCAGATAAACACCAGGATAACAAAATTGTTGTTCCATTTGCATGCAAAATTTTTATGCGGATCTGGATCACAGCCAGGGGAACTCGCCTAATGTGTTTTCAAAACACACATAAATTCAAGGTCAATTTAACAGGTCGGTTCAAGATACATATACACATACACGTCGTGAGCTGAATGTCAAACTCTCGTGACCGAGATGTCAAAACTGTAAGGAAGACGAAATAATTTGATATTCAGCTCACGTGCGAATGATGGATAAACTCAGAGAATGAAGAATTTGACGAATTTTAAACGCGAATGCATGTATAGAATATGCAGAAGTAAACAAATTGGATAGCTGTCGAAGAAGAACAAGAAGTCAGCTTATCTGAAGAACCGACGTGTTTAGTGGAGCCTGCATAAGTTATTTATTTTCATATACTACAAATATGTAAATTTGTACTTCAAAGTCAATAAAAATAACGAAATGTTAAAAAAAATGTTTTACATTCAAATAATGTTAACTATAATGACTGTATGAATGTATATGAGCAGTGAGCAGCGCTCATTTTTTGGGGAGTTTTAGCAAATAAAAAAGCTAAAAAAAAAGCCAAAGCTAAATCAGAATTTTTGCAGCTAAAAGACAAGAAAAAAAGCTAAATCTAGCTTGAAAAAAGCTAGAATGGCAACGCTGATCTACATATACATATATGCTTCGTACAACATGAATTAACTAAAATCTGGAACAGTTGTGCAATAAATGATGGTACATAAATAAGTAACACTAAAAAAGAAGAAGAATAAAATAAAATCCGTTTACTTGTCGTCTGATTTTAATTAGTACAATTGAGTTATTTCTATTGGCCAATTTACCGCAGAAACTTCATCAAGAAACTGCAACTGCGGCAAAGCTGCTATTGCTGCATTTACCGTTGAAAATTTACAATAGGTTCAACACACATATGTACATACATGTCTCTTGTCTCCATTGCATTCTACTGCGGTGAGCTCGTTACTCTTTGTGCTCCCATCAACAGCAGACAACCAAGTAAAACGGGCCATCAATATCCAATGAAACACATACATATCTACACATTCACCCATTCTATGCATTTTCCTAAGCAAAGGATAATTATATGTGTGAAGTAGGTATGTATGGACGTATGCAGTTAAGGGTTTGCAGTAATCAATTGTTACGCTTGCTCTTGTGATGGGGTGCAGAACAATTGACTTTAAGACAGGTGTGCGGTTACATACATATTTCAGGATATATGTATACAAATATACTACCTCTTTAGAGAATTAAAATGAAATTTCCTTGACGTACACATATAATTTGCGGCGTTTGTCTTGGTAAAACTCGCAACGCTTTGCGAGATAGATAATTCAAAACATAAGCTCATCTAGTAGAAGCTGTTATATTTGACGAAAAAAATAAAAATAAACGATTTTTTTACTCTACTTATGTATAAACTTTAATTTTTAAGATGACTTCCGAAAGCGTAACGCTTTATCAAAATCTGCTTTGTTCAATTTTCTAACCACTCTAGTATACTGTCAAGCTTACTAAGCTTCTACACTTTCCTTTTCGAGTCGTCTCAAGTTTTCATATCTACACCGAAAGAAAAAACAATGTTCAGCATCTTCGCTTATCTATTCTATACAAAACGTGCTGTGCGGGTCTTCTTCGTTTGCAACTCTGTGAAGCTATGCTTGGAAGCAACCATGACTCGTTAATATTTGGGTTAGATCAAAGTCATTATACCAATTATTACTACTTATGTTTATTAGTTATTAACTATTTAATATTGCACACACCGTTTAAAACTAATTTATTTACAATTTTTGATTATTTTCCTTTTTGTGTGGTGACGGCTCTTTCAACTCACTTCCACTTTCATTATCAGACTTTTTATCATTTTTGTCCTTTTTGATTTGATCATCAGACGGTTTAACATCTTTGTCGTTTTTTATTTGATCATCAGACTGTTTATCCTCTTTCTGCTTTTTGATTTGATCATCAGACTGTTTATCATTTTTGTTGTTTTTGATTTCATCCTTTTTATCAGCCCTTTCCTTAGCAATTAACGCTTTCAATTCGTCTTTCCAACCCAACGCTTCCGCTATTTGCCACACCGCATCATTACAATCACCAATAAATTTAACATCTCGCGTATTATTTGCACTCGCAAATTTGTCAATCCGTGTCCTATTCACAAGTAAACGCACACATCTAGGCTCAACAAAATCCACAAGGGATGCAAAGGGATAGACCTCCAGTGATGTACCCATTATGATTAGCAGATCACAATTTTTAAAATCTTTCATAGGCATTTCATAGAAACGTTCAGGCAAATTTTCACCAAAGAACACAATATCAGGTTTAACGAGCCCGCTAGGGCCACAGTCAACACACTCGGGTATTTCATCATTGAATATTTTTTCCTTCATCCATTCCTTTGTGTACGACTTTCGACAACCGAGACAATGGTTTGTATAAAATGTACCATGAGCTTCGACTAATTTCTCTTCGGGTATACCCGCTACACGTTCTAAACAATCGATATTTTGTGTATAATGTCGTACAAGCAAATTCTTTTGATTCAAAAGGCGTATGAAATAATGCACTGGAGTTGGTTCGAATGATCCGGGATATAGTTCTTTGGCTAAAGTGAAGAATGGTTTCGGATTTTCCATGAAATAATCCAACTCAAATATATCAGTCGGTGAAGGTAGATTGTATTTTTGTAAATTATGATAGAGTCCAGAACCGGGTGAACGAAAGTCCGGTATGCCAGCGGCTGAAATAATTAAATAAATTGTTTTGTGATATAATATTAAGGCTATTATGACCTAGTGGATAATAAGAAGCGTATAGTCCTTCAACAGGAGTTCAGACTTCGGTGAGACCGCCTTTACTCTCATAAGTCTGTATTGTTGTAAGAGCAAAAGCACTCTCCCAAATCTCTGAACAGCTATCATATCTATATCCGTATGTTATATATTACGTGCATATGTATGTATATAAAATATCTTACATGTTGATATTCCAGCTCCAACCATAGTAATAATTCTTTTAAAACCATGCTCTTTCCAATGTTTCAGCAGCCCATTGAATGTTAAATCGGGTATAACCTGTTATATCAAAACACAAAATATCAACATTAAAACATGGTATTTGAAAATAAATTATTTCTATTCACCGTTAATGCCTTAGCCTCGGTATCATGTTGAGCTGATATGGAAAGCTTCGAAAGCAGAGTAGTCAAGCTTGTTCGAATAGAATCCAACGTACCTAAAAATGTAAAAAAATTGTACTAGGATTAATTTATGCATAATATCGCGCAAGGTATGTAGCTTTTATACATTTTTAACGAACTTAATAAATTTTGAATAATTCAATAATATTTTTGATGTTCCGGAAGTTCATTCAATACGGAAATGCATTCATTCCATGTACACACATGCATTCATATACATTTCCAATCAGTAGGGACACGAATTTCGATACGATACGATACCAAATCGATATTTTTTGCATTTGATACCGATACTTTTTACTCGATTCTTATGCAACGATATTTTTTGGTATCGAGTACTTCAACCATGGTATCGAACAAATGAGTACATACAGTGATGGAAAATTAAAATTATGTCATATTTGTCAAAAAAAATTGTGCAATGCAAAATAGTGCCGAAAATCGGTCGAGTGTGCAGAAGTGACAAGCTGCTTCCTAAAGGGCCGAAAAATGCACAAGCACGAGTAATTTTCACTGGTACATATCGAAAAATAGGTATGATCCACGTGCTGAAATAATTGCAGGTTTGGGCTAATTCGTAAGGTTTTTTGTATGAAGTTGTATGAAGTTACCCAAATCTGTATTTTGATTTTCACATTAAACGAGGCGCACACTTGCCACCGAAACTTGCTTACAATTTGCAATTACCATGCGATGGAAATAATCATAACTGGAGATATAGGATTATATATTTTTCATTTTCTACGATAATTTGACGTTTGCAAATAAAAAATCGTAATTTCAGCGAAGGTATCGTCAATATCTTTTTTCTTTCTCATTTTACTAAAAACACGTAAACAAAAAAGGGTCTGTTTTCCATTAATGTCCCTATGACACTACGTTTTTTCCTGGTATTCTACAAGGTTTTTTGTGTGAAAGAGGTGGTCAAATACAGTTTTGTGTTGATGAAAGGGAGTAAGCTATGTTGGAAAAAACCAACGAAGTACCATCTAGGCGGTTAAAAACCAATTAGCCAGCTTGTATTTCGATAGGTTTTTTGACATTCGGTACTTTTTTCTGACAATTGTTTCAATTTAACAACTATAAAATAAATTATTTTTAAAATATAAAATATATGGAAATACACATTTTAAATTTGCCTCTTGTAAGCTTCTGCTTTGGCCGTAAGGGGAAAGAAGAAGTCCGGAAGAAAAATCATACTGCGCAATGGCTTCTCTTTATAACATGGAATGCACAGCTATTCTGACACTCAATCTCAATGAAAATTAATTGTTAATGTTATTTAAGATGTTTATTTTTTAAAATACTAAATATTTTGCAAATATCTTTTGTCATGTTGTTTTGTAAAAGCTGTTGGTTTGTAAAAAATGTTTTCAAGAACTTAATAAACTTGTATAATTTTTTTAATCAGCTTAAACTATTCTTATGAGTTAGAAAAGGATTTACGTCAAAATCAAAACTTTGGAACCAGCCATGGCACACCATGACATGGAATTAGCACTATTACAGCGATATGCGTATGCCTCAGGGTGCAGTTTTATTGCGTTTTTTGGTAACTTTCTAGAAGACGGTGCAACTTTAAACCGTTTTTATAAATATCTTTAAAATATGGAAAAATCTTTTATTTCCGCTTTCGAATTCATAATCTAGAGGTCAGAACGCGTCGATTGATACCTCTTTTAACTATTTTAGAGGAAATTTTAAGGTTGCACCTTCTAGAAAATTACCGCTTTCGATACCGATACTTTGAGTATCGAGTAGTTTAGTTTCGATATTATCGGGTTCGCGATTCTTTTTAACCGATATTTTAAATGAGTACCAGATCGATGCTTTTGATTCGATATCGTGTCCCTACCAATCAGAATTTAGTTGAGTTCCACATTGGCCAATTAGTCAATAGGCTGTTCGTGAACGACAAATGGACACTCAACTTTAAACCCAACTGTACCAAATATATTTATCTATACCACACAAAACCGGTCGACATGGCATCTCAAGCAAAACACGATATTCACCACATTGCAGGCATGCATTCGCTGTCAAATGTCTTTGAACCTTGCAACACTGCGTTTAATACACCATTAACAAAAAAAATTTTTGGGCACAATTTTTTTTTTGTAAACAACAGAAGTGAGTTTCTGTAACAAAATCGCAAAAATTGTCGATCAAAATGACGTCACATTAATACGTTCCACACTTTGTCACCACCTAAAAAGCAAGAGAGAATCTATCGATTGACGTCATTATGACGTCACTCGGTCGAAACTATTGATAGAGTTCAGTTACAGAAACTCAGTACAGCTTAGATATTATTTGCCCATAACATAAAAAATGCGTTGAACGAGATATCTTACTTTCTTGTGTAGTTGTTGTCGACTCTTCTGTGGATCCTACCACGCCTAGGATGCGACTGGTTTCCGCCGCTTCGTCAGATTCATTTTCACTTAATTTGCCTGATGACTTTGACCCCTCTTCGGCGCTCATCTTATTAAATTGTTGTGCGGAAATGGTCAACTGTCTTATCGGACAATAAATTAGAGCTGCAAAACTATCGATGGCACTATCGATAGTATCGATAGTTTTTTTTTCGTGTCACTATCGATGGTTTTTTCCACTATCGATGGTTATCCCTACTCATTCTTGTAGTTTTGTCCCAAGAGAAGAATACTGAATACTATTTGCTGTTCTTTTGTTAATTAATTAATGTTATGTGTTAAAAAAATTAAAGACTTTGAAAAGGAAAATCTAAACAAAACCATCCCTCTTTTTAAGGTAACTTAAAAATAAATAATAGCTTAAAAAAACTAAAAGCACGCTTTAATCCTAAAAATCGTACTAAAACTTGAGAAATAATTTAATTAGAAACCGTAATATAAGTATTTAAGGAAAACGTGGGGGTGCTCAATAATATTTGAACATGAAAATATTCGATTCGTACAACTAGTACAAAAATATACCTAGTTGCGAATTTAAAGAGTACGATATATGAAATCTCAAAAAAGTTAAAATAAAAATATTAGTAAAAAAACAGCGATTTTAAATATTTTTTGACATACTGAGCACCCGACGCTTTTCCTTAAATACTTATATTTTCGTTCATCATATTTTTTCTAATTAAATTATTTCTCAATTTTTAGAACGATTTTTAAGATTAAAGCGTGTTTTTTAGTTTTTTTAAGCTATTATTATACTCAGCTGTACTAGTACACAGAGTATTATAGTTTTAATCACATAACGGTGGATTGTAACAGAATGAAATAATCGAGATAGATATAGACTTATATATATCAAAATGATCAGGGTGAAAAGAGAAATCGATTGAGCCATGTCCGTCCGTCCGTCCGTCCGTACGCACTCTAACTCGCGCAAAAATTGAGATATTTTGATGAAATTTGGAATGCAAGTTGGTATCTAGACTGGGACGGTTGGTATTGAAAATGGGCGAAATCGGACCATGACCACGCCCACTTTTCCTATATAGAAAAAATCGGAAATTTGGTATCTCAGTCACTAATATAGCTGGAGCGATGAAATTTTACCCACGTGTTGAGCTCAGGCCCATATGAAGAAATTTGGTGAAATTTTAGAAAATGGGCGGTGCCATGCCCACTTATTAAGGGTCAAACATTGAGGGTTTTATAAGCCATAACTCAGAAACCATTGAAGATATATCGATGAAATTTGGTACGCGTGATATACTTACTTAAGCAAATGTTTGGACGAAAAATTGTTAAAATCGGACGGCCACGCCCACTTTTATATATGGGTCTTATAAAGTGACCCAATAAAAACACTTTAAGCGACATCTCTGTCAAATATAAAGATCTATCACTGAAATTTTGTGGCATGAGTCCAACTATAGACATAAAACAAAAAACACAAAAATTTTGGAAAATGGGCGGTGCCACGCCCACTTATTAAGGGGCAAACATTGAAAGTTTTATGAGACATAACTCAGAAACCATTGAAGATATATCAATGAAATTTGGTACGCGTGATATACTTACTTAGGGAAATGTTTGGACGCAAATTTTCCAAAATCGGTTGACGACCACGCCCACTTTTATAAAGTGACCTAATAAAAACATTTAAAGCGATATCTCTGTCAAATATAAAGATATATCATTGAAAACCAACTGCGGACATAAAACGAAAAACACAAATATTTTGGAAAATGGGCGTGGCACCGCCTCTTTTTAGAAGAAGGAATATACGAGATTTCTGAGCCCATAACACGACAAATAATTTATATATAATTACGAAGCTTGGTGTGTACACTTTTGTTACTTGTGGTAATACATGTTCAAAATTTTAGCGAAATCGGTTGACTACCACGCCCACTTTTATACATATATGGGTATTATAAAGTGACCTAATAAAAACATTTTAAGCGATATCTCTGTCAAATATAAAGATAATTCATTGAAATTTTGTGCCATGAGTTCTACAATAGACCGGAAACAAAAAATATAAAAATTTTGAAAAATGGGCGTGGCACCGCCTCTTTTTAGGCAACGGAATCTACGAGATTTCGGAGCCCATAGCTCGACAAATAATTGAGATATTATGATGAAACTTGGTTTATACACTTTTATAACTTGTATTAATAGACACGCAAAAATTTATTGAAATCGGTTTATGACCACGCCTACTTTTTAGCAAAGATATTTCTGGAACACGCTTTGGAAATTTGTAACGTAACATTTTTGTAACTGGAAGTCATAAAGGAATGAAATTTTGCACAAAGAATAATATTCATATGCTTAGTTGGATCACTGATAAAAAATTTTGAAAATGGGCGTGGCTACGCCCACTTTATGCAGCACTCGCGTATTATAAGCATTTATCATAAAATGTTCCTACAAAACAATCCTCTTTTTAAGGTTTAATTTAACCTGAAAATTCTATATACATAAGTGACGTATCTAATTCTTATTTGATCTTTTATTTAATTATTATTTTGCGTAAAAAAAAAAATTAAAGACTTTTTAAAAAGAAAAATGTAAACAAAACCATACCTCTTTTTATTGTAGTGAAATATTCATAAAAAACTATCGATAGTATCGATAGTTTTTTTTTCGACTATCGAAACTATCGAGTGGTCCGACTATCGATGGTTTTGCAGCTCTACAATAAATGGCTCTATTTAATAACGCCGTTCTTAATATTAATCTGGAAATTTGCAACCAAAACAAGTCAGGAAAATTTTGACAAAGCAGCATATGCAGCGATGCCAGATTTATAACTCTATAAATGCATTCCACAAAAACTCACCTTGGTGGGTATAGTGTTGGATACTTTTAGGGTGTTATTCCACAGTTGGATTAAATATGTTTTACTGAAAGCATTATACCGTATAAATATTTTTTAACAGGAAAAAACAATTTATCTGTCTCTTAAATGTTAATAATAATTAAAATGTGTTGATGTTCCACAAATATTGATCAAATGTGGCAACCGCTGTAACTATCAATTCACCACAGAAGCCACGCTAACTGAAAATAATGATTTACAACACTGTTAACTGTCAATTTTGTTTTGATAGCTTGAAACTGACCAGCCCAGCTGGTTTGTTTTCTTTTCCTGAAAAATTTTTCATTCATGAGCGTTGGTTTTTTTTACAATACAAATAAATGTATTTTTTCTAATATAAACATCAATAAAATATAATTAAAGTGTAAAAATTGATGACTGCTATTATGTAAGGTGTTGTGTGTATGTGTATTTATGCATTTTAGCCGAGTGAATTTGTGAGTTGAAAGCACGGGTGGCGCCATTCCCACTTTGCACAGACTGCTTAAAATAACACAATTGGAAGGTGAGTAAAACATATCTACCACAGTGTCCCCATGTAGAAAATAATAATTTTTCGCAATTAAATATTTTTTCAGGCTACTTACATTTTCTCGGGGATATTATTTAAATATTATTATTTTCGAATTTGTTTTCGACCACCCCCAACCCCATTCGCAACAGACAATAAGCAAAATTACTAATTGAATTTCTGAGCAGACATTTGACTTTTGCCGGCGATAGTTACCTCATGCAAAATGCATCTTAATCACGCCACAGCAATGGCCAATTACCAACATTACCCGCCACCGCAAATATCAACGCACGGTGGTACTGCCACCACCGTGCAACAACAAACGACCATAGCAACGGCGGGTACACCATTTACATTACATCAATTGACAGCCGTACAGGCCATACAACATCCCACCCATCAAGCTATGCTACATCCACAACATCCGCTGGTTCATCTACTCGATATTTCTACAACATCAGCAACAAATACAACTAATCCAACGCCGTTGGCGCCGACTAAAGTCGAATTGCCTGATCATACCGAACAGCAGCAAACCGGGCAGCAGCAGCAACAGCAACAACAACAGCAGCAGCAGCAACAACAGCAACAGCAACTCATACAACCACCCATCGGTGTTAAGTTGGAGGATCCGCGTAAAAAGAAGGAATGTAGCGTTTGCAAGAATAAATTTCGTCAACTTACCACTTTGCGTAATCACATGAAAATCCACACCGATGAACGGCCGTATAAATGTAAACATTGCGATCGGGCATTCCGACAAATTTCCACGCTTACCAATCATGTGAAAATTCATACCGGCGAGAAACCGTTTAACTGCAATATATGCGGCAAAGATTTTCGCCAACAGAGCACACTTATCAATCACATTAAGACACATAAAGGTTAGTGCTAATTAATATATGTACATGAACTGTAATATTTAATTCAATTCTTAAAAAATAAATTACATAATTTCGCATTGCAGAATCCAGCACACCAACTTCACTGTTAAACTATCAACCAAGTGCTAAATATATTAAAGGCGAACCGAAATTGACTCAAAATCAAATGATTGATTATAAAAATCCATCACTAACGAAAACACTATACACCGGCAGCTATAGCTCACCGCAGGCAGAGGAGCTAGTGAAACCGTATCAATGCAATGTTTGTAAAAGACGGTTCCCTCAGATGAGTACACTACATAACCACGAACGGACTCACATCGACCCCAAACCGTATAAGTGTGAAATATGCGAGAAATCATTTAGTCAATTGGCCACATTAACCAATCACAAAAAGATACATTCGGGTGAAAAATTGTTTGCCTGCAACTTTTGTCCGATGCAATTTCGACAGCAGAGCACTCTAAGCAATCACATGAAGACGCACACCACAGGTGAGTGCACTTATATGTTTTGTTCGTTTTGACAGTGTGAGAGAGTTTATGTTGTATTTAATAATTTCAATTTTCCCCTAATAAAGCTTTTATTTAAATTTACACGCAAACAGCCGCCAGCAATACAAATGCCGCATCAACCACAACCACCACCATGCCTGCACCACAAGGCATCAATCATATGAGTCTAATTTCACAAGGTGGCGAACATCCACAACTAAATAATATGGTACATCAACAATTGCAAGCCGATCATCCATTATTACATTTTCTCGATAGTAATACAACAGTTAGTACGATCGTTACGAAGGAGCAATTCAACAACAACAGTACACCAACATATAGTCGACGCTTCAAAAACGAGGCAGATAGTTTGATGTTGGAGAGTCCAGATCGTCCATTTCCATGCCTAATTTGCCGTAAGGCATTCTCACAACAAAGCACTCTAGCCAATCACATTAAGACGCATACCGGCGAAAAGCCATATAAATGCAAGGTGTGCGAATCAAATTTCCGGCAATTGTCCACATTGAATAATCATTTGAAAATACATACCGGCGAGAAGCCGTTTAGTTGTTCCTTTTGTCCCAAACAATTCCGACAGAAGAGTACTCTCGTAAATCATGTTAGGATACACAGTTGTTAAAAAGCAAAAGCAAAAAAAAAAATACGAAAAAACGAAAAATGTTAATGAAATGCTTGCATAGTGTGTAACGCCGGCGATCACGTTTCGAATGTGCAACCAGAATTTTAAATCAAATGTATTTTAAACTCAATTTTTTTTTTTTTAATGTTTTACTTGTATGGGTTGCTAAAGCTGCAAGTGTTTTAGTACAGATTTCTTTGGCGCAAAAATATGCTATTTATAACCGTTTAACCCGGTGAGCGTACAATTGTGCAAGCCAGTTTATGCAAATACTATACAATTAAGACTCGAAAAGGCTTTGCTATGCATTTTATAAGTTGACTTCTTTTTTTAATTTATTCAATCTTTACCCAGAGCAAACGAAAACACATTTAGAGTTTTTTATTTAATTATTTTAATGCTATGCATACTTTTATTCCAAGTTGAAAAGAAAACTTTGCTCCCAAAATGTCGACGCCGTAAATGTTGCACAGTGTTTTTTCATTAAATATAGTAATTAATGGTAAAGCTAAGCTACGTACATACATACGAACCTACATAAAAGCATACCAATTGGCTAGCCAACAAAACAATAAATTATAATAAAAAAAAAATATAACTAAACATAAACAGATCCATGTATAAGCTAAGAAAGTTGCAATGCAAAATACAAAAACAAAAAAATTGAACAAAAAAAAACAAATGGCATTGCATTATGAATTCAAAAATTAAAACTTATACATATAATAATCAGCTGCTAAATGTATTGAGTTACTTACCTGCTGTGCAATAAATATATATTGTCCAATGTATGTAAATGGATTATACTACATATATAACTAAAAAAAAAAAACGAAGAGCTACGTGTGTAATCCTAAAAAAAAAAACAAAAAGTTTGAAACCGAATTGGTTGAGTTGCGTTGCGTTGCGTTATTTACTCGCTTGTATGACTATATTTTGGTCAAGTACAAAAACAAAGATATATTTTGTTTCCTTTGGCAAAAGGCAGGCGGAACTGAGTATCCTTAACTATCTTATAGATTAAATTTCCAAACAGACTATAAAAATATGCCTCAGCCGCGACACTCAAACCCCAATTGAATTCAACTCGTGTTCGAATGCTTTTTTTTTTTTGTTTGAAGATCTACTTATTACATCAACACGGCTACATTATACCAGCATAATACACATACATACATATACAGGGTGTTTTAATTATGTTTAAAAACATATTCGCTTTCTGTTAAAAGTGCGAATAATCTATGTAAAATGAAAGCAACGCAAGAATGAAGTTGAAATAATAAAAAAAAGTGCGAAAAAAAAACAAAATTTAAACATGCATAATTGTACTATTAGTTACATAAGAAAATCAATAACCATGTGCGTAGAAGAAAACTTTTAATAAAATTCATGTAGAATAAAGAGATATTTGTAAGCAGAAAAAAGTTGTCAACATACTTTTAAAGGTAACTTTCTTATTAGTTACATCCTTATCTAAGGCACGGATGCAAGCACAATATCAACATCAGTTGAGTTGGCACTTGGAGTATTCGAGAGCAAAGTTCTAGGGAAGATTAGTGGAGCTTTCCGTGTCAGTGCTTCAAGCAGACATCAACATAGGACATACATATGAATCATGGGATATATACAGGTAGTTGGAAACAGGATTTGAAGAATGATTTCACCTCTCTTGGTGTTTCTTATAGACTCCAGTTATTAATTACTAAGCAGGTTTGTGTGCTTTTTGTACTTGACAAAATTTTGTACAAAAATCGCTTAGACAATTAGGCGTCAATTAAAGAAAAAAGCAAGCAAATTGTAGAAAACGGCTTCGCTATGTCGATCCAACTGGATCATTTCGTCGCTATAGAAGAAAAAAGACGCAAACTGTTTTGTTGAGGAAGAAAGACGCAAACTTTTTTTTCTTTCAAATAAAGACGCATTAAAAAGATTTTTCGAAAGAAAGACTTTATTTTTTTGATAACGAAGAAAGACGCATATAAATATTTTTTAGGAAAGAAAGACGTATTCGATTTTTTATTTTTCTTTGTCAATATTAATGCTAATGCGTCTTTCTTCGTCGAAATATTTTATAATGCGTCTCTGTTCGTCGAAATAGTTTTTAATGCGTCTATCTTCGTCGACAAATTACTGACATGCGTCTTTCTTCTTCCGGAGCGACGATGTCTTTTTATACTCAGCGGTACTAGTGCACAGAGTATTATAATTTTGATTTCATAATGGTGGATTGTAACAGAATGGAATAATCGAGATAGATATAGACTTATATATGTATATCAAAATGATCAGGGTTAAAAGAGAAATCGATTGAGCCATGTCCGTCCGTCTGTGCGCACTCTGGCTTTGTTCAGAAACTCAGTTCGAAGCGCAACCTGCCTTTGTAGTAGAAGCATAGCGTTCATAAACGTAAATTTTGCATGAAGCATCGCTCATCACAATCATCAAAAAAATAATTACTGCCGCTGTTGCGTTTCACGCTGCGTTTCTAAACATAGCCTCTAACTCGCGCAAAAATTGAGATATTTTGATGAAATTTGGAATGTAAGTTGGACTGGGGCGGTTGGTATTGAAAATGGGTGAAATCGGACTATGACCACGCCCACTTTCCCCAAAAAATAAAAATCGGAAATTTGGTATCTGAGTCACTAATAGAGCTGGGGTGATAAAATTTCACCCACGTGTTGAGCTCAGGCCCTTATGAAGAAATTTGTTGATATTTTAAAAAATGGGCGGTACCACGCCCTCTTATTAAGGGGCAAACATTGAAAGTTGTATAAGCCATAACTCAGAAACCGTAGCAGATACATATATCGATGAAATTTGGTACGCGTGATTTATTTACTTAGGCAAATATTTGGACGGAAATTTGTCAAAATCGGTTGACGACCACGCCCACTTTTATATATGGATATTATAAAGGGACCTAATAAAAACATTTTAAGCGATATCTCTACCAAATATAAAGATAATTCATTGAAATAGTGTGGCATAAGTCCCACGATAGACCGAAAACAAAAAACAGAAACATTTGGATAATGGGTGTGGCACCGCCGCTTTTTAGACATAGAAATCTACGAGGTTTCGGAGCCCATAACTCGACAAATAATTCCGCTATTATGGCGAAACTTTGTGCATAAACTTTTATGACATGTGGTAAAACGTGTTCAAAATTTTAGCGAAATCGAGGTATAACCACGCCTACTTTTTAACAAAGATATTTATGGTACACCCTTTTTGGAATTTATAACGTCTTTGTAACTAAAAGTCATAAAGGGATGAAATTTTGCACTAACAATAATATTTATATTTTGAAAATGGGTGTGGCTGCGCCCACTTTATTCGGCACTCGCTTCATATAAAATACACCCTATATCGAACACACGCAAACATGTATGTA
Source organism: Urophora cardui (assembly GCA_960531455.1). Lineage (NCBI taxonomy): Eukaryota > Metazoa > Arthropoda > Insecta > Diptera > Tephritidae > Urophora > Urophora cardui. Next base: position 27,105,903 of record OY482672.1, on the reverse strand, counting down.
ATGAAAGCATACAGCTGAGTATCTAATGTTCGATTCCACTCGAACTTAGGTTTCCTTACTTGTTTACATTACTAATTTCGTATCGCCCTAACGCACTCAAGGCCCTTGGCAACTTACAATCTGGATTGTCCAGTTTGAGTGAGTTAGTCAAATTTGAGTGTTTTATTTGTGTGTGTTAGTGCAATCGGCAGCCGTCGTGATACACGTACTTGTCGGCTCGCGGCGACGAAAATCAAAAATGTTTGATATTTGCGTCAATCACCCGATACTCACACATACACACTTCCTCTCAATCCAGATTGTAAGTTGCCAAGGGCCTGACAGCTAAAACAAAAACCTTGATTGTAGCTGAATTGCCGACAGAAAACCGCAGGCGATCACACATTGCATCACGGAAATGCTTGAAGTGCTTTGTCCCAGATTAAAATTAGCGATATATTTGAATAACAGCATATACATACATATGTATATTTTAGGCAAAAGAAGCTAACACTAGCTTCGCCAGCTGGTTTTTCTGGTATGATTTTCCAACATTTCGTGCTGAGGCATTACAAACATTTATAAATAGATGACCTACACACGGTATATATATTGAGACGGTAATGCCAGTAAGTGGAAATGTCAAATACTGCTTACGTCACAGGACCAATAAAGCCGCGAACAACCAAACAAACAGCTGTGCCAATTGCAAAAGGAAATGACGTATGAGGACCTGATACCTTTTTCTAAAACCGAAAGAAATATGGCGGCTAGCGAACTGACATGACCTTTTAATTGGATCATGTGACCTACAATCATCAAAAAAACCCTAAAAAAAAAACTTAAAATGTCAGTACTCTTGGCACCACCTACTAAAATTGGCCAGCATTGCAACCCTGTTTTTATGTACCTTAGAGATGAGCTATTTTTAATATGCCTCGATTGTATGATTCAATAAATGAATCATGATCGATTGTAATAAGCAAGAAAATATGCTGATCCATTTCATTATTTTAGTACAAAAACAAACACCAATCCATAGAAAATTACAATACTACCGACTTTACATATCTGCATAATAACCGGTATTTTCACTCATTATCAGAAAACCGATATTCGATAGATTGTTATCTAAAAAATCTATCGATGCAAAATGCCGGTCAAAAATGTACCATTCCAAGCAAGGACCAACGCGTAGAACATTGTACGAAAATGGGCAGAAAATTCAGAATGGCTTTATTTTATTAAACGCATCGGCAACATTTGAATTTAAGAATGCTGTGGACATGGAGGAACAATATATATATATATTATAGTTCCTCCATGGCTGTGGAGCACAAGGTACTTCTATAGTGGATCACATGAAGCAATAATATTGAATGCAGAAGCAAACTCTTAAGGGAAATTAACAGCAGAAGGCAGCAAGTGGTGGTCACAAATTCTCACGCCATGGCGTACAACATGACGGCAGGGTGTATAAAAATAGAAAGGCGGCTATTTTGAGGCATGCAATTATTAGGCATAACTTATCTCATTCATATGTACATACCTACAAACATAATGTAATGTGCAGGACCGCTATTATATGCGTAGATCAAATAAACTGTTTGGAGTGGCCTTTCGCGCTAAATTCTATGGCGAAAGTGGGCATATCCTTTGTTATTTCTTCCAATTCATGGATTGCCGTCGTTTCGTGGTAGTTACTATTATTTTACATACTTTTATGTTTCAATGTATTATATATGCATTTTTTTCCATAAAATAAAATATTTAAATTGTGGAACTAATTTAATTGTTTCATTACTGCTGCAAAATATGAAGACGGTAAGTACTGGAAATGGATATGTATGTATGCAAACTTCTGCATTAGATCAACTCGTGGAGCAGAGTATAACCTCAAAATCTACTACATAGTTATAGGCCCAAAAAAAAGCCAGATGTGCGACTTCAAAATCGACAGTTGCTGAGTCAGTCCTTCGTTATAACAAAATTAAATAATCGAAAGGCAGGTTCAGCAATCAAAACAGGGTACTGACTCAGTCGCATAAAATCGTATCCATTAAAACATAGTTGCCCAAGCCCTATACTCGCATACACATTTTGTTTTTGTAGTGCTCGTAGGTATTGAACTTCACTCGCCTATACACTTTCATACGAAATTTGTGTATATGGCGAGCATAGGCGAGCATAGGAAAACAAAATTTGTATACTCCCGAAACATTTCTATGGAAACACAAAAACAATTTTTTATTTTGATTCGAACAGGTCCAACCCAGCAATAAAAAGAATGATGATATGTATATACATATCGTCGTTGAAGATGCATTTTTGCGTAAGAGGTATTAAATTACATACCTCTTACGCAAAAATGCATCTTCAACGACGATATGTATACTAATTTCATTCGTTCATATTTTCGATAATGTTATCTATGTCTATTTCAACATTTGTGGTTGATAGTTGCAAAACTGACGCGAGGTGTTTGTGTGAGATCCGGTTTCTGTGTTTTGATTTTACAATTTTTCATTTTGAAAATAGACTTTCACATTTATACGTACTAAAAACATTGACGAAAGTTTTAAAATAAACGCTCGGAGGCAAAGATAGTTAACTTTGTCACACTAATAATTAATTAATTATTTATTTATATATTTTGAAAGAGGAGGGCATTGAAAATTAATTAATAAATTCAGTAATAGTAGCCAAAGTCCATAAATCTCGTATTAAAGATATTTTTTAAGCTTTCTAAAAACAATCCACTTATCAATATTAATTAATTATTTATTTATAAATATTAATATTAATTTTATTAATTAAAAATGTATACACATGTTTGTGTCCTGATTTTTTTACTGGGTTATCAAGATATCAATGAAGTTGTAGAAAACTACAAAAACAAACATATAGAAAAAAAAATTTTTTTTCTTTAAATTATGATATTGCTCGCCCGTAAGAAATGTTTGGGCATCATTGCATTAAAACATCTCCCTTAGTATTGAGCTCATATGACAGATGTTTTGGCTTGCAACAATTCGTAAGATTAGTGTTTTTGACTGACGCTTCTTTAGCAAGAAACCTTAATTACTGTTAAGGTTGTTCCCACGGCAATTGGGTCTAAGTAATGGAGCGAGCCGTATTTGTATTATTCGGCTAAGTGGTCCTTAATAAGGACTACCATCCCAGCTACACTCTAAGAACTTTCCGGAAGTGATTTCGCCAGTACAACAAGACAAAGGTTGTCCTTAAAAGTATAATAATAAAGACAATAAACTTTTGTTATATAATTTTAATTTTATTTTATTTATTGGACTTTGAAATGTTAACAGCATTTGTGTAGTAACTAATCATGCTTTAGTTATTGTTTTTATAATCATAAATCTGTGTATGTACTATATACATTTGTATAATAATTTAATAAGCGTAGTGGAATAGGTAATAATGTGGCTTTGTTCAGAAACTCAGTTTGAAGCGCAACCTGATTTTGTACTACAAGCAGAGCGTTCATAAACGTAAATTTTGCATGAAGCGTCGCTCATCACAATCATCAAAATAATAATTACTGCCGCTGTTGCGCTTCATGCTGCGTTTCTGAACATAGCCTATGTATGTATGCGTATATATGTCTGTATTTATCTTCTATTATATAAAATGTGTGTTTTAACACGCTTTTATTAGTTTCACCTGTATGTATGTATGTATGTATGTATGTATGTATGTATGTATGTAAACATTGCATACTTTTAGGCGAAAGCGTGTGTATTCATACACTGAAGTTTTTCAGTGTGAGATGTGCTTATTTATAAGCAGTTTTAGTGACGATATCTAAATAACGGTGCTTTATGTATGTATTTAATTTCAAAATTTAGTAAATTTCTTTGCATAATTAATTAATCGAATGCTTTACTCATCTGACAGTTAAAGATTTTACTGTTTTTTTTTTGGGAACGTGTATTTAAAAAAAAGTTATGCTATCATTATGCATTTTTAGTGTTTATTAAATGTCTTATTTCGTTGATGCAAATCACGACACAATATATACATGCATATACATACGTATGTAGATATGCATGTGCTTTATATTAATAAGAATAAAAAGAATACTTATTTTTATTTAGTGGCTTACGATTGCTAATTTTTTTTTCTATTTCTTTTAAAAATAGCGCATGTTGCATAAAATACTATTGTTTTTGTGATAAGGTGATTTTGCGTGAAGAAATACTTGTCTCATACATATTTAATTATTTAACGAAAATATTCCTAGCTGTTTTTGAATGCTATTGATACTAACTACACTCTCTTGTTAGACTCTTTATATTTCTACCAAGCTCTTTCAAAGTTTCACTTTATCGCCTTTCGAAAAAAAAATTATGTAATTATGACTACTTAATAGGAAATTTATTTTTATTTTATTTCGTTGATTTGGAAAATTTGGCAAGGACAAATGGAAGAATCAAACACTAAGCCAATTTAGAATGTACGTGCCATTCGAGACATTTTCTTGCTTGGCCATTCCCAAAAGACTTATGATTCTATAGCAAGCTTGTTAAAGCCCAAAGAGATGTTTTAGCATGTGCACACGAGCTGTAAAAAGCTCTTAATATCGTAATTAACTCGCATCAACTTACTATCTTAATCGTTATTCACCACCAGCGAATCACATGACGGGATCACGCTGAATTCCATGAAGAAAATTACGAAATTAAACCCGCTCAATCGAGGGGCTTCTGCACTGAATTACTTATTGCACGAAATGCGTTTATATCTATGTCATGTACTATTTTTATTAGAAAAGGAAGAACAAAAATTAGTGCTCAAAAAATATGCATAATTAGAGTTGATGTAAGCGGTCACGAACCATTTGCCGATTTATTTGAAGGAGCGCCAATCAAACATGCTATTAGCTGCATATTTTTTAGCTAACAAACATTGCGTGCTTTGTTGTCAACCCTTTCTGTTCTCACAAAAACTACAGTAACAATTAGTGATCCTAACTTATTTTTAAAACTATGAAATTAGCGTCATGTGAGCGCAAAAATATCATTAATTACACTTTCCATATCATATGAATACATACCTACATATATTTTAAATTTATATTGCATATATAAAGGAATAAATTCATAAGCAAATTAATACAATAAATAGCTTCTACATAATAACTCAAATAAATTAATACTATGTACGCCAATGTGGTTAAAATATTTTGCACGCGACACACAAATAATTTTGCAATGAAGCCACATTGTCAACGATAATTACATAGATAAGCCGAGTTGCCAACTTTTAAGAATAAGAACAATAACGATAGGCATTCTTAAAAAAAACTATTACGCCGCACTAAACGCAGTACATATTACGATAAACTCTTGCGTTTTATTTTTAATTAAAATATTAATTTCACCTCTATGCATGTAAGCAAATTACGTATACGCAGTGTAGTTGACTGCATGTTTGCTTGCACGCTTGTATGTAGCCGACCGCTTTTTGCATTGCATACCTTAAGGCCAAAGCGTGTTTACCAAAGAACGTAAATGTGCATACATATTTTTGACCACGACCGGTGGTAGTTGTGAACTCGAAATAGTCAGTTTTTTATCAAACGAAACTGAGCAAATACTTAAAATCATAGTAATTACTTTAAATTATAGCAAAGCCATTTTTTTTTTTAATACGACCCAATAGATAGTAAAAGCGCCAGCTATATGACATTCCTCATACTTATGAAGGATTAGAACCGGTATGTGACCATGAAATATTTGCAAAAACTAAACGTGGTCATCGAGAGAATGCAATAAATATGCCAGAAACGATGATGGTTTGCGGATAAAAATTGAAAAGCTTACGGAAGATATGAATGATTTAAAAAGAAGAGCAATCATTGCAGATGGTGGCTGCAGCAAAGACGTAACTATTTACCTTCGCAAGAATGATTACCGCTGCGAAAAAGAAATGGTATACAGATAAGGAAAAGCACTGGCGCAGAATATTAACTACATGTCAACTAAAGCTTATTCGTTTATGCGCAATGACTTGGGGTTCCGCCACCTCCATAAAAGGTCATTGCTTCAATGGCGCCCCATTCGTTATATTCGCCCTGACTTTGAGGAAAATGTCATAACAAATTTAAAGAAAATGATTGAAACTATGTCGGAAAATAAGCGAATATGCTCGATGGTATGGGATGAAATCGGCATAAAGCAAGATTTGCAGTACAATCAATAAGTTCACCGACGTCATTGATGGATATGTGGATAGCGGCAATGGCAAACGCGAACCGGAAATCGCGGACAAGTGCCTTTTCTCTATGGTGAAAGGCATACTTGGAAAGTGGATGTGCGTGCTAACATACTACGTGTTACGATCGACAGTAGCAACAGAATAACTAAAGGAACTAATAGAGAAAAACATAGTAAAAGCATTTGGCATTGGACTAAGGGTGAAAGCCGCCATTTGCGACCAAGGATCGACGAGCCAAGCCGCAGACAATATTTTTAGAATACGGCCAGAAGTTCCGTACATTTGGTTTAAAGGCGAAAAAATACATTTTTTGATGTGTAAACATCTTTGCTGTAGCTACGAGTAATTTCGAAAAACAGGTAAAGTTTACGAGTAAACATGTAAATGCGTAAACCGTAAATGACCTTGGTAGGTAGCTAGGCATGTACTTACAAATGCTTGCATGCATAGTTGTGCAAATGCAAATATCAGCAACAACAGCAACGAAGCGAAGCGAAGTTGTTGTTGTTGTTGTTGTTTTCTGCAACAGTGCGACAAATAGGCAAAATATAAAGGGCCAACCTGTTTGAACATGTATGCAAATGTATGGATATGCATACCTACATACATACATCTACCTATCTAATTTTCTGAGCAATATTGGTATCAAATGAAAGGTTTTGAGCAGGACTTCGATATGAAGCTCTTTAATTGTGAAGAAAATAAAAAATCAAAATTTAAAAACCAAAAACCAAAATAAAAAAAACAACAAAATAGTAGCAGTCACAATGACAACAAAAAATTACAAAAACGATAGTCGCATTTTAATCCATAGAAAACCAGGAAAAAAAGGAATAACGAAAAGGGAATAAATATCCGATTTCGAAACTGTTTACACATCAATGTTCATGAATACTCGTTATTCACGCTTTAATTTTTTTTATTTGATTACTGCCATCTAATAAAAAATGTAAGGAATAATTTCCTTAATGTTGACGGGGTGACAACAATTTATGGTACCGCAAGGAATGCAGTGGTTCGAATATTGTACGATATCGACAAGAGCAATGAGAATTTTAAAATCTGTCCGAAACTTACGGAAGCACACGTTTATCCAAACTCCTGTGAAAGGATGAACGTTTCGAGTGCCGTACAATTGCTTAGCCACTCTGTGTACGTTGGCATCACATATATGGAGGAACGAAATATGTTCGGCACAAACGAAGAGTTCTTGGGATGTATAGACCCGAAAAAACAGTTTGTTAAAACAATGAACGACCTGTTCGATGAGCTGGACTGTAAATTCATTGGGAATTAAAACCCTCTTAAGAGTCCAATAAGGAAAGGCTCACAACAGAAGATTGGACGTATGTTGAAGTAAATATAGTACTTGGAGGGGCTCGATTTCCACAATCAGAGTAAATGCGTCAGCGGTTCCATCATCACGTTAAAGACGATGATAAACCTATCAAATGATTTGTTTACATCACCAACTGTTGATTTTGTTTTGTCGGGTAGATAATTTGAATTCCGATTCCTTGGAAAATATTTTGATGTGTAAACATCTTTGCTGTAGCTACGAGTGATTTCGAAAAACAGGTAAAGTTTACGCGTAAACGTAAATGACCTTTGTGTTAGTGCACTGCTGCGTCCGTGTGAATCGCTTGGCACTGTCAGTGGTAGGTAGGTAGCTAGGCATGTACTTACAAATGCTTGCATGCATAGCCGTGCATATGCAAATATCAACAACAACAGCAACGTAGCGAAGTGAAGTTGTTGTTGTTGTTGTTGTTTTCTGCAAAATTCGACAAATAGGCAAAATAAAAAGGACCAACCTGTTTGAACATGTATGCAAATGTATGGATATGCATACCTACATCTACCTATCTAATTTTCTATGCAATATTGGTATCAAATGAAAGGTTTTGAGCAGGACTTCGATATGGAGCTCTTTTCATTGTGACAGGGGCTCAAGATATGGGTCAAAAGAAGGACCCGGATGATCCTTGAATGTTCCTGAGCAATATTGGTATCAAATGAAAGGTTTTGAGCAGGACTTCGATATGAAACTCTTTTCATTGTGAACCCTAGGCCGGGTCTCAAGATATGGGTCAAAACAAGGACCCGGATGATCCTTGAATGTTTCTGAGCAATATTGATATCAAATGAAAGGTTTTGAGCAGGACTTCGATATGAAGCTCTTTTCATTGTGACCCCTAGGCCGGGTCTCCAGATATGGGTCAAACGTGGACTCGGATGATCTTGCATGTTTCTGAGCAATACAAAACAAAACAACATAAAAAATCAAAAGTCAAAAACCAAAAACCAAAACAAACAAAAACAACAAAATAGTAGCAGTCACAATGACAACAAAAAATTACTAAAACGAATCCATAGAAAACCAGGAAAAAAGGAATAAGGAAAAGGGAATAAATATCCGATTTCGAAACAGTTTACACATCAATATTCATGAATACCCATCATTCACGCTTTAATTTTTTTTATATGATTAGGGCATAAACATCCATCCATCTGCACACGATATTCAATATATGGTAGCCAGGCTGAAGTCTATGAAAATCCTTCGACACAATTTCACGGATAAGGGAAGCAATTGCGAGGATGATGACGACGTATTCCTTGATTGGTATATAGAGAGCACCACAATGAATAAGAAAAAAGGTTCAGCCGTGGAAGAGGGTATAGTAGAATACATTCCAGATTACACAGGCCGACAAGAAATTTGACCATAAACCATACCATACTTTCCTAAAGGTTTTCGATGCGCTGAATTCAAATCTGGACGCAGAATTGCTCTATCACGTCAGGATTTTGAGATATCCTAACCTAAATGTGCAAAAAACACCGTTTTTGCCTATTTTTGAGGTTATATATAAACGACAGCTTTTTTTTGCTTAAAAAAGCACACATAGTATTTTAAATAAGAAGTCTTTCTTTTACGAATGGCGTTGAGTTTGCTCAAATATATTTTTCTTTCGCTAAGAGAGAGCAATTTAAAGTTTATGTGTTCATAGTTTGTGGGATTGTGTATTGTGGGCTTGTGGTGTTTAAGCATTTATAAATTTTAAATTGCTCTATCTTAGCGAAAAAAAAGATATTTGAGCAAACTCAACGCCATTCGTAAGAGAAAGACTTCTTCTTTAAGATGGTATGTGTGCTTTTTTAACAAAAAAAAATCTGTAGTTTATATATATCGTCAAAAATAGGCAAAAACGGTGTTTTTTGCACATTTAGGTTAGGATATCTCAAAATCCTGACCTGATAGAGCAATTCTGCGTCCAGATTTGAATTCAGCGCATCGAAAACCTTTAGGAAAGTATGGTCTGGTTTATGGTCAAAAAAATCGGTCTCATTTTGTTGGCCTGTGTTAGCTGTTTTTCGAAGATTCGCATGCTGCCATCCAAGCCGAAAATCCAGCCGTGTATGAAGTCCTATCTATCGAATAAGATATGGTAGCGGACATTCCAGATGAGCTGTTTGTCGAAGAAGATCCGCATTCATCGGAAACTGGTGTAAAATGATATTTCGCAGGGTATACCATTTACCAGCAGGTCGTAAGAAAAATAAAATGATCTAGTTGTTATGAGAAACTGGTAAAGCACAGAGTCGACCCCACCACCTCGGAAGCATTGATAAGAGCGGAAAATTATATCGAAGAAAACCGATTGGTGAATCCGAATGACTTTGTGTTCGAAATGTGTGTGAAACACATGAAATGGTATCTCGAGATTTTTCGAAAAAATTCGCACAAAGAAGGCGTGAGGGAATTAATATAAAAACATATAATAAGAAGGACGACTGAAGCCATTCCTGATTGGATTGGTGGACGTACGGAATGCGCTAAACAGCGCTTACAACTGCTGGACTTCATGGAGACAGTACCTACTTTTGTTTAAAAAAGCAAAGAGGAAGGTGCAAAAAAACCACAAATGATTTAAGACTGGCGAAGTACTTAAGAAAACTTAAGAGGCTATAATTGCGGGTATGTTGAGAAACGCAGCATGAAACGCAACAGCGGCAGTAATTATTTTTTTGATGATTGTGGTGAGCGACGCTTCATGCAAAATTTAGATTTATGAACGCTCTGCTTGTACTACAAAAGCAGGTTGCGCTTCAAACTGAGTTTCTGATCAAAGCCTGCTTAGATACGCGCAGAAAATTTTGATGGCTAGCTCAACACTTTTTTATGCATTATAAGCGGTACCGTTTGTTTCGATGAGCTGGACTTATTGTACTTTCGGTGTGAAAGCTATAAAAGGCCCGCGCCCACCACTGATTTACATCCATCCTGCAAAATATTGGCCAATTAACATTGCATGTCATTACAATGAAGTATATACACCAGTTCCGCATAAGATCAAATTAATCCATGTGGTAACTACATTGGAATAATTAATGGAGAACCTCAAATGTATGTATTAGGGCTCTAGATACCCGGGTATCGAGCAATTCAAACTGATCGTTTTTGTTTGTAGCCCGTTTGCTGTTCAAATGCCCGTACTACAAACATTCGATCATTCGAGCTTACAAACAGAAAAAAATTGTATCGGAAAAACAAAAATAAAAAAACTACATATAAAGAAGAAAAAAAATAATAAACAAAAGGAAAAAACAAACTTCAAAATACCGGCATTGTTCAAATGCCCGTACAAACATACGGGTAATAAACAAACAAACAACTGTTCGAGCATTTGAACAACATTTGTTCGGGCTCTCGAAAATGTTCAAAAAAAATCTGGAGCTCTAGTATGTATACACGTGCTTCGTCGTCATCGCGATAAATATTTGGTTTTCGTTGTAGTGTTCGGCTAACTCCGAGCCGATGCAGAACATGAATCGGTCGTTTGGGCCATGTTAATGATCACTTTGAAAGTACTCCAACCCACGACAAATGGACCATATAATCCAATGATTTTTGCAGGGTTTTCCCTTCTTATCAGGGACCGAAAATAACGGTTATTTTTTTCTAGTATGGTCAAAAGGTTACGCAAAAATAACACAGGCCGACAAGAAATTTGACCATAAACCAGAAAATACTTTCCTAAAGGTTTTCGATGCGCTGAATTCAAATCTGGACGCAGAATTGCTCTATCACGTCAGGATTTTGAGATATCCTAACCTAAATGTGCAAAAAACACCGTTTTTGCCTATTTTTGAGGTTATATATAAACGACAAATTATTTAAAAAAAAAAAAGCACACATAGCATCTTAAAGAAGAAGTCTTTCTGTTACGAATGGCGTTGAGTTTGCTCAAATATCTTTTTTTTTCGCTAAGATAGAGCAATTTAAAATTTATATGAATTAACGTAGGTATGATGCAGTATAACACATACCTCTTACGATAAGTCTGCAAATTTCAATTGCTCCATCTTAGCGAAAAAAAAAGATATTTGAGCAATCTCAACGCCATTCGTAAGAGAAAGACTTCTTCTTTAAGATGCTATGTGTGCTTTTTTTTTTTTAAATAATCTGTCGTTTACATATAACCTCTGCGTCCAGATTTGAATTCAGCGCATCGAAAAGCTTTAGGAAAGTATGGTCTGGTTTGTGGTCAAAAAAATCGGTCTCATTTTGTCGGCCTGTGTAACCTTTATCTTCTTTTGGGAATTTTTAACCATTATCATGAGAAAAACATTTTTTTGCTCATTAACAACCATTATAATAACCAAAAAACTGTTTTGGGCCTGAATAACCGTTATTCAGATTTTTATTTTTTTTGTCAGCTATAAAAATCAAGCCTATTTATTTCTTACAGTCCCTAAATATTTCTGGACGATATTGATATCAAATGAGAGGTGTTGAGCGGGGATTGTAGCTCGGATTTCCTCTATTCATTTGATATCAATATTACTTAAAAACATTCCAGGACATCCGGGTCCACTTTCTCACCCATAACTGGGAACCCGCCCTAGGAATCATAACAAATGGTTAAATATAACCTATTCACCAAATTCTTTAGGGTAATGATTAAATATGACTTTTATCCCATTTCTCTTATAACCGTTACGTCCCTGCTTCTTATACACTTACGTTCTTTGGTGTTTACTCAACGAATACTATTCATACACTGAGCGAAAGTTTTTCAGTGTGATATTTGCTTATTATTTCTATATTAAGGTTGTTCTCTCTGTGTGATTTTCGCCTGGCAAATTTGCCGAGATGACGTTAGTGTGATTATTTGCCGAGCACAGCAACAAAATACAGGTGTTGTCAAATTTGAAGCTTCGGCACATTTCTCACACCCCAACCCGTGATATTTGATATCATGAGAAAAATATCACTGGGAATGCAACCATGTTATTATTACATTCACAATAGTCTTCTATGAGAAGTGAGTTTGAATTTATGTTTCTAGTTCTTTTTTTTAAGTATTTTATTTTATTCAGCTAAAAAGTTAATTAATTCGAAAAAGCAAAGCTACAACAGTTGTATAAAGAGTGTAAAGAATGTGACTAACATTCTAGTTCACAATGAAGTGCCTCTCTCAGTATGGCAATTTTCTCAAGTTATCATGATATCTCGGCAAAAATATTCGACAGAGAGAACAACCTTATTGTTTCTATTTATCTATTTACTTAAATGCCCATTTCATAACAAAACAGGCAGCTAAACCAACGAATGCATAAACCATCGATTTCACCACAACCGCTTGCGGCACAGTACGCGGCACAATATTAGCAAAACGACCAGCAGCAGCATTCGGCGCCGTCCCCGCCATCATACCGGGATTATAATGCATACGATCTAAATTGTTTTGTATTGCACGTAGCTGTTGTGTGTGTTCGTCTAAAGTGCGATTGATCTTTTCAACGGTCGTTGCTAAGCTGTAAACGAAAATTAAGCAGAAGAGCATACAAAATATTTTTGGTACAACTCAAATTTATGTTTGTGACGATTGTTTGTGTTACTCACTGTTTCAATGATTTGCACGACACTTTATCGCCTATCGTTTTTTTATTGCCCACATCCGGTGGTGATGCACTCGAATCGGTTTTGTCATCGTCCTGTGTTAACGGTAATATTGAGCGACTTGTATGTTTGACCTTCAATAGAGAAGACGATTTAATTAACTGCATCGGATCGGCATTCGCGATGCTCGGATTACGCACCATTGGCGCCCGATGACGTGTTTTCGTTAATACTTTGTAATTAGCTTCGTATTGTCTAACATCGTTGCGTTGATCCCATGGACGCAAATCGGCGTATTTATAAACCCACTAAATGAAAATGAATTGAATATTATTTATTAAAAATCATGCTTAAATCAGTGAAGAAAAGATCTTATATCGTAAGAAATCCTTGGCTTGGTATAATTTCTGCTCAAATTCTTCATACAAATTTTACTGGAAATTCAGTTCTTGTTCGCGTATCACTCCTTGCGCTATTCAACGTTTCATCTATCGCAAATTCGTCGAACTTGCGCCCTGCCATACATTTGATTGATGACACTGACTTGTTTGTTCTTTGCAGAGCTTCGTTTCTTCATGATTTTTGGTCTACTTTAGGCAATCGAAAAAAAATTAATTTAAATATGGCCACACAACCTCAAGAAAAATGGCTTTACCAAAATCCAGTTCAATATCCCTTTAACTAACAGTGAACAGATGCAATTCCATCTCCCCATACACACTCACCTGCTCCAAGAGCGGATCGTATTGAAAATGCAATGGCTGCCATTCGGTATATGTATTTTTACGCTCCTTGGCAGCATTACGTTGCGCCTCCTCCAACACCGTCTTTTGCTCCGTCGCACCCACCTGATCGTCGTTGCGTATCGCTATCGATACCTTCTCCCACAATTTCTCCGATTCATTTGGTAATTGTGCCTCCAATGGCACTACATAACGTACCAAACGCTTCTTACGCGTTTCCGCATCGGTTCTAAAAAGTACCGATTCTTCACCGGTCTTCGCCTCTTTGATTGTCATCTCTGTATCCCAGTGGCCATTGATGGTGGCCATTGTCTCTTTGCCCAGCTTAATTTTGCCCGAAATTAAATTTGTATAATCTGAACCGCCCAAAAATGGTTTCAATTTGAATTCCAATTCCGTTTTGTAACCGGTATTCTCACAATCAATATTTATTTTGCCACCCAACTCCATTGAGAGTGTACCCACGAGTATGCCCTTGCAATGTGCGTATGGTGTGTTTAGTGTGTATGTTTCACCACGAGGTAGTAACGTGAGTGTGGCAATGCCCTCAAGTACTGCCGAGGTGCTATTGCCATAGAACTTGGATTTAGCTAAAATGGAGCAACTAATGCAGAAACCATCTTGTCGATTTGTTACATAGAATGTTGAGACGGGTGGATGATGTGAGACCTGTTCGGCTATGTAAAATGTACGACTACCATTTGGATGTTCCCAATAGCAACGAAACGTTTCACCCAAAATCGGATTGTAGGGTTTCTTTAAACCTTTGGGTTTTTTATAGAAACCAGAGAGATACCATTGTACGACGATTTTCATGCGTGTGAATGGATCATCTTCGGCAACGGCTCTGTGGAAAGAACGAAAAGAGGAAGAAAGAAAAAAAGAAGAAACAAAAGAAAAAAAGAGTAATCAATTGGTCGTTTTGCTATGACAATTCTTTATGATAAATGCCCCCTCAAACCGAAGCGATACGATAGAGATCGTACGATAAGCGGCAAGAAAATCTCGTAAAAATATATGGAGCTGAAAAAATACGAGATTACAGCGCGACGCAAAATCGTATCGCGTCATGTACAATTGATCGCGCGGTCTGTATCATATCGCTTCTGTTTGAGGGGGCCTTAAAGAATCACATAGCCCTAGTTTATGCGAAAATCAAAATCAACGTGGTCAAATACACTTTTTCTCTCATTTTTAGATTTTTACTCTCTGTGAAAGATTTTTTGCACTTTGATTCGGAGTCGGCGGACTTTTATTTTTTCCAGCTAAAACAAGTCCTTTCTAATAAAACCAGCTCCTGCGATTTAGATTAATTTGGTTCTTTTATCTTGGTCGTAAAAAATAAAAAATCTAGACTTAGCTTTTATTATCGGACTTAAAAAATAAAAGTCCGGAATTAACAATTACTAGTATCGCCGGTGGTCGAAATTCGACCAAGCAATTTATTTTTTCAACTTTGTATTGGTACAAAAATTATTCCTTTTCGCGGAGATAAGCAACACTTTCCAAATTCCAGTTGTACCGCAACACTGATTTGCCCTTTTGATCACGGTCCGACGCGAAATCATGGTCAAAATCAAGGCAGATCTAGGAAGGTAGGCCCGGTGGTGAGCGCTTTTAAATTAAAGCGACTCTTCAACTGTGTTTACGATATTTGTAAACACGTTTACGATATCTATTTATCTTAACTAAAAATTTTATTTATTAATTATAAAGAAATTAAATAATTTATAGAAAAAATTATATGCCTGTGCACTGCTCCTGACTCATACGAACACATCCATATCAATTTTATGTGGATATGAGTATGTTAAATGTGCTAAACAGCCTGGCAATTGTTTGTATGGGAAAAATGTTAGCCTATTAATATATAGATAATGGGCACATTGCCAACGAAGCAAAAACGAAGTAAATCAAAAATGGTACAAAACTAAAAACTTTATTTATTAATTATAAAGAAATTAAATAATTTATAGAAAAAATTATATGCCTATGCACTGCTCCTCACTCATACGAACACATCCATATCAATTTTATGTGGATATGAGTATGTTAGATGTGCTAAACAGCCTGGCAATTGTTTGTATGGGAAAAATGTTAGCCTATTAATATATAGATAATGGGCACATTGCCAACGAAGCAAAAACGAAGTAAATCAAAAATGGTACAAAACTAAAAACTTTATTTATTAATTATAAAGAAATTAAATAATTTATAGAAAAAATTATATGCCTATGCACTGCTCCTCACTCATACGAACACATCCATATCAATTTTATGTGGATATGAGTATGTTAAATGTGCAAAACAGCCTGGCAATTGTTTGTATGGGAAAAATGGTAGCCTATTAATATATAGATAATGGGCACATTGCCAACGAAGCAAAAACGAAGTAAATCAAAAATGGTACAAAACTAAAAACTTTATTTATTAATTATAAAGAAATTAAATAATTTATAGAAAAAATTATATGCCTATGCATTGCTCCTCACTCATACGAACACATCCATATCAATTTTATGTGGATATGAGTATGTTAAATGTGCTAAACAGCCTGGCAATTGTTTGTATGGGAAAAATGTTAGCCTATTAATATATAGATAATGGGCACATTGCCAACGAAGCAAAAACGAAGTAAATCAAAAATGGTACAAAACTAAAAACTTTATTTATTAATTATAAAGAAATTAAATAATTTATAGAAAAAATTATATGCCTATGCACTGCTCCTCACTCATACGAACACATCCATATCAATTTTATGTGGATATGAGTATGTTAAATGTGCAAAACAGCCTGGCAATTGTTTGTATGGGAAAAATGGTAGCCTATTAATATATAGATAATGGGCACATTGCCAACGAAGCAAAAACGAAGTAAATCAAAAATGGTACAAAACTAAAAACTTTATTTATTAATTATAAAGAAATTAAATAATTTATAGAAAAAATTATATGCCTATGCATTGCTCCTCACTCATACGAACACATCCATATCAATTTTATGTGGATATGAGTATGTTAAATGTGCTAAACAGCCTGGCAATTGTTTGTATGGGAAAAATGTTAGCCTATTAATATATAGATAATGGGCACATTGCCAACGAAGCAAAAACGAAGTAAATCAAAAATGGTACAAAACTAAAAACTTTATTTATTAATTATAAAGAAATTAAATAATTTATAGAAAAAATTATATGCCTATGCACTGCTCCTCACTCATACGAACACATCCATATCAATTTTATGTGGATATGAGTATGTTAAATGTGCAAAACAGCCTGGCAATTGTTTGTATGGGAAAAATGTTAGCCTATTAATATATAGATAATGGGCACATTGCCAACGAAGCAAAAACGAAGTAAATCAAAAATGGTACAAAACTAAAAACTTTATTTATTAATTATAAAGAAATTAAATAATTTATAGAAAAAATTATATGCCTATGCACTGCTCCTCACTCATACGAACACATCCATATCAATTTTATGTGGATATGAGTATGTTAAATGTGCTAAACAGACTGGCAATTGTTTGTATGGGAAAAATGTTAGCCTATTAATATATAGATAAGAAGACTCTCTTCCAAAAGGTTAGAAAATTTTATTTTGATGTCACTTAGTCCGGACTTTTTTGACCTCCGAAAAATAATAATTGTTAAAATGGGCCCCTGGAAATATATCGGATATCCAGGCTACCGTTTGTGCTGCAGATTCACTTCACTTGAACAACAATCTTCTACACATTCACTATCGAAGCTTAAGACTTGAAAAAGGCATTCGTTTCCCAAAAGTTTTTGAATTGTTTAGCAAAACTCACCTCGACAATATATCTGCATGATAATATGAATCCGCTAGCTTATCTAAAAATGAACGTGGCTCGAGTATGAAAGTCGGCAGCACTACTTTGCTTAAATCCATGCCTGGACGCACTTGCTTCACTAAAATCCATATTAAGCTTTTATTTTCCTCTGCAAGCTCTTCAACTTGCTCACCGGCCTATGAGAAGCAAAGAAAAATCACAAATAATTATATTAAATATTTTATGGATTTTTCTATTTACCGAGCCAAATTCTTCTTCGGTTAGTGGCACATATGGTGTCTCTGGTTCTTCTTCTTCAACAACAATTTCTTGCTCTGATTCCGATTCGGTATCCACGCCAGACATTGCTGCTGGACCGCCTTCATTTTGACTATCACCATCAAGATCTGTGGTGTATTACAAACAAATGAAAAAGAGAAAGAGGTGTTAAATTTTAGCAAAAGGAGTACGAGGTACGAGTTTTATTACAAGGAAAAAATGGATGCATTCTACGATGAATCAATGAAATTTGCTGCCAGCTAATGTTTATTTATTTATTTAATGAGCTATAAACGAAAACAAATTCTTTCTCTGGAGTAAAAAAGAATTCATATTGATATTTTGACTTTGTCAATGAATTGAGAATACGTTATTTGAGCTTTTACAGTGGTGGCTTACAGAATTAAATGCTGAACGGCTTTAATGTGAATGCAATGGATTGATAAGCTTTTATGTAAAGACACGTAGATCAAAGATGATTAAATATGTATATCTGCTTTGTCTACTGTAGAATCAAGCGAAAGCCCCAAATATGTAAACAAGTATAGACTTCTATCATTCAATGTATTTAGCAACAATCATGTAAATCTACAATTCTAGCCACGCTAGCACCTTACTCCTTTCTCTGATATGCAATCTAATGCAAACCGATAACAAATTAAATTTTTCCGCAAACCCTTAACGTTGACTACAAATGGTGGTACGCTCAGAGGACGCATTGATGACGATGAACCACCACCACCACCACCACCACCACCGGCTCTAGCTGTCATTACGTTGGTGGGTGTCCTATCCTCTGCGGAATCACCAGTTGATGATGACTCATCATTCGACATTGGACCCAATGAAGCCGATTTCAGAAATTGATTTTGGCGACGTGCCTTCAATTTCAAAGATTGATGTGTGTCCCGCTCTCTGGACATCATTGATGTAGTAAAATCAAAACTTGAAGCATCACTCAAATCACCCATCGAACTTGTGCCTTCGAACGATGGACGTTTACCCAATTGACCTACTTTACGAAATTTGCGTAAATTCTTTTCTGTCGAATTGGCAACAATGCGCTCCCAATTGGTCATTGTTGTATAGAGTTGCTGAAAGAGCGGTGTTTGCGAACGTGATGCCAAACTTGTTTCGGAACTACCACCGTGTGGTGACCTGCTCAAATGCTCAGGCACCACTAAATGTTGGTGGTAACGTTTGTGAATGGCGCTGGTCGATAGAAAACGCTCAGCAGCAGTGTTTGTATCTTGTAAGAGATTTTGTTTTACTGAATGTATTTAATTATGTATTTAATTATTTAAAAAAAAAAAAAAAACAAAAAACGAATGTGCAACAATGTTGGAGTTGCTTAGTAGGGCTCTTATTAAAAAGCATTCATATTTTTTTTTTTTTTGCAATTAGTAGTTCAGTTAAAAACATATAAACTTTTAGTATAAACAAACTTGAAACTTAAAAAGAATATTGATATATGTACATAACTCACCGTGATCTTTGAAATGCTTCTCATAATCAGCCTCTGACCATTGCGTTTCATGCGAGGTTTGCGCACCGCTATCGTTGACACTGGCACCCTGTACAGCGCCCATGTTGCTATTCGAACGCAATAGCAAACCCTGACAGCGCAAAGAGAGCTCCAGTGCATCCATCCAACATTTGCCAGCCGCCTGGCTAGGTGCGCGGAATATCAGATAAGCGGTTGGTAAGGGTTGAACGACTGCGCCTATAAAAATATTTAATGGCAAATTAGGGTTAATAATTAAAGTTTAAAAGCAAAAAGTTGCATAAATAACGTGGTTCATTGCTATAGTTTGAAAAGTAACTTTACAAAAGTGTATTAGTTATAACAAATGAAAAATCCATCTAACCGCGCGAGGACCCTTCATGTCAGTTTTGTTATGCTTATGCCGAGCGATGACCTACTTTGTGTATCTTAAATTCATATTATCAGCTTACTTTAATCATTCAAATTTTCAAATATGTATATACAACTAATTATTTTTTTGTTTTTGTTTTTAATTACTTTCTCTCACCTATTGTCTCCTTCTCGGGTCCGCGCGGTGCCCAAATCGATTGATCCAGTGGATGGAACAATTTGAAGCAAAATCCATCTTTCTTACTTGGCCGTTCGATGACCTGACATGAACCCAACATAATTGTGCCCACCCAATGGCTGCTTTTCAATTTTTCACTCTTATACAGCAACATCATGCCCGGCTTTAGTACACAATAGAGCTTTGTCCATGATTTGAGTGTGCCGCGCACCTAAGGGAGGAAGGGGAAGAAGTCTTATTTTATCATGTACATACAAATGAAAAATAATTATTAATTTCGATTAGAAATAGTTCATTACTTGATATAAACATGTTTATGATACTAAACATAACTCACAGCCGCGCCTCCCTTAAAAAATTGCCTGCCACGCGACTAATCTCTTTTTTATGGGAAAGTTAGGTGTATTTTAAATATTTGAAAGAAAAACTGTGTACCCAAATTTTACCATGATGCAAGAGTCAATCACGAGTAACTACATATAAATATACAATAAATATATACATATGTACATACATATGTACAAAAAAAATCAGCTGACAATAAAAAATTCAGAGATTCCCCATTACATGATTTAGAACAAGCTTTAGGCCAAACTTCTGCTCTAAATTGTAGTTTTGCTCTTTGATTTCTTGCTAGAAACTGGATATAGACCGACCACATGCGGTATATGCCATGTGAAATCGATATATTATAACATGCTTTATTGCATGAGTAGAGCAGAACGGCTCGTAGAAACCAATTGGGCTCTTCTTATTAATTTTATTTTTGGTTCGAACTCCAAACACCTCAAAAAAGTTACGTCATGGAAAGTGTCATGGCAATCAGTCAACTGAAAAGAGCCGGTCGCCATATGCTGTCAATGATAAAAAAATTTACTTAATTATGGCGGCATATACATACATATGTATGTATGTGTGTATGTAATGCAAATATATAATTCATATGTATAATATAAATAGATATTCTTATCAATCGGCTCAACATTCATGTGCACTTATTAAAACATGAAGAAATGCGTGAAACAAAAAAGTTGGCCTTAATAGCGAAGGTACATATGCATGTATGTATGTACATAAATTATAAGAAATCAATTTAGTATTTTGATATCACTATGTATGTATATAAGCATACATATAAGTGACGGCTCAGTTCCTTTGCTATAACTTTGTATTATTAGCCTCGCAAACCTTAAAAAGCGATTAATAATAGATTAAAAACATTCACACGCAAGCTTTGATGGCACGCCTTCTGGGTGCCTTTAGCCTTATAAACACATACATACATACATGTGTGTTCTCCAAATACACATCTGAACATTGTACTATGCCAAAGTATCAAAAGTTTTTATCTTTGATGCGGTCTAATGCATGTAAATTCACTGACGTGCTTGTGCATACAAGCATATACATTAAGGTGGTCCAAAAAAATTAAAACCCAATCAATCATTACAGAATAAGATTACTTTTATGTCATTATTCCTTTAATGATAAAAAACGTATTTCTTGTTCTTTAAGAACTTCCCAAAAAATTATAGTCATCACTGATGTAAAAGGAGGTGATTTGGAGGCATTTCCGCGACCTCTAAACTTTAATATATTAATGTAAAATTTTCCAAAATAGAGTTTCGTAGTACAGTCGCATGAAATTCGGGTTGTTCCACGGATTTCGGGAGAACTTTATTTTCTTCATACTATTTTGGACCACCCCAATGCACATTACATACATAGATACATGTTTCATACATAGTAATTACAGCTCTACTGTCATGGCAAAACATGCAAATGCAACAGTTTATATTGCTATTATTTTTTTTTAGATTTTGTTTTTATATGTAACTAGCTGTACCCGGCCAAGCTTTGCTTTGGGCCACTTCCTATTATAGGTACTTGAAGCGAAAAACGGCACACTTTAAAATATGTTGGAAGTGTTTAGAAACCGAAATTACCTCGGGCTGCAGAGCTCAGCACAATTCAGATAAGTTTAAAAAAGTGAAGGAAAAAATTGATGTTTTCAAAGGTTTGCCCTCTTCATGTTCTTATCCCATTTTTCTTCGTATTACTCTCCAACTGCCTTTCCCTCTACTTTTCTCTTTCCCTTTCCCATCACATTTCCGCTTCTTTTTCTCTACCGCTCTCTCTTACCTCTCCTTTTCTGTCTTTCTCCTTTTTATTCCCCCTCTTATTCCTTCTCTAATTCCCTGTCTTACTATCTCTCTCCCCATCCTCTTCATTCCATTTTTATTATATTCTCCCTCTCCTTTTCCGTCCCTTTCCCTTTGCCTTTCCCAGTCTCATTACTCTTCCCCTTTCCCTAGGGAACTGGGTTTTAGCATAACATACCCTGCATTCCACTTCTCATTTGATACCATCATTGCTTAAAAATATTCCGTGGCATCCGAATCGTCTCTTTTACCCATAATTAGGTATCGGGACTAAGAATCACTATGAAAATATCTCTATATAGCAGACCCGGTCAACACATCCATTTTATATCAGTATTGCTCAGAAGCATCCCCAGCTCATCCGGGTCCACTTATTGACCCACATCTGGGAACTTGACCTAGGAACCATAATGGGTACGGTATCTGGAGACTTGGCCAAGAAATCGTAATGGGTACGGCCCTACATGAGAGTGCGCTCAATACCTTTCATTTGGTACCAATATGCCTAAGATCCGGTGTTATCCGGGTCCACATATTGACCCATACCTTGAGATCCCACCCAGAAATCGTCATGCGCCGTGATTAAATAACAATATCGCTGAGAAATTTTCCGGGGCCATCCGGATCCACATTTTGACCCACATCTGGGGACCTGACCTAGGAATCATAATGATTTCATCTCTATGTAAAAGCCCTGCCTTTCAGTTGACACCAATATCGTTCAGAAATTTTCCGCGGCCATCCCGGTCCACGTTTTCACCCACATTTAGGGACCAGACCTAGGAATCATAATCAGTTCATCTCTGTGTAAAGGCCCTGCTCACCACTTTTCATTTGGTACCAATATGCCTGAGAAATATCCCGGAGTTATCCGGGTCCGCGTGTTGACCCACACTTTGGGACCCGACCTAGGGATCGTAATGAGTTAATTTCTATGTAAAATCCCTGCTCAAAACCCTTCATTTGATGCCAATATCACTGAGAAATTTTCCGGGGTCATCCGGGTCCACGTTTTGACCCATATTTGGGGACCCGTCCTAGGCATCACAAATAAAATAGTTCTATGTTGAAGTCCTCATCAAGACCTTTCATTTGATACCAATATCGCTCAGAAACATTAGAGGGTCACCCGGTCCACGTTTTGACCCATATCTCCAGACCCGATCTAGGAATCACAATGAGTACTATTCTATGTAAATTCTCTGCTCAATACCTTTCATTTGATACCAATATCGCTCAGAAACATTAGAGGGTCATCCGGGTCCACGTTTGACCAATATCTGGAGACCCGATCCAGGAATCACAATGAGTACTATTCTATGTAAATTCTCTGCTCAATGCCTTTCATTTGATACCAATATCGCCCAGAAACATTCGAGGGTCATCCGGGTCCACGTTTGACCCATATCTGGAGACCTGATCTAGGAATCACAATGAGTACTATTCTATGTAAATTCTCTGTTCAATGCCTTTCATTTGATACCAATATCGCCCAGAAACATTCGAGGGTCATCCGGGTCCACGTTTGACCCATATCTGGAGACCCGATCTAGGAATCACAATGAGTACTATTCTATGTAAATTCTCTGCTCAATACCTTTCATTTGATACCAATATCGCTCAGAAACATTAGAGGGTGATCCGGGTCCACGTTTGACCCATATCTGGAGACCCGACCTAGGAATCACAATGAGTACTATTCTATGTAAATTCTGTGCTCAATACCTTTCATTTGATACCAATATCGCTCAGAAACATTCGAGGGTCATCCGGGTCCACGTTTTGACCCATATCTGGAGACCCGACCTAGGAATCACAATGAGTACTATTCTATGTAAATTCTCTGCTCAATACCTTTCATTTGATACCAATATCACTCAGAAACATTCGAGGGTCATCCGGGTCCACGTTTTGACCCATATCTGGAGACCCGACCTAGGAATCGCAATGAGTACTATTCTTTGTAAATTCTCTACTCAATACCTTTCATTTGATACCAATATCGTCCAAAAATATTCAGGGGAAAGCCGGATCCACGTTTTGACCTTTTGACCTATATCTCGGGAACCGACTTCCGGATTTGAAAAAAATATGTATATAAACCATCTAGGGCAAGGTACTAAGCTGGTGTGTAAATTTGGTCAAAATCCCTCGACGCGTTTGGGCGAAAGCCGGCGACAAAGAAATGGGCTTGATTTTTATATATATATAGATAGATTACCTTAAGCCAATCGGCTAACACCACAACTGTCGGATCCTGCAACGAATTCATTAATTCCGATGCAACACGTTTCTTTTCGCGACGATAATTCTTACGCTGCGCCTTGTACGATTCCTTGCGGTTAAGTTTGGAAGGTTCGCCGGGTGTCTGAAATGAGGTGAGAAAGGCTTATGTGTATGTAGGTATGTATATAACTATGTACATACTACATACATATATGCAAATATTTAGGGCAATGGAACATTTTATTACAAGTCTATCTAAAATGGCATTTATTGATTAAAATAGAAATTAAAAGTGTTTTGTAATATTTTTAAGGTTAGATCTTGATATTTCGCCCGCACTCATTTAATGTCAATATTTAAAACAACAAAAACTCACAAAACAGTTTTTTAACAGCTGTAAAAATGCGTGGTTGAAGAGAACTTTTTCCATTAGCTACCAAATCGTATGAATTAACTAAATTGAATATTGATCTCTAAAAATGATATTTTGTTAAGCAAAATTAAATTACAAGCTGTGAGTAATTTTAGGTATAATACATATATATGTACATATATGTATACTACCCAATAAACATTAGACTTGATTGACAACCAGAAAACGATTAGAAAAGGTATGCAAAGCGTTCTCAAGTCACATTTTCGACTAAAAAAGTTATGAGAAAGGTTGTATTCGGTTCGAAACTTGGGTCATTCTGCGGCAAAGCGAAGTGGAAAGTTTGTTATTAGTTGTATTTTCCGTGCGTTAGGAATTCGAAATCGAGGAGAAGTTTTAATGAGTGAGAGTGAATTCCATAAAAATTGTTCTCTTGTTATGATAGTAACCAGAGCTCACTAATACAGGTTAACTTACTAGGTATACAGCTGATTATTAACTTTTTTCTACTTTTTTTATTTATATGAATGAACTTATGTCAAATTCATGGCAATTTTGAACAAGGCGAGATATGATTTCGACACAGGAAAACTATTATTTTGACAGAAAATCCACAGAATACACAAACAATTTACATGGAGTATGTATGTACATATGCATGTCGTAATGCAATAACCTTCAGGATTGAACCATGATAGTAACCTATCGTTTTTAGCTTTTTCTTAACCAAATTTTGAATATAGTTAAATATATTATGAACGTAGTAAAACTAAAATGTATAATATGTAAGTAGGTTCGTGCTAAGTTTGATATTCATATTGTATACTGAAGATCATTCTCGTACGTTTGCCACAACGTTTATTGGGATGTCAAACATTTGTGCACATGTGTATAATGTTCTTCTTCAGAATATAACGCTGATGATGTTATTTCGCTCTGTTTGTTTTCTTTTTTTTTTTTTTTTTGCATAAATAGCGTTTGTTGAGTGTAGGAAAGCGTATGATTTGCAGGTATTTTACCACAAAAGAGCGAGAGGATCAGAGGATGTGAGCGAGAAAGAAGACTAGCTATTTGTAGGAATCCGCACACAGAATTTGTGTGGGTACTTTCCTAAAATGTGTCAAAATCTCTGAAGAAGAGGAAGAAATTGTAAACAGTGTTGCCACAGCCTCAAAAAATTTGGTATCACAAATTGATACATTTATGGTTTTTTTGGTATCACCGAAAAATGTTTGAAAAAAAAAAAAATTATAATTAATAAAATATGCTGCTTTTGGGGTTCTTACACAGAAAATTTTTTGAGAAAAAAATTAAAATTAATAAAGTAAGCTCGTGGTTTTAACGATATCGTTTTTTTTATAATATAAAAATATAAAGATAATACTTAAATTTCAAATGCAAATAAATATGAATACTTTGGTACTGTACCGAGTAATATAAAAGGTCTATAAAATGCAATGGGTCAAACGAGCTGGGTGATCTAGTTGCCAGAGATGATTCTGGAATTGATTTGGAGTCATTGAATCAGTTCTTAAATATTTGTCGCTCTGTCCTCCTTTAAGTCAAAATGCCTGCTATGCGGAGTGGTCCAACCAAAAGTTTGATAAAAATAAAATTTGTTCTAAGCCAAAATAAAAAATATCTACGTATCATTCATATGTAATTGTGCTTAGGTGTTTTTTTTTTTATATAAATTTAAGTACTCCCTCATGAAGGCGATGAAGGTATTCCACGCAGGATTACTGTGGATGGGTACGTAGACTTTGCCCCAGAAAGATTATGTGGTCCTTTCAACCCGTTATCACCAAAATAAAGGTATTTTGAAAAAAACAAATATTTATATTTCGAAAACTATCGGCCTCCGGACTGTTCCGTCTTCAGATATGGGATCGGAGGACGGTGCAACGCCCCTTTTATAAACGGTTTTTTCGATCGGTAAAGGAAAGCGTGACCACGAAAAAAAACCATGAAGGCATCAATTTGTGATACAATAATTTTTGAGGCTGTGGCAACACTGTTCCTAAGCGTCATTTTTGACACTAAATAGCATTTCGCACAAATGCGTTTGTTGAACTTTTGCCTTCAACTTCAGTTTGACATAAAATAGCATTCTACCCAAAATCTCACCAAACAGACCTATAAAGACCTGTTTTGATACTAGGTTTTATTTATTCAAAGAATGTTATTTGCGAAATCTAAATTTTTTGTTGTTGCTACAAACGCAATTTAAGCAATTTTGCGAATGGTGGTGACAAAAAAAAGCAGAATAATTAAACATGATTGAAAGTCATTAAAACTTTATTCTCGCACTTTGTTACCTTATATTTATATATTCGTATTTATATACAAAACACGTACACAACAATTGAAAAAAACGCTTGAAAAAATGAAAGTGGCTAATATGCAAGTACCTAAGTACATAAATAATATCTAACAATTGTTTTCGAGGTAAGAAAAAAAAACATTACTCACCTTTTCCGATTGATTGCCATCGTATTTGTCTCGACTATCTGTTGCCCAGCTGGCAATTCCTAAAAGAAATTTCATGTTTTTTGCTTAGTTAATTTATTTTTTTTTTGTTGTGTAATTATTTAATTTTTATTTTTGAAAAGTGTAAATTTGTGTGCGTATGTAAATATTTTTATATTAAATAATGGGTCATATTAATAAAAGCCAAGCATTTGCTTTTGCTTAAGATTTCTGACCTTTTACTCAAATTTTGAAATTTGGTTCATACAAATTAATGTCAAATTTCTGAATTTTGAGTAAAAGCATTTGCTTGGATTTTATTATTGTGGCCGCTGTGGTGCAGTGGGTAGAGTGCTCGCCTGCTATGCCAGGGGTCTCGGGTTCAAACCACGGTCCGAGCAAAACACCAAAACAATTTTTCTAATTAGTAAAAATCCAATTATTGGGTTTTTTTAAGAGCAGTGGTCACCTCTCGGCAGTGGACGGCATACCCTCCGAGTGTATTTCTGCCATGAAAAAGCTTCTCACAAAAAATGCATTCGCCGTTCGGAGCCGGCATAAAACTGTAGGTCCACCCAATTAGTAGGAAAAACAAAAAGGAGCACACCTCGAATTGGGAGAGAAGCTCGGCCATAAAACTCGTCAGAGTTATAATAGCGCCATTGTATTATATTATTATATTGGATTTTATTAATATGGCCCATTATTTTATGCATATTTTTAGATTTGTCTGTTCCAAGAACTATCAACAAAAAACTTCGTTCACAGCTTCACTCTATTTGTTTGCTTGCTTATTTAGGTATGTGTATAATGAACTGGCATTTGTTTATTGTTTGTTTACAGCTTATAAAATTACTAAGTGCAATAAAAGGCAAAGCGAAAAAGCACAGATATTCGCTGCCAACACTATGCGAATATTGAATAATTAATCAACACAAAACGAACACTAGGGAATAATGAGTTAATAATGCAAAGGCCGCGGATACGACAACGACAACGAAAGTTTCAAGGTGTCAAGTGGATAACGAAAGTCGGCGGCAAATAAAAACTCACGGGCTATAAAGCGTAGGAAGCAACAATACACCATACATACATATGTATGTATGTAGGTAGTACCAGACCTGTAAAATACTCAGTATATACTCGTACTAAGTACCAAATAAGTATAAGTACCACAGTACTTGTACTTAGAAATTAGAAGTACAAGTACTACAGTACTTGTACTTGGAAATTCCAAGTACAAGTAAAAGTACTTATTAATGTACATGCAAGTACTTTCTTGACAAACTATTTCAGATTGTTTCAAACAAAAAAATATCACCTCAGTTGATTTTGATTTAAAAATTTTATTTCAATCAAAACATTTAAAAAAGCAGAACAAAAACACAGATATGTGTACGTACTTAAAAAGTACTTATCAGTAGAGTACTTGTACTTGTAAAATTCAAGTACAAGTACTGAAGTACTTGTACTTGTACTGGAATTTTGAAGTACTGGGGTACTTGTACTTGTACTGGTACTTGCACTTTACAGGTCTGGGTAGTACATACGGATGATATAGATTCTATATTATATTATAGAATATGCGACACTAATTTCTACACAGACTACGTTTGGTGTAGTCCTTTTGGCATGGAAATGCGCATTAATTTATTACTTATTTATATTTGGCGTTTTCGATTCGCCATCAAACAAGCGAGGTCGGATCGAACAAAAATGTTGGAACCCATAATGAGTAGTAGTAATACTCGCCAACTGGTCGATAAAAATGTCCCTCTTCTCGCTACCATTCACATATAAATTTGGCAGAGAGAAATTTATAGCGAGCAGAGAAATTGTGAATCGAAAGCGGCTATTATGCCATTGCGGCACAATTTAAACAATCAACTAACAGACGTTCCCTCAAAGCGAAAGAAAGGGTCATCCTACAAACGGTAAAAGAAGACCACAATAGACGGCACAAAGTAAACTGAATATTAGGAGTGTTTTTTTGTGCACTTCGCTGCCCGCTTATACTGGATTCTGCTCTCTTGGCTGACACTTTCCATACAAAATGTTAGAGACTTTAAGAGACCTTTACTTCTTTACTAATTATGTCCGTTATCTTTACTGATTATGCCAATTTTTTCTATTGTGAATAAGTGAAATGGTTTCAAATTTTTGTCGATAGATGTCTCCGCTATCTTCGAATTCAACGCAATACCGTTCGTTAGAAAATGTTTTCCAATTCCGTACCAA
The DNA here is from genome assembly GCA_960531455.1 of Urophora cardui. Lineage (NCBI taxonomy): Eukaryota > Metazoa > Arthropoda > Insecta > Diptera > Tephritidae > Urophora > Urophora cardui. The sequence goes on along the minus strand of OY482672.1, from coordinate 27,076,433 downwards.
AGAACGTATATTGTACAATTACGTTATTGTACAATATACGTTCTTTCTCCGTACTTTAACAAACGGTGTTCGAAGATAGGGGAGACATCTATCGATAAAAATTTGAAGAAATTTCATCAAATAAACACACCTTTTTTCGAATTCCTATACTTTAACGAACGGTCGTATAATTTTCACTTGTTTTTATACCAGTGGTTGTTTTTTTCGCAAGTCTCTAACTCTTGCCCAAACGAATACGGCTATTGTAAACTTGTCTCATAGCCAACTCAGGACCAATCAACCCGTTGACTGGGTAAACATTTTTACTTGCGATTAAAAAAGAAACAAAAACTTGCATTTGTAAATATTTGCATAAAATAAAGCGATCAGATATGAAGTGTGTGAGTGTGAGCGATGGTGGCTGCTCGGCAATTAGGCAATTAATTATACATACAAACAGTTTTGCATTTTTTTTGTTCTCATTTGGTTACTTTACACCGATCAACCACCTGGGTTGAGAGATGAGAAGGTGAAAGAAGACAAGTTTATGTGCATTATGGTAAGCAGTATAAAATGACAACTATCAAAACAAAGGCGGCGCAAATAAACAAATTAAATGGAATGTAAGAAAATGTAAGAAAGCAGAAAGCAAAATATACATAAAAAAACAAACACACCCGCTCGTAAAAAGACAAATAAAAAGTATACATACATACATACATACATACATACATATTAGGTTATTGCACAGTTGTAAATTTTGCACAGTGTACGATTTCGTAGTGCTAAAGGGTTAAAGAAATAAGTATTTGAAAACGACTGCCTTCCTTTCCAAAGTTCATTATGCTATCAGTTGTCCACTTTCAAACAGGGATATGTGTAATTTTTTAGATTTTGAATTTTTGATGGATTGTGTACCATATTTGAAGGTGTATAATGTCTTGTGGAACGATTTTGCGTCAAGTTCGAGAACAAAAAAAAGACAATGAAGATGGCACATATCGTCGGTGATACTGCAATACATTCCATGTCACTTTTCACTTCTTCCTGAATACACCTAATAAATAACTTTTTTACACTTTTGCCAATCACATAGATTTTGATTTTATATATAACTTCGCTTTTATATATACTATAAAAACGTAAAAAACACCGCGAAAGTGAAATTATATATAGTTTTTTCTCCTTCCTCAAAAATTTAGTCACGGCGACATAGCCCGTTTTGCAGTATCACCGACGATATGTACATATTAGCCGAAACCGGTTTGTCTCCAAACCAAACTTGACAAGGGATGACGAAAAACCGTTGCACAACACATCATATTCCTACCCTATCGGAAAAACAAGCAACCAAAAAGTGTATAATGTCCTTGGAAAAACTCATTCCATCTTTTGAAATACGAATATACTGTCAAAAGTTACCTATACACTTTCAAACGTTTTTATCTGAGAAAAAGTCACCCATACGCCTAAGCACACATTGACGTCGTCTCATATGTATAAGAGTAACTTTTAAGCTTTTTATCCCATTAATGTCCATGTTTTAACCCATTAATGTCCATGTTTTAACCCATTGATGACTCTTTTTGAAGAATTATAATATTCTGCTTCTTTTTAATTGGCGCGTAACCGTCTAGACAATTTTGGCCGAGTCCAATAAGGCGCGTCTTTCGTTTCTGTTACGTGATGCCTGGTGCCAATTGGAACTACCTATACTTTCCAACGCACAGTGCACGATTTAGTAGTGCTGAAGGGTTAAAAAAAACATTGCGGCAAACGTTTTAAAACGACCGCCGTTAACCAATAAAAATATCGATCTGAGAGCGAATTTTTAACCAAGCTTTTTTTGGCAATGCTATTAGTATATTAAAAATACACCAAATTAGGTTGATTTAGCAATAAGCTAATAAGCGGATAATGACCTAGTACTTGAATCGAGTACCAATCTTTTCCACATTTATTATTGAAGTTGAGACTGGAAAGAGTGCTACAGTTTCCAATCCAAACCTCAAATTTCTTGAATATCATTTCAAACAATTTATGGTCATGTCTCGACGCTATCGAATATCCCATTTTAAGTTGGTAATTAAGCCATTACATTTTTTTTTGTAAAAAATCCGTCATTCTATCCAAAATTTCCCGAAATCGCACACTGTGCCGCTGCCTGTACCTACGTCACAAAGAAAAAATTCATGTTACGTATACGACGCGTGGCACTCAAGCAAGTGGAACAGGTGATAACACGATAAAACAACAGAACAACCAAGCAGATGTTGGTGACTATAATCATGAAATTTCTAGGCGCGGAGACGCGACGTGTCGCGTCACTTACTTTCACTTACTTGTAAAAAAATTTGTTTTCCCCATTTAAACGACAATTCGGCGAAACGACGTTTTATACATTTAAACATTTGCACGCATATTTTGCATTATAAAGCGCAGCTAATTGGGCGACTAATTAGCCAACTTGATAGTTTTTTTTATCAATTAATTGTGGAAGGCACTTGAACTTGCAATAACTTACTTGTTTGAAATTTTTTAAATTAAAATTTTCAATTATTTACGCTTACGAAATACTGATAATACAACTACAACCAAGTTTTATAAAAAAAGAGTTAATTTACGTGTTAAATACACGGCAACAACGAAACGAATAGCGAACAATGACTGACTCAAACATCGAACAAATATTTATTAGAACAGCACCTCTATACCTACAAAACCATATAACAGAGCAGCGCTACGCAAGAGCGCAAAAACTCTCAACGATCATTGCACATACATACATACATACAAACATATGCTAAATATTGCCTAATACCGGCCAATTGCCGCTGCTGTCACCACATCCTTTACCAACATGTCGCACAGTATGTAAACAATGCCAAAAACAAAATTATGTGCTAAAATTGAATAATGCTAAACTATGCAAAAGGCGAAAGATAATAATAAATAAAAAAAGCCGCAGCGCAGCGACTTGGAATAGCGAAAACAGCGGCGCACAGCGAATGGTGAATAAAAGTGTATTGAGCAGACTGAACTGAATGTATATTGAGAACAGCCAACCCAAATAAGCACGCGATACAAGAAGAGCAAACGAAAACGTACCGGAACAAAAAAAAAATTATGATCGTCACCACTGAGAAGGGGCAAAGAGCAACAACGTATACACGAGTACATGAGTACAAAAACAATTTAGTAATAATGATAAAAAATGCTGAAATTGAACTTTTTTATTTATTCAGAGTAAGTACTTTAGCTTTTGGGGCTTTACCGGTAAGTAAACAGTTTTTTTGTCAGCGAATACAAAATGCTTTGGTACACATTTATTAAATGGGTGGAGTAAAAAGTCATTGCGCTTGTTGTTAGCACAGTTTTAAAAGCACTGGGCAGCGCATTTGGGAAGGTTTATTGTCCCGCTTTTATTAGTTTAATCTGTATGTTTGTATGTAAACACCTCCATTTTACATTGCATACTTTTTGGCGAATGTGTGTGTATTCATTAGGGTGGTCCCCAAATGTATAGAGACAAATTTCATAGCATAAATATTTCCTCAACCTCAGCCCTAAGTCAATGCTAAGATAGTCGCGGATGCCACATATAAATATTTGTCCCGATCGGAAACGTTTAAGTGTTTTCGCAGAAAGCTCTATGGAGACTCAAAAAATGCAATTTAAATTTGTGTATACATACATATATGTATCTAATGCCCAACATCGATTGTCCTGTACTCAAAAATACCGAATGCAAATTTTGGTCCCGATCGGAGACGGTTAAGGGGTGTCGCACAGGGGTCTCATATGGTTATCTGAACTTTGGCCCCTTTGCAACACCCCTTAACCGACACAGACACAGCGGCGCACTAACACAAAGGTCGTTTGCGTTTTTTTTCGAAATCACTCGTACCAAAAATAAGAATGTTTACACATCAAAATTTGTGTTCAGCGACACCTTTGGGCCAAGAATGACGGCATTATAAAGCTTAAAGTCACACACACATACATAAGAAGCTTTTTAAATACTTCACATCTAGGCATGGGTAACACTACGCTGCGCCGCGCAATTGCGCTGACGCCAACCCTGGTGTTATTGCGCTAACTCCGATTTGGAAAATGCGCCAACTCAATGTAGCGCCAACTCAATGTAGCGCCAACTCAATGTAGCGCCAACTCAATGATGCGCTATTGCAATATAACACTGACTCAATTTCGTGCGCTAACACCAGCACCAATATAGATAGCGCTAGTGTAAAATGGCACCACCACAAAGCCAATAACAGCACAGCGTATATGACACCGTCACAATTATGTATGCTAACGCCAATACCGAACCATCGCTAATACGAAAGGGTATTGATATTTTACTTTCACAAATAAAGAAGACAAAATTGACATTATCTGTGAATAGGAGAGAAAAATATAATACAAAATAAATTAAATAAAATATTTATTAGCATATAGTATATTTTTGTTACGCATGGTAAGGGGAAATTTCGATATAATGCGCCCGGACCCGGAATCTTTCTTTTTAATAGGGTGGAGCCGACCCTCGTATTTCATAATGAAGATGCCGAAAAACGAGATGCCAGCATATTTTCACAAATATACGCAAATTATTTTTAAGATTAAATTTAATTGTGGCACAATTATTCTTCCAGCGTGTATGTAAGCAGAATTGCGCCAAAAGAAATAAAACGGGTATAGTAGACAGTCAGAACCGAACAAGTGTTATTTATCGATTATTCCATGGCAATTGCGCTAAAGGTGTTATTGCGCCAGAACCGTTCGCGGCGCCACAGTTGGCGCTGGTGTTATTGTATCAGCGCCAAAAAAATTGCGCCATTACCCATGGCTATTTACATCACGGATTATCACACTAATACTTTCAAACATTGTGCACGTGTTAAAAGCACAAAAGCTCTTGGCTACGCCCAAAGGAAACTCAATCATTGTCGAAAACTAAAATTTTTAAATTACAAATGGATAGTATTTTTATTATTAACTTCACAAAAAACCACAAACAAAAAAAAATAAAATAAAAAAATATGAGACGAAAGGCAAAATCATGATTCCTAATAAAAAATATTACGTATTATGATTCCAAATAAAAAAACCACCCCCAACACACAATCATTTACAAGCATTCAGAGACTGCTCGTGCAACACAACCATAGGCATGGGTAACACTGCGCTGCGCGGCGCAATTGCGCTAACACCAACCCTGGCGTTATTGCGCTAACTCCGATTTGGGAAATGCGCCAACTCAATATAGCGCCAACCCAATATAGCGCCAACTCAATATTGCGCCAACTCAATTTTGCAATATAAAACCGAACCAATTTCGTGCGCTAACACCAGCACCAATATAGCGCTAGTGTAAAATGGCACCACCACAAAGCCAATAACAGCACACCGTATATGACACCGTCACAATTATGTATGCTTGATAGTGATCTAAGTGACTCTAATTTCCAGCATATTTTCACAAATATACGGAATATGTTTCCAAATGATTATGAAAATTAAAATTAATTTTGCGCCAAAAGAAATAAAACGGGGATGGTAAACAGTAAGAAGCGAACAAGTGTTATTTATCGATTATTCCATGGCAATTGCACTAAAGGTGTTATTGCGCCAGAACAGTGCGCGGCGCCACGGTTGGCGCTGGTGTTATTGTATCAGCGCCAAAAAAATTGCGCCATTACCCATGACTACACAACCAGCTAGCTCAACAGCTCAATGCTGACTGAATAGAAATTGTCAAAATTTCTGTGCGTGAACGAAGTGCTTTGACTCGTCGGTGTGAAAGCTATAAAAAGCTCCCGCACGCGTGCATAGCAAAATCAAACACTGCTTTACATACAATAATTCTTTAACGCCTCACGCGAAGTAAAAAAAAAGTCTACAAGCAAACAATTTCACAGTATAATAATTATGAAGTTTTTACGATTTTTATTAACAATTGATAAGGTTTCTACGCAAAGAATAAAAATATACCTACTTATACCTAATAAATTTTATTTGCTTTAAGATAAGCAATATCAAAATTTATGAGAGTTAAGTATTTGTTGAAATAAAAGCACATTTATCTAGTATCGTAAGTGTTCATTGGAATACTTAACAAGGCAAAGTACTTATTGTCGCTACTACTTATGTACATAAATATGTATGTATGTACATATGTATGTACTTTTCCTTAGATCTTAGATCAGTTAACTTTATGCATGTAAGTATGTACATATGTATACACATTAGGGATAGGACTATTCGAATAAAAATTATTCGAATAAAAAATTCTTTTATTCGAAAGGTATTCGTAATTCGAATAATATTTATTCGAATAATTTATTCATTTATTCGAATAAATACTATTCGAATATCACTATTCGAATACCACTTTTCGCAAATAGCTATTGAATGTATGTATGTATGCTTTTGCTTTTGTAAGTACATATGGCTAGAGTAGAACTAAACTGGTCTATCTAACAAAATACAAAAGTGGAGAAAACAGATGAAACGCGTTTTAGTGCGGTGTGCGATTGTTGATGTATGTTAAGTGAATATTGTTAATTATTATGTTAGCTTAATAGTTAACTTAACATTCCGCATTAAAAAAAATTATTATAGAAACGTTTTTTATATAATATTTGTTTGTAACAAGAAAACTTGTTACATAGACCACTTTAGAATTTTTAATTTTTAAGGAAGATTGAACTGCAAATTGGAAATTATATGAATAAAACAACAAAAACTATGTGAAAGGAAGTACTTTAATTGCAAAAATAACATACACATGTTCGTAAATGATCACCTCTGCATTAAAAGTAACAGTAACCTAGTTTTCTCCACGGCGGGCTGGTAGAAAATCTTCTGGATTGTTTTCTGTTTCATCTCTGCGGTTTACATGTGGAGAGACAGGTAAAATGGGTGATGAATCGGTGGTACAAATTTCAACATTATTTTATGTCCTGCATTTTTTTGAATTTCAAAACGCGTATGTCGCTGCCCTGATCTGGTGTAAAATTCTGCAAGAACTCTATGAAATCATGTAGGTTCACGCTAGATTTCTTTATATTGACGGATTTATATGTTTCACAATAATCATCATTAAACTGCATCACAGATTCACCCTTGACAAATTTTGCCTTTCGCATTTGGGAAACTTTTGCGCCGTCGTCTACTATAATCTGGTAGTCCCTGAACATTGGCCGTAGTTCGTCAAATGACATAAATTTCCCCACCATATTATTAACATCAAAAAGAGCATGCTTTCTACAATTTTTAACCAATTCCATCCACTCATCTGGTGTAAGATCATACTGGTCTATGGTAGTCTATGCTAGTTGGACCACTTTAGAATTTTTTGAAATGACAAAAGGACGTGAATTCTAAAGTGACATTTTTAGCGTTTGGACACTTTGGTGCAGAAATAAGACCTACATCAATTTTGCACGGATAAATTTATGATTTTCAAGTTCAAAAATGTACATAACTCGATTTCTGAAAAAATGTTAGATAGACCAGTTTAGTTCTACGCTAGCCATATGTACATATGTATGTTTATATATGTATATATACGTACCCTGGCTTGTGCGAAGGCAAGTGGAATTCCCAAATAATGCATGTAAATACATACTACATCAAAAATTTTATTCGAATCAAAAATTTATTAAGAATCTTGATTCGAAATCAAGCTTGAATCAAGAATCAAAAAAGATTTTTGATTCTTTTGAGAAATGAATCACAAATCAATTTTATCTTTGATTTGAAAATAGTTTGAATCACGAATCAAAGGGTATTTCTGATTATTTTGTGAAACGAATCACAAATAAAATTTATCTTTGATTTGAAAATAGTTTGAATCACGAATCAAAGGGTATTTCTGATTCTTTTTTGAAAGGAATCACAAATAAAAATTATCTTTGATTTGAAAATATTTTAAATCAAGAATCAGAAAATATTTTTGATTAGTGATTCAGTCAAATCAAAATCACGCAACCCTAATGTAAAACAATGTTGCAATGAATTTGAAATAACAGAAGATCTCATTAAATTAATGAAGAAAGAATTAATTTATGAAGAGAAAGATTCAATTAGTGATGACAACATAATGATAGATATTGAATGTGATATCTAATTTTTTTTTGATATAGTTAAGTACATTCACTCAGGGAAAAACAGCATTTTAAAATCAAAAATAAAATTTTTATTTTCATAATGCACGTTTTAAACTAAACCATTTTTATTTCAACAACGAAAATTTTTAAATTTAAAATGAAGTTTTTTAATTAAGAATGAAATTTTTGAAGTAGAAATGCATTTTGGATTTAAAAAGAAACATACTTAAATTAAAAATGAAAATGAATGTTGATTCAAAAACTCGCTCTTTGTTCAAAAATTTTTTGTGAGAAAATATTTTTTTGTGAGAAATCCGACAAAAACAATAATCAGAATCGATTTAAATTTTGTTTTTACAATGATTCATATAATTCATGGATTCTTTTTTAGGAAAAGGGAAGCATAAATAGGTTACTACAATTCAATATAATGTTTAATGTTCCACTATGTGATGGCGTTGGATAGAATTTCAGGTTGATGTCATGGTTCGAATCCGGAGGAGAATATAAAATAAAGAAGAAAAAGGAGAATAAGGAAAATAAGAAATAAAGATAGCAAACAGTTAAGGCGAAGTAGAAAAGAAGAGGAGAACAAGCGGAGGCTATATTTTTGTAATTGGGACTCGGATTTAGAGAAGATGAAGAGAATGCCGTTGGATACAATTTCGAATCCGGAAGAGAAAATTATATAGAGAACACTGCAGCGTTTTTTTTTCTCATAGTGCTTAAAATAAAAATAAACATTTTTAAATTTAAAAATTTCTTTCTTGATTTAAACATTTTACAATGAACATTTTTAAAATAAAAATGTTGGTATTTACATCACTTTTAAATACGTTTTTGCCCGTTATAAGCACGTTATCATATGTTTTTATAATTTTTTTCCCCTGAGTGTACTATGTATGTATGAATATTTTATTTTTACACAAATCTATGATTTTTTCCTTATATTGCATGCAATACTTTTGTGCCTGAATTTGAAAAATAAATTTAAAACATGTTAATTTGAAACAAAATTTTTTAGCCACCATTTTTAGCCACGAACCAAATTTTTTAGCCATTTTTAGCCACAAATTAAATCAAATCTAGCCACCACGAAAATTTTTCAACGGCAACGCTGCTGTCGGCGTATATGTCTAATACATACATACGTCAAATGTATGCTACTTAATCTTAATTTTTTAATAACAGGTGAGTATATTTTCTTTTCACCATTGTTTTCAATTGGTATCCTATTGAGAACACTGTTTTTATGAAATGTGTGTATGATGTATTGTGGAACGATTTTCCATCATCACTTGTTAAGTTTTGTTTAAACACCAACCGGTTTCTGCGATGTGCCATTTTTGGTGAAATATGAGCATTATAACATACTAGCTGGACCCGTGCGCATCTTGCGCAAAAAATAATAAAATATACGTGGCGCCAGTCGATATAGTTTGAGCTGTCACGCCTATTTTAAAAAAACTTATATTTATTTGGTTTTATGCCTACAGTGGAACTTATGGAACTTTCAATGAATTACTTATATGTTTGACAAACATATCGCATAAAATTTTTTTATTATACCTACATACATATATATATAAGTAGTTATGTGTATTAAATTTGTTTATATATTTTACATATATTTTTATATATATGTATGTGGTCCCTGCCGACTTGGGTTATTTTTTTTCCACACGTTTGCCTTGGTAGGCAAATCAGTGGTCCAATATTAATCGATTCATCTGCTACAGTTCCTTAGTTTTTACTTATAAATCTTTGAAAATTTGCCCCTCTTGGCCCATTTTTCAAAATTTCAACATGTTTTCTCATAACGGCATAAGGTCATTGCATGGATGAAATTCCATCACTCGGGCTTTATTAGTGACTGAATTATCATGTTTTACGTGTTTTTCGAAATACATCCATATGCCTTATTTTCAACCCCAACTTTCTCTGTTCCCATTAGAATCTGTGTACCCAATTTCATTTAAATATTTATATTTTTGCGCAAGTTAGAGTGTGTACGGACGGACGGACGGACATGGTTCAATAATTTTTTTCATCCTGATCGTTTTGATATACTCGTATATATTAAGGTAGAGTGAAATTTTTTTTTTGAAATTCAATTTGTTCCAAAGTAAGAACGGCACTTTCTAGCCTAGAAATAAGCCTGTAAAATTTTATTGACCTACTCGCATGTTTAGAGGTGCCCCCAGCCCCACAAAGTTGAAAAAAATAGCACGATCTGGTACAAATGTGAAATTTCTACAATTATGAAATCAAAAAAACGAAGTATGGGGATTGATAAACAGGCTAAGTTGAGTATAAAAGTCAATTTTTTTGGAAACAACAACAACCAAAGTTACCCCCCCCCCTTTTACCCTCCTTACTTTTCATATAAAGTACCACGCCCAATAAAACACCGTTTCGCATGCATAGCTAATATATACCTTTAAAACGATGCCTTACTTATTAATTTTGGTAAATTATGTGAGCAGAAAAAGGGATATTTATAAAACACCAATTAGAAATAATATATATGATTCTTACTATGTGGGAAAGACAAGCAACAACAGAGAAATAGAAGTTATCGTGCAATTTGCTAAACTACTGAAGCAGCCCTCGTAAGTGGGGTATACTACATATGTACATACATATGTAGGTAAATAGAATGTAGAACAGCTAGCTACACAAATGAGTATAAGGTACATATGTATACATATGCCGATAACGTGTGTGAATTTTATTTAAAAATAAAATAAAATACGTATGTACTTAAATATGTATGTATGTATGTGTATGCGAAGACGTGTATACTATCACATAAAATTGTTGAAGCAACAGATTGCAATGTGTCTGTGACAACAATGATGCTCACACAATTTTTTTTCTTTGATAAGCTTTGTGATTTTATAAGAATTTCATTTATTCTTTATGCCGTCACCAGAAAGAGGGCGTTAAACCAGATTTACTCAACTCACGCTGACTACACATGACTCATCAATAGTAATGGAGCGCAAAAAACACTGACTTTGCTCGCTGATATTGTGTGAGGACCACTAACATTTAACAGCAAAGTATGTAATGTTCCACTGCTTTTAAATATGTATGTATATATGTACATTAAGCCGTATCACGAAAATAAAGTTTGCGTGTGTCAGTTTTATTTGAACACTTACGTCGAAAAAATATTTATGGTGTAAAATTTTTTTTTTTAGGCCCGCGTTAAAAACAGCTAAATCGCGTTTTTTGTAATAACTTCCTTATTTGATGTCCGATCTCTATGATCTTAATGTCGCAGAAAAGGCCTCGCTCAGCACTATATTTGGCCCATATAAAGTTTCGACCTCAAAGGTTGTTCTGAGTTTTACCTTTAAAAATTTTGGAGTTACTATCCCTAGATTTTTTTATTTTTATCACTAATACAAAGCTCTCAAAAAACCATGAGGACTCAGCTAAAAAAGTTGTAGCCTTTACTCACAAACAAAAAAGTTATACCGTTTTAAAATCAGAGAACCTGTTTTTTGAAAAATTATCCCAAGTTCTTATTTATATGAGGCAGTAACGCCATATAGTATGAGTTTTTGATTAAAAAGTCCTCGCTTGACTTGAGAATCTTGTACCGCGATGGAACAGCTACCAATACTGGATACATGATATGCCAAAAATTATTGATGATTGGACTATTCGTGCTGATCAACGTTATTTATATTGAATGATAATGGCTGTAGTGAAGATTTGGTAAGTATTCAAGTGGGATCTCTAAGCACAACGCGCTGGCTTACAACGGCTTCACGATTTCTGCATCCGTGCGTATCGTAAAATCATCCAAGTTATTTAGAAAAACTGCTATAGTTCGTTGTAAAATTATACGCGCCTAAGAAGAGACAACGGAAGTCTAAATGTATTATCAATACTTGCGCTGGATGCGTCGTCTGCCCCTAGAAATGCAGTTAATTATTCAGCCTACAATTGAAAACAACGCACTTTACTTTAATCCCCAAAACATCTTCTTATCTATGATAACCGAGACCAAAAATGACGATGTCCTCCAAATTTAGAGATATTTATGAAAGCAGTTTCAGAGCTCTGAAAGTGAATTCTTCGTCGCTTATATTACTTTGCTCACACTCAAAAAAAAATTACTCAGATTATGGAAAAATGAGAATGATTCGCCGCTAATGACATATTTTCATTGTTTTGAATAAAATTTTCTTTCAAAACGTTGTTTTTATTCCTTGATTTAAAGAAAGTTGTACATCAAAACAATGAAAATGTGTCTTAAGCGCCGAAACATTCCCATTTTTCCATAATCTGGGTAAGTTGTTTTTTCAGTGCAGGTTTCGAACGTTTAAAACAAATTGGAATTTATGTGCAGGGAATTCTCTCCCTTCTCATATGCATTTTATATACATATATGTACGTATAGTTTTTTCCCCTTTTCTTTATTTTTATTACCTCAACAATAGTTACTCATACGCCCCCACATCGGATCGCTTTGTATGTGAAAACTGAAAATGTTTTCTTAAATATCTCGAAAATGGGAGTGCATACACTGCACTTCTAAGAACGCCATCGTAATCTGGAGCAAAAAATTAAGTTGACGTGTTTCGCCGTTTCTCTGTGGTAATTTTTTATAAAAAAAACAAGTGTTTCATTTTACAACGTTATAACTTTTTTGTTTGTGAATAAAGGCTAGAATTTCTTTGGGGGATTCCTCATGGTTTTTTGAGAGCTTTGTATTAGTGATAAAAATAAAAAAATCTAGGGATAGTAACTCCAAAATTTTTAAAGGTAAAACTCAGGACAACCTTTGAGGTCGAAACTTTATATGGGCCAATTATAGTGCTGAGCGAGACCTTTTCTGCGACATTAAGATCATAGAGATCCGACATCAAATAAAGAAGTTATTACAAAAAACGCGATTTAGCTGTTTTTAACGCGGGCCTAAAAAAAAAATTTTTACACCAAAAATATTTTTTCGACATAAGTGTTCAAATAAAACTGACACACACTAAACTTTTTTTTTGTCCATATAACGTGATACGGCTTAATGTACATATCGTCGCACCATACGAAAACTAACATCAGATTTTTTGTGGCTGACGAAAAGTAAAAAGTTCAACTTTTGGCCGACGAAAAGTAATAAAATCGACTTTTGGCTGACGAAAAGTAACAAGTTCGACTTTTGGCTGACGAAAACTATCAAGTTCGTTTAAACAACAACAATTTTAATGTAAAAACAGTATATAATTACTGATACTTTTCGTCAGCCAAAAGTCGAACTTGTTACTTTTCGTCAGCCAAAAGTCGATTTTATTACTTTTCGTCGGCCAAAAGTCAAATGTTCTACTTTTCGTACAGAATTTTTTTATTGATAGCTTTCGCCAGAAATTTTAAATATGTTAGTTTTCGTATGGTACGACGATATGTACTTATTGTTTGTATTGAAGTATAAATGTTTTTTTATTTATTTATGTATTAATATTGTTATATAGAGCACACATATTTAAAAACAACAAAAGCGTGTACGAGTCTATAAGCAAATACAAGTTACTTTGGTAGTTTGTTTTACAAATAACATTCATTTATGCCAATCAAAATTTAATAAAGCTTTCTGTCTACATTATTTATTTATTAATTAAGCACACATTTATGAAACATACATACGTAACTATGTTTTATTGGTGTTATTTGAAAACAAACAAAAAATTTGGAAAACTAATCACCTGGCGATGATGGGCCCGGACTGTTGCTCAAGCTATCTGTGGACGGAAGTTTAGGCGATAGAATTTTCAATGATGGTCGTCGCATAAATTTGAAATCAAAAGCTGTGAAAGCGTTTTTAAAACATAAATATTTATATATGTATAGAGAGAGATGTATAAACAATTAAGTATCTACTTATTAGCTATAATTCAACGAAAGTTGTGAGAGCAGTTCCAAAAGTAAGCGTTCGATCTGATAAAGAATTGCTGCGAAACATGAATGGCTAATTAATCGTGTCTTGGCTGCCGCATTTAAAATAAGTAAGACATAATTTTTGAAACTTTAAAGGAGTAACTTCAGCTCAGATATGTATGTAGTTCGATTCGAAGGAAAATTTGCCCGCTTTCGGGTGTTTCGTACACTGGAAGCGATTTTGGAGTAGAATTCGTTCGATGTTCAAGTTCTATTCATACAGAGTACAAATCAGCTTTCGAATCGAACTACAGTTCGACAGCGTGCAGCTCCCATGTATTAAGTACGTGTAATGCAAATACATACTCAGAGAGTGCTCCAGAGCTAGTCCTTAAATCTGAATAGATGTTTTTTTTTTTAATGAGTTATTATTTTCGGATATTCTTAATTTTATCTGAGATGAAATACTTTTGGAACTACCCTCGTCAGACAAGGAAAGATTTTAATTAAATGACACTAAGAGCAAGATATAGCATAAGATCTAGACGGTTAAGTAAATAAATATATTAGGGGATTCACAACCTGTCATATTGCGTCATATCGTCATAAGTCATAATATTTTGTTGTTGCATTCTAGGCTATATGTGTACTAAATAAATACAACTCTGCACGATATGTTTTTGGGTCGTTGTACTTGATCAGCTGTTCTTGTTTACTTCTTCACAGGGCTTAGGAAAAGTCTTTTATAACTATTTCCGTACAATATTTTAATATGACATATGACTTTATGACACTTTGTGAATCACCTAATAGTACATAAAGATAAAAGTTGATAATGAAAGTATTGAGGGTATAAGTCAAGGCTGCACAACGATATCAACAAAAATATTTTGTTTTGTTGAATATCAAATAAAAATTAACAAAAAATTTTGTTTTGTTGAATATAAAATAAAAATTATTGAAATTATTTCGTTTCGTTGATTATCAAAAAAAAATTATCAAAATTATTTTGTTTCGTTGATTGTCAAAAACAAAATAATAATAAAAATTTGTTTCGGGCTTACGGCTTCATTTTACTTTGAATTTTTATTAACGTTATTTTTTTTTGATAATTTTTTTTTGTTGGCTACCGAAACAAAATTTTTTCAATATTTGTTTTTTTGATAATCAACAAAACGAAATTTTTTTCATAATTTTTTTGATAATTATCAAAACAGTATTTTTTTGTTCAGCACTTAATGTTAAAATTTTTCAAAGTTGAATTGAAAACAAAATATTTTTTCGGTTATTGATAAAAAATAACGTTAATGTGCAGCCCTGGTATAAGTACATATCTGCATATGGAATTGTATTAAGTAAACATACATAAATGCACGATGAAAACCCCTGCCAGCCATTGTTATCCACCTTTCAGCAAAATTCCCACACAACTACACGTTTTTTGTCTGTTTACGCTCATTCTTCTCTGAACGTATAAAGAGACACATATCGATAAAATCTGCACTGCTCCATTCATAAATACCATCAAATTTACCGTTTATGTAAGTGCTTGTTAAACGAGTATTACCGAGTATTTTAGCCACCGATGGCTGCCAGGGACTCTTCAGTATTATGTACATAATATGTAAATGTAAATGCAGTGCAGAGATGCTTAACGAACGAACGGATTCTATTTCGTTTTGTTAATTCACAATGCTAAATTATCAAAATGGTTTTGTTTCGTTAATTCGCAACGCTAAATTATCAAAACCATTTCGTTTCGATAATTCACAAAACTAAATTATCAAAATGCAACCGGTAACGTTGAAACGAAATAAATCAACAAAAATATAGCCTGCACGAGGCGCATACATACCCAGCTGTCACTCAGATCATAGCAGTTCGTGTGCACATGCATATATGTATGTATGTATGTATGAGAGTACTCGGCCGATTGTGCGCGACGGCATTGCGAGCGCACTATGCATTTCAACGTTATAAATTTGGTTATGATAACGCTAATCAACGAAATGAAATTATTTTGATAATTTCTTTTCGCTAATCAACGAAATGGTATTATTTCGATAATTTCATTATCGTTATTTTGCGACTATAAATGATTTTGATAATTGCGTAAACGGTAAAAACCTGAATAGTTTCAACGGAAATGAATGCTTTTTTTCGGTAAACGATAATATTAACGTTACGATGCATCCTTGATGCAGTGTGATACAGTATTTATTAAGGAGTAGATAGAGGTATTTTATGTAGAATGAACATTATGACGCAGGGTAAAGAAATGTCCATGGCGTATAAGTAACAGATCTTAAAGCATGTTTAGCAAGGAGAGCACGTAGCGTGTATTTTAAAAAAAAAATACCAATGATGATTGAATTAACTACACTTCTTGATATTTTTAATTTCAATATTCCTGATTACAATTAGATTCTAAAAAAAATTAAAAAAACCAAAAGATAGCGAAATTTTTAACTTAACACATAAGACTTTTTTCGCGGGGCAAAAAGGCGAAAGAACTATTTTAGACAAGCAAAATTTCTTATGTTAGTACATAACTCTGAAAATATTCTTCTGCTGAATTACTACTTAAAATTTTTGTATGAAATAACTCATCCAATGTCAATGTATGTGAAGTAAAACCTCCCAATAAGCCTATTTCTGAGGTGATGCGATTTTTTGTCATGCCAGGATACATGCATGTCATGCAGGTACTCCCAAAGTATGTTGATCGTGCGATAGTCATGGACCATAGTCATGGAGGTTGTTATATTCGCTAAAGGAAATGTAATGAGGAAATTATTGTTGATTTGTAGATCTTTGGACCTACTGGGTTAGGGCTCTAAAAACATACATACATCCATACACACATACTAAATGACAGAGTAATGCAACTTAAACACGAAATGCTTTTCACAAAGTCTTAATCACCAACATTTAGTATGTAGCTCATGCCGGCAACGACAAGGCACTGAACCAAGCACAAGCTTTATAGATTAAAACAGGACGATAAAACTTAGAAAACTCGAGCAATATGCCACTCAAGAAATATGAAACGCTTATGGCGCTGCAGTGTTTTTGACGCATGTAACTCAAATATAGACGTTTTTTTTATGTAGAATAATGGATATGTACATATGTATAGCAGCGAAATTAAGGCGGCGAGTAACAAAAGTGTTGTAAATTATGTATGTCTGTATATTGGCTGTGCATATAATTTTCCAGCTGTTATATACAATTCATGGCCTAATTAGCAGCTCACTTTAGTGCAATCGTCGTTGTGTGAAGGCGGGAAGGAGAAATTTGCGAAACTTACATATATGTATGCATGTAATAGGGATGTAACGAAACTTTAACAACTTTGAGTGCGTTGATTAGCGAATTGCGACTGAATTTGTGTACCAAACATTACCTTAACTTGAAAACATGATATCGATGCGATTTTCGTTTCTATGTTTGTATAAATGTCTTCTTAGGCATTCTACACAAAAAGTTACATTTCTGTTTCATGAATGCAACGCTTGTCGATTTCCGCTCTGGAATTGTGTTACCTGGTTGGTAACACTCAAATATATCTATTACTTACGAATGTTTGCAGTTTGTGTAATTACAAAATTTTTGCTTCGAATTCATAACGAAGGAAGAACACTTCTGTTTTGTATAACTAAGCTGCTGTTTCGCTGGAGAATAATGACTTTAACACATTCATTATCGAAGGTGAGACTAGAAAGAGGTCAATTTTCAAATCGGCCTTTGTTGTACACTTGATGTGGCGAAATGTGGTTTAATGACATATTAGTCTCTATGAAGTACATATGTATGTATACCAAAAAAGCCAATGTGAGGCCATTTGGGAAATGGACGAATAAAAGCTGATTATTGAAATTGAACTTGACCTTTGGCCAAAATATTCGAAAAACTGAAAGTTATGTGGCCGCTGTGGTGCAGTGGGTAAAGTGCTCGCCTGCTATACCAGAGGTCTCGGGTTCAAATCCCAGTCGGAGCAAACACCAAAAAAAAAAAATTTTCTAATTAACATAAATCCAATTATTGGGTTTTTTAAGAGCAGCGGTCACCTTTGGCAGTGGGCGGCATACCCTCCGAGAGTATTTCTGCCATGAAAAAGCTTCTCACAAAAAATGCATTCGCCGTTCGGAGCCGGCATAAAACTGTAGGTCCACCCAATTAGTAGGAAAAACAAAAAGGAACACACCTCGAATTGGGAGAGAAGCTCGGCCATAATACTCGTCAGAGTTATAATAGCGCCATTGTATTATATTATATTAAAAGTTATACCACAATTGCCGCAGTTCATCTATTTAATATGAAAAATTTTAATGATACTCGTATTATCTAGACAAAAGAAATATATGATGAATTTTATTTCCTTATTGTCTCTGTATAACTCAGAGATGTAGAATAATTATTATTTCATTTTGAAATTATAAAAAAGTCTTACAAATTTTCTTCAGGATGATAAAAGTCTTTTTATAATATTTTCTTCCTCATGAAAATGATAAAAACCTTCTATAATTATTATTCAGAAACTTATATTTTAAAAATCTTTCCATAATAGTTATTTCAAATATATATCTTTTAAGTCTTCAAAGACTTTTATATTAAGACAAATTTGAAAAAAGTCTTTGCGTAATTATTATCAGTAACAAATTGTTTTTTATATCTTCAAAGACTTTTTCATTGAGACAAAGTTCAAAAAAGTCTCAGAAAATTTTCAATAACTTTCATATAAGTATAAAATAAAAATAACTTTCATATAAGTACTTCAAAATTCAAGCAAATTTCCAATTTGAAATTGTATGAAAGATTTTTATCGAAGATATAAAAAATAAATTTGTTACTCAAAATAATTACTGAAAGATATTTTTGAAATTCGTCTCAATGAAAAAGTCTTTGAAGACTTAAAAAACAATTTGTTATGGATAATAATTACTCAGACTTTTTCAAATTTGTCTCAATATAAAAGTCTTTGAAGATATAAAACAAAATTTCTCATTTATAATAATTACAAAACGACTTAAAAAAAAAATCTCAGAAATAACTATTATGGAAAGACTTTTAAAATATGTTTCTTTCAATAATAATTATTTTTTGAATTTTATTTTTTCTCTTATAATAATTACAACTCTGGTATAACTGTATGCATAAACATTATGTAGAAAAAAGTGAGGAGGTAAGTACATTATTAATTGAAGTCTGGATGTGATTCGTGTGCTAAGTTACGATAACGCAAAGAGCTTTGCTCTGACTTAATTTGACTTGTGTGTCAATAAAGCTGGTATTATAATTGAATGCGATTTTATATAATTTAAATTTGATATGCAATCAACTATGATTGTGTGTACGTATGTACGAGTATAAGGGTAAATATATTAAATGGTTGATGGCTGTGAATTAGATGAATATATTGATTAATTGTTTTGAATTAAGTACATATTACTCAATGGCCCTTATGCATATAAACTGAGCTCTTCCTCATGCGACTCAACTCAAACTTAATCTCGAGAAATAGCCAAATAATTTAAATTTATTGCATGGGGTTTTATTATTTTAAAATTTTTTCATGAGATCAACCTAATTCGTTTAGTAAAATCAAGCAATTTTAATAATTTTTATGCATACAAAATCCACATTTTACGAAAAAAGTAGTATAGCTCAAATACAAAAGTATGTAGCTTTGCTTTTTGAATTAAAAATGGTAGAAGTTTCGGAGGTTAAAACTGATTTCACTAGATTTTGTAACTATGCACATGAGTAGGTACATCTGTGGAATAGCTCTACTACAACCACTGAGAATACACAGCTCTCTCAGAAATTACTCATTTCTATGCCATATTTTTTTTTTTTTTGCAAAATATCTACGTTTTAAATAAAACGCCAACCACTTAGTGGAAATTGCATATAAAATTCAAAAGCATTTCCATGCAGCACAACAAAAACAAATTGGAGCTACGACCATTGAAAAATTATTGCGTGCCAAATCGTTTAAAATATTTGCATACCTATATATGTACATACATATGTATGTACTTGTTAATGTTTTTTTTTTACTTTCACGCTATTTATTCCATGCATTGTTAAATTCTAGAATGGCGAATAGAGTCGAGTCTGTCGCCATTGACACTATGAGCTATGAATTATCTACCCGCTGAAAAGCTTTCTAAAATTTAATATTTATATGCTTTAGTGCAACTGAAATGTTTACATTAGGGTGTTTCACCTTTTGAAGATAAATGAATATAACTTAAATACACATTTATTTATTTTTAAATGGTCAAAACCAAGTTTAAAGCTGATATTGAATATTTTAAGAAAAAATGACACTTCGCCATGGTGTCTAAAGGTTGCAAACACAAGCTAAACTAAATAAAGTAGTGTTTCTTATAGACATAATAAATACCTACACTGTGCTCCACATAGATAGCACAAAATTAATGTCTCAGGCAGATTATAAACCTAAATATGTACATATACCAACATATACAAATGTATGTATGAGTCTCACTAACAGCAAGAAGGAGATAATAAAAAGTTCAATTTAGATAAGCTGATACTTAAATTTATTTAGCGCTTTTGTAGTGCAATTTAAGTTGGGAATTTTCATTCAGGCTCAAGAGGATGAATGTACATACATATGTACATATATATACGCGTGCACACGTGCATTCAAAACAATTTTAGTAAGTTCACAAAGTAGTAATATCCTACTTCAACGACATACTATGTACCTTTGTTGTTACTTAATAGTTTAAAAGATTATCAAAAGAACATTGGCCCTCGAAATTGTGTTGTTGTAAAGGAAGATTTCTGAGTAATGCCGTTGGAGTGGAAGTTCTTGGTTATATACAATAACAAATCAGTATCATTTTGGTAGTTAAGACAAAATTACAGAGGAATACTTCAACATAATGACTGGGCTCCGTGGCGTATGAGTAACATTAGGTAGTTACTTTTTTCGAATTTGTTTAGCCGAGTACATACCTAATTAGCTAATTATTTTTCACCTCTAAGTATATTTGAACGTATTTATGTATGTATATATGTATGTACATAAGTATGCTGTAAAGACAGCGCGCATAGCTTGAATACATATTCTCATACCACTTTTGTACATACATAAGTATATACACACTATGTACTCTTTAAAAAAAAAATACATATTCGCTGCCAATTAACCTAAGTATTAACTCAAGTGCGCGCAACGAAAATAAACGAGCCAAAAGCAGAAAATCAAACAAAAAACTTGAAGCAGGAAAAAAACGAATCGATATTCGTTGAAGAAAATGCAATATCCAAATGTACTAAGGAAGAGGGGGATGATGACAAGCCTCTATAAACGCACTTCATTGGCAAGTCAAGAGTCAAGGTTAGGAATTAATTTTGCATACGCAGTTTAACTTGCATTGACAAGGGAGAGAAAAGAAAATAAAAGTTAACTAATTACTTATGTATTTATTGGACATTGGCAGGAACCCTAAGCGCCCAGTTAACAATTCAGTTGAAAACGCAAAACATATTGGACTTTGGCAATAAATAGTCTACGTACCTATACGTACGCAAATACACAGGTATATAGAGGTATAGATAAACATAACAGCTGCTTATATACATATGTACATATTTCAAGGTAGTTACATGTTTGTGGATAAGATCGTTATGCATATATGTATGTATATCTCGCTAGAAACAAATCGACAAACCAAAGGTACTCGGGTTCAATCCCCGGTGCATCCACTTCCGAAAAGAGTGCTGATGATCGAAAATGGTTTTTCGTGAAATAGCTATACACTCAACCTTCGCTGTAAATAGTTGTTGAATTTTTTTCCACTTACCCCAACAATTAAAAATTTAATTAAAATAAAAATTTCGTGCTAAGCACTAAAAACTCTTCAAAGGTAATATATTTCGAACTTTGTGTCTTCAAATCAGGGACCGCAAATAACTGTTATCGATCAAAACTTTGATGCAAAACTTTAGTATGAAGGAAATGTGCTACAGTAATATAAAGTACACCAAACGTTTTGTTTGATCGCGAAGATTTGATGCTGACAATAAACGTTTTTTTTTGGGACTTTTATCGAAAAAATTAAAAAATAACACTTATTTTTGAGTTTTATTATAAAACTCTATAAATAACAGTTATTGAGGGCTTTTATAATAAAAGTCTATAAATAACTGTTATAATTGAGTTTTATCATAGCACTCCTGAATAAAACTCTTTTGGTGAGTTTTATTTTTTAAGTCCATCAATAACTGTTACGAAAGACTTTTATTCATAAACTCATCTATAACAGTTATTTACTGAGTTTTACTTTTTACGTCCCAAAATAAAACTCATTTGTTAGTATTGTATGTATGTATGGAGCTACCTAAAAAAGAGTATGTTATATACATATATATGACCGTAGACAAAAAAATGCATATGGAAATTTTCATTTATATACATACCTTGGTACATACTTTGGTACATATGTACATACATCCTATTAATATTATATGTAAATGAGAAAAGTATGTGTTATGGTCGTCATAACTCAGATAATATTTGATCCAGATCAATCATATTTGGTATATGGGTCATACAGATGAAGATGTAGATACTTTTCGAAAAGTAGGGGGTGTCGCCCCCTCCACTCCCCCTCGGGAACAATTTTTAAAAATCGCTATAGCTCGGATAATATTTGATCCAGATCAATCATATTTGGTATATGGGTCATACAGATGAAGATGTAGATACTTTTGGAAAAGTAGGGGGTGTCGCCCCCTCTACTACCCTTGGGAACAATTTTTAAAAATCGCTATAGCTCGGATAATATTTGATCCAGATCAATCATATTTCGTATATGGATCATACAGATGAAGATGTAGATAATTTTGGAAAAGTAGGGGGTCTCGCCCCCTCCACTCACCCTCGGGAACAACTTTTAAAAATCGCTATAACTCAGATAATATTTGATCCAGATCAATCATATTTGGTATATGGGTCATACAGATGAAGATGTAGATACTTTTGGAAAAGTAGGGGGTGTCGCCCCCTCTACTACCCTTGGGAACAATTTTTAAAAATCACTATAGCTCGGATAATATTTGATCCAGATCAATCATATTTCGTATATGGATCATACAGATGAAGATGTAGATAATTTTGGGTCAATTTTTCTTTTTGTGTTTTTATGTTTGTTTTTCTCATTTCGTTTTTAGAAGAGATAATATAGTAATAGTTTTCTTGTACAAAGATTTTGTATGAGAAGACCCCTAGTGAAATTTTATGGCGAATAATTTTCTAGAATATATTACCCCTCTAGCGACCTTCGAAGTACCATTTTTTTGGAATGTCTAAAAGGGGGGTCAAAACGACCTCTTCGTGGGGCAAAAGTATTAGCTAGAGCAGCCCATAAACAGGTCTTAAAAACACTCTTTATCGTCGTGTGCATAAAAAAACCCAACAATGTTCATAGTCCGCTATACCTTATTTTTATTTCTGTGGCAATTTGCAATAATCGCTTAAGTCGAAAAATATGATTTCGAGATAAATTGATTTTTATATTCGAAGGCGTTTCTGAACAAATCATAAAAGACGATTAAAAACTATTGACGCAAAATCAGTGAGCCATCCACAATGTTACGATCAAATTTTGTAAATAAAAGAAAATGTCATGAAGAAATTTGATTAAGTATATACATCTACTTTGGCTGTTATAGCAAATTTAATATACCGTAGATAGGGTCGAAAAAAAATGTTGTAAAAGTCCGCCCCTAAATTTGAAGCTTATGTTGAGAGAGTTAAGGGACACAAAAAAAATTTTTTTTTTGACCCCGCGAAATACCGCCGAAATTGTTTTTTTCTTGTAACTTTGTTATTTATCATCCGATTTTTAAAATTGATACGTCATTAGTTTCGTATTTTGAAGCTCTACGCTACCTTCTAATGTCCTTTTGAGCTCTGAAGTCGTTTTCACATAGTTGGGTCAGCTAACTTATTTGTATGTCCACGAATTATCCTCTTTGTATTGCCAAATGAAAGTGCTTCAAAATTCATGACAATGTTGCCTTGAAACGATTTTACTAAACTAATAAACAAAGAAGTTACGTCACAAAGAAGTTATTTAACGTAGATATTATTTAACTATTTTTTTAAGCAATTCAGTATATGTAAAGTTGTAAAAGTCCGACCCTAAATTTGAAGCTTATATTGAGAGGATTAAAGAAAAAATTTTTAATTTTTTTTCTGATCCCGCGAAATACCGCCGAAATATTTTTTTTATTGTAACTTTGTTATTTGACTTCAGAGCTCAAAAGGACATTAGAAGGAAATTTGGAGCTTCGAAATACGAAAATAATGACGTATCAATTTTAAAAATCGGATGTTAAATAACAAAGTTACAAGAAGAAAACCATTTCGGCAGAATTTCGCGGGATCAGAAAAAAAATTTTTTTGTCCCTTAATCCTCTCAATATAAGCTTCAAATTTAGGGTCGGACTTTTACAACTTTACATATATTGAATTGCTTAAAAAAATAAATTAAATAATAGCTACGTTAAATATTCGTAGTGACGTAACTTCTTTGTTTATTAATTTAGTAAAACCCTTTAAAGGAAACATTGTCATGAAATTTGAAGCACTTTCATTTGGCAAAACAAAGAGGATAATTCATGGACATACAAATAAGTTAGTTGACCCAACTATGTGAACACGACTTCAGAGCTCAAAAGAGCATTAGAAGGAAGTGTAGAGCTGCAAAATACGAAAATAATGACGTATCAATTTTAAAAATCGGATGAAAAATAACAAAGTTACAATAAAAAACGATTTCGGCGGTATTTCGCGGGATCAAAAAAAAAAAAAAAATGGAGGGGGGGCACCCCCTACTTTTCCAAAAATATCTACATCTTCATCTGTATGACCCATATACCAAATATGATTGATCTGGATCAAATATTATCTGAGTTATGACGACCATAGCACATACTTTTCTCATTTACATATAATACTAGCTGTACTCGGCCAAGCTTTGCTTTGGCCCACTTCCTATTATAGGCATTAGAAGCGAAATACGGCACACTTTAAAATAAGTTGGAAGTATCCAGAAACCGAACTTTGCTCGGGCTGCAAGACCTCAGCAAAAGTCAGATAAGTTTAAAAAAAGGAAGGAAAAAATGTATATTTTCTAAAATTTGCCCTTTTCATGTCCTTATCCCATTTTTGTTCGTATTAATCTCCCACTCCTCTCCCCTCTACCAATCCCTTATTCTTTCCCTTTCCATCTATCTTTCCCTTTCTTTTCATTGCCGTTTTCTTTTCCTTTTCCCGTTACATTTCCGCTTCCTTTTCTCTACCGCTCTCTCTCTTACCTCTCCTTTTCTGTCTTTCTCCTTTTTATTCCCCCCTCTTATACCTTCTGTAATTCCCTGTCACACTGTCTCTCTCTCCATCCTCTTCATTCCATTTTTATTATATTCTCCCTCTCCTTTTCCGTCCCTTTGCCTTTGCCTTTTCCAGTCTCATTACTCTTCCCCTTTCCCTAGGGAACTGGTTTTGGCATAACATACCCTGTATTCCACTTCTCATTTGATACCATCATTGCTTAAGAACATTCCGTGGAATCCGAATCGTCTCTTTTACCCATTATTGGGTATCGGGCCTAAGAATCACTATGAAAATATCTCTATATAGCAGACCCGGTCAACACCTTTCATTTTAGATCAGTATTGCTCAGAAGCATCCCGGGCTCATCCGGGTCCACTTATTGACCCACATCTGAGAACTTGACCTAGGAACCATAATGGGTACGGTATCTGGAGACTTGACCAAGAAATCGTAATGGATACGGCCCTCCATGAGAGTCCGCTCAACACCTTTCATTTGGTACCAATATCCCTAAGATATATCCCGGTGTTATCCGGGTCCACATATTGGCCCATACCTTGGGATCTCACCTAGGAATCGTCATGCGCCATGATTTAATAACAATATCGCTGAGAAATTATCCGGGGCCATCCAGATCTACATCTTGACCCACATCTGGGGACCTGACCTAAGAATCATAAAGAGTTCATCTCTATGTAAAAGCCCTGCCTTTCAGTTGACACCAATATCGTTCAGAAATTTTCCGGGGCCATCCCGGTCCACGTTTTGACCCACATTTAGGGACCAGACCTAGGAATCATAATCAGTTGATCTCTGTGTAAAGGCCCTGCTCAGCACTTTTCATTTGGTACCAATATCCCTGAGAAATATCCCGGTGTTATCCAGGTCCGCGTGCTGACCCACACCTTGGGACCCGACCTAGGGATCGTAATGAGTTCATTTCTATGTAAAATCCCTTCTCAAAACCCTACATTTGGTACCAATATCACTGAGAAATTTTCCGGGGTCATCCAGGTTCACGTTTTGAACCATATTTGGGGACCCGTCCTAGGCATCATATGTAAATAAAATAGTTCTATGTTGACCTTTCATCCGAGTCCACGTTGTAGCCTATATCTGGAGACCCGGGCTAGGCATCACAATTATAATAGTTCTGTGCTAAAGTCCTAATCAAGACTCTTCATTTGATAACAATATCGCTCAGAAACATTCGAGGGTCATCCGGGTCCACGTTTGACCCATATCTGGAGACCCGATCTAGGAATCACAATGAGTACTATTCTATGTAAATTCTCTGCTCAACACCTTTCATTTGATAACAATATCACTCAGAAACATTCGAGGGTCACCCGGTCCACGTTTTGACCCATATCTGGAGACCCGATCTCGGAATCACAATGAGTACTCTTCTATGTAAATCCTCTGATCAACACCTTTCATTTGATACAAATATCGCTCAGAAACATTCGAGGGTCATCCGGGTCCACGTTTTGACCCATATCTGGAGACCCGACCTAGGAATCACAATGAGTACCATTCTATATAAATTCTCTGCTCAACACCTTTCATTTGATACCAATATCGGTCAGAAACATTCGAGGGTCATCCGGGTCCACGTTTTGACCCATATCTGCAGACCCGACCTAGGAATCGCAATGAGTACCACTCTATATAAATTCTCTGCTCAACACCTTTCATTTGATACCAATATCGCTCAGAAACATTCGAGGGTCATCCGGGTCCACGTTTGACCCATATCTGCAGACCCGACCTAGGAATCGCAATGAGTACCACTCTATATAAATTCTCTGCTCAACACCTTTCATTTGATACCAATATCGCTCAGAATCATTCGAGGGTCATCCGGGTCCACGTTTTGACCCTTTGACCTATATTTCGGGAACCGACTTCCGGATTTGAAAAAAATATGTATATAAACCATCTAGGGCAAGGTACTAAGCTGGTGTGTAAATTTGGTCAAAATCCCTCCACGCGTTTGGGCGAAAGCCGGCGACAAAGAAATGGGCTTGATTTTTATATATATATAGATTAATAGGATGTATGTACATATGTACCAAAGTATGTACCAAGGTATGTATATAAATGAAAATTTCCATATGCATTTTTTTGTCTACGGTCATATATATGTATATAACATACTCTTTTTTATGTAGCTCCATACATACATACAATACTAGCAAATGAGTTTTATTTTGGGACGTAAAAAATAAAACTCAGTAAATAACTGTTATAGATGAGTTTTATGAATAAAAGTCATTCGTAACAGTTATTGATGGACTTTAAAAATAAAACTCACCAAAAGAGTTTTATTCAGGAGTGATATGATAAAACTCAATTATAACAGTTATTTATAGACTTTTATTATAAAAGCCCTCAATAACTGTTATTTATAGAGTTTTATAATAAAACTCAATAATAAGTGTTATATGCTGACTTTTAAAATAAGAGTATTCAAATAACTATTATTTACGGACTTTTATTATAAACGTTATAACAGTTACGGTCCCTGCTTCATATACATGCCTACTTAAGTATTATATTTTCAAATCATAGCGACCGTGACCCAAATAGCCGGCATGGGAAAATTGCCAGATACTGACGTTGCTAAAACTTTCTTGTTTATTCTTGTTCTTGAATAATTTAGTTTAGTATGATAATTGGAACATTTTACGTGCATAAGTAGTAACGCATATGGTCGAAATGAAAATAATCAATTGAGCCAAATAAACAATAAAACATACTAGCATATGGCATTTGGAAGGTCGCTAAACGTTAAAGAATGCTCTAACTATTTTGAGACTAAGGATATACAAAATTAAGAACATAAACAGGCACAGAAAGGAGAAAACAGAGAAGAGGAAGACAAATAAGCTCGATCCAAGGCAAAGCAGATCAAAGTAACGGAGCCCCTCGTTCCGAAGGCAGTTGAGTGTAATTATCGGAACGAACCGGATTTATGTTCAACCATGGACTGCCACTCAGACTACACTACTAAGAACTATAGTAGAGTGTTGCATTCCTAAACAATTTTGACAAGTGTTTTGCCGCTCCAACAGCAACAAAAAAATAATACATTGTAAAAGAAAAAAATTGCATATCCAATTATAATCCATCCTTATTCGGCACACAAGATACACGGAAGTACATATATGTATATCAATTACATATTATGCTGTATTCACTTCTGGGCATTGTGGTTTTTTTTTGGTGTTCTTGTTTAACATTTAGTGGCATTTAGTGTGTGCTAAAAAATAAGTTACCCAATTTCTAAATTAGCTTAGTTACACACAATTGCAACAGCATAATATACATATGTACATACATACAAATTAGCAATAGCAAGCGCAAAATGGGTATATGTAATTTAACCTACCTCCAGTTTGTCGTAGTCCAGCACTATTCGGCGGTGTTATGCTGGACGTCCCAGCACCACCAGCACTAATTCCCAGCGATTGATTTGAGGCGCCCAT
Source organism: Urophora cardui (assembly GCA_960531455.1). Taxonomy (NCBI): domain Eukaryota; kingdom Metazoa; phylum Arthropoda; class Insecta; order Diptera; family Tephritidae; genus Urophora; species Urophora cardui. The sequence goes on along the minus strand of OY482672.1, from coordinate 27,047,577 downwards.
TGATAAAGAAATTTGACTTTGCAGCTGTTGACGCATAATCGTATCAGCGGCAGCACCAGTTGGAACGCTACTCGACTGTGGCGTTGTCGAAATGCCAATACCAGCACCGCCACCTGGTGAGGAGGAGGACGCATCATTTCCGCTTGCCGCATGCTGATCACTACCAGTGTAGGTCGGTGAGGTGTTATTGGCATGATGACTACTACTTGCACCGCTGCCTCCGCTTATGCGGATCGGTGTACTGCTAGATGTCATTAAATTGCTGACATTCGATGATCCACCGGTCCCCGATGCAGTGGATTGCGTCATTTTTCAGCAAAAACTTTAAATATGTCTGCTAAGGTGTGTGTGCGGTAGCGTTATTGACTTTTGTCAGTCTTTCGTATTTTATAGAAGTTTTTTTTAATATTCTTAAAAAAAGATATATGTAACACTTTGTGCGAAATATATCAACACATACAGGCACTAGATTTGTTTTAATTTTTAATCTGTTTTGATATTTCTGAGTATATCATCCATGTAAAGTCGTTTTATAGTAATTTATTGATTTTGTTTCTACGCACAGTGAAACCGAATTAGGCTGCTAACAGAGTGGGCGCTGAAAGCCGAGCCGAGATTGTCAATGCGATAAAGATTGTCAGTGCGATAAAACTGGTTACATACAAGTCAATGCAAATAAGCTTGTGCATAACACAGTGAACGCCGACAAGAGCAGAGAGCAAAGCCGATGAGTGCGAGAAAAACAGTTTCAAAGTGTTTTGCGTGCTTGTTTGCATTGTTGATGTTTACTTTTTAGCGTGAAATCGTGTTTTTTAATGGTTCTTTTAAAGAAATTTAGCTGGATATTTTCCTAAATCATTATATAAATGATGAAATTCATTCACGCTCAATTTGGTGAATTTCATCATTTATATAATGATTTAGGAAAATGTCCAGCTAAATTTCTTTAAAAGAAACATTAAAAAACACGATTTCACGCTAAAAAGTAAACATCAACAATGCAAAAAGCACGCAAAACGCTTTGAAACTGTTTTTCTCGCACTCATCGGCTTTGCTCTCTGCTCTTGTCGGCGTTCACTGTGTTATGCACAAGCTTATTTGTATTGACTTGTATGTAACCAGTTTTATCGCACTGACAATCTTTATCGCATTGACAATCTCGGCTCGGCTTTCAGCGCCCACTCTGTTCGCAGCCTTACGCTTGGAAAAACATCAAGTATACATGTCGCTGTTGGATTTCTAAGCTTATTAACACCAAATTCAGTTTCCTTTCTCGAAATTGTATTATCGACACACTCGCGTAATTTAATTTAAAATATTAATGAAAATTTCTTTCCTTCAAGCCGCCCATTCATTTTTTCTCTCAACGAAAAGCAACCAAAATCATCGACTTGTCCCAATCCATGGAGGAACAATAAAGGAGAATGCATAACGACATACCTTCATACATAGTGGGCCGAGAAGTGTCATGCAAAGAGGAATGTAGAAGAATTTGACAGATGTAGGGGCCACACAAATGCTAGGGTGCGTGTGTGTGTGGAATATGTCAACAAAAAAATGCTTGTGTTCGTGTGTGTTTATGAAGATTGAAGAAGAAGTCAGCTGATCTTATGCATTCTCCTTTATTGTTCCTCCATGGTCCCAATCCAATGAACGTTCTTCTCGGTTGCATGTTTCAACCATAGTTTATATCTATAAGTTGCGACACTCTTTGACATGTTGTGCCTAGGGACACGAATTTCGATACGATACGATACCAAATCGATATTTTTTGCATTTGATACCGATACTCATGATACAAGAAAGAAGGTAGTGTAAACGTCAAATTTTTGTCGCCATATTAACCACCTGACAATTATATGGATTATGACATTTCGCGCTGCCATACTCAGTGCTAAAAATCCTCCATTTATGTTATTTTTTATTTCCATGGTAATCATGGTATCAATTGCAACAAAACGAATTTTTTTAATTTGAATATTGATATATATATAAATACGTATATTTACGTATTAAATTCTTCATAATATCAGATCACAAATAATTATATAAAAAATAAGATTTATTCTTAAAATAAGTTGCGGCAAGTTTGTTGAATATAGTACATACTACAATCCCACTACACCTCCTGTGAATTTCATTGAAAAATTTCAGTGGTTTAGAAATTATGAATATTGGCACGACTTATGTACTTGTAACCGAAAAAACAAGTGCGATTGATGGCATGGTTATATGTAGAGCTCTCGATTTTTTTTGAACATTTTCGAGTAGCCCGAACAATTGTTGTTCTAATGCTCGAACAGTTGTTTGTTGGTTCATTACCCGTATGTTTATACGGGCATTTGAACAACAAACGGGCTTCAAACAAAAACGATCAGATCGAATTGCTCGATACCCGGGTATCTAGGGCTCTAGTTATATGCAAAATATATTAGTAAATAAAATATTTAATTTAGATGAAAAGTTAGTAAAAAGATCTTTTTTTGCGAAGAATCTATTTCAGAATTAGGTAAATAATAAAATAAAGGAAAATAAAATTAGTAACGTAAGTAAAATCTAAGGAAAACTGCAACATAAAAATTTAAATTAAATTTACATTCTTATATAACTGCTAAACAATTTTCTTAATAAATATATTTTTTAAATGTGGAAATATTCTTGTATAAAACATTGAAACCAAATATGTATTTATATATATCGTCGATCCGGAAGAAGAAAGACGCATACCAGTAATTTGTCGACGAAAAAAGGCGCATTAAAAATATGTCGGGGAAGAAAGACGCTTTACAAAACATGTCGACGAAGATAGACACATTAAAGATATTTCGACGAACAGAGATGCATTATAAAATATTTCGACGAAGAAAGACCCATTAGCATTATTAACTGCGAAGAAAGACGCATATGCATTAATATTGACAAAGAAAAATAAAAAAATCGAATACATCTTTCTTTCCTAAAAAATATTTAAATGCTTCTTTCTTTATAGTAAAAAAAATAAAGCGTCTTTCTTCGTTATCAAAAAAAATAAAGAGTCTTTCTATCGAAAATATTTTAATGCGTCTTTCTTTGAAAAAAAAAAAGTTGCGTCTTTCTTCCGCAACAAAACACTTTGCGTTTTTTTTCTTCTATAGCGACGTTATAAAGAAAATCAAGAACTCTTACCATTTCATAAAAAATCGAACAGTTTTCAAATAATGAAATATAATGGACGTTTTGATAATATTTTTCAACTTTAATATCTATTTTATTTTTTATGAATAACTTTTTTTCTATTTTCTTTGGAAAGCTTTTTTTTTTAATTTTTTAAAATGTTAAAATATACTCATTACATCGGCTGATTGTTGTCTTTTATTTGTTTTGTTGATTAGCATATGTGAAAAACACCATTTCATTTAAAATACCCAATATTTTGTTCAAATATACCCTCAGCCAAAAAATTTTGATTGGGCAACGCTATCCTAATTTTTGACTTAAAATAAGACGTCAAAAATCCATATTATAATCAAAAATGACAATGTCAAAGTGAAATGGAACTACCTTGTTTGTTTGTATCATGCCGATACTTTTTACTCGATTCTTTTGCAACGATATTTTTTGGTATCGAGTACTTCAACCACGGTATCGAACAAATGAGTACATTCAGTGATGGAAAATTAAAATTATGTATGTCATATTTGTCCAAAATATTGTCCAACGCAAAATAGCGCCGAAAATCGGTCGAGTGTGCAGAAGTGACAAGCTGCTTCCTAAAGGCCGAAAAATGCACAAGCACGAGTAATTTTCACTAGTACATATCGAAAAATAGGTCTGATCCACGTGCTGATATAATTGCAGGTTTGGGCTACTTCGTAAGGTTTTTTGTATGAAGTTACCCAAATCTGTTTATTGATTTTCACATTAAACGACCCGCACACTTACCACCGAAACTTGCTTACAATTTGCAATTACCATGCGATAGAAATAATAATAACTGGAGATATAGGATTATATATTTTTCATTTTCATACGATAATTTGACGTTTGCAAATAAAAAATCGTCATTTCAGCGAAAAAATCGTCAATATCTTTTTTATACTCAGCTGTACTAGTACACAGAGTATTATAGTTTTAATCACATAACGGTGGATTGTAACAGAATGAAATAATCGAGATAGATATAGACTTATATATATCAAAATGATCAGGGTGAAAAGAGAAATCGATTGAGCCATGTCCGTCCGTCCGTCCGTCTGTCCGTCCGTCCGTCCGTCCGTCCGTCTGTAAACACTCTAACTCGCGCAAAAATTGAGATATTTTGATGAAATTTGGAATGCGAGTTGGTATCGAGACTGGGACGGTTGGTATTTAAAATGGGCGAAATCGGACCATGACCACGACCACTTTTCCTATATAGAAAAAATCGGAAATTTGGTATCTCAGTCCCTAATATAGCTGGAGCGATAAAATTTTACCCACATGTTGAGCTCAGGCCCCTATGAAGAAATTTTATGAAATTTTGGAAAATGGGCGGTGCCACGCCCACTTATTAAGGGGCAAACATTGAAAGTTTTATGAGTCATAACTCAGAAACCGTTGAAGATATATCGATGAAATTTGGTACGCGTGATTTACTTACTTAGGCAAATGTTTTGACGGCAAATTGTCAAAATCGGTTGACGGCCACGCCCTCTTTTATATATGTGTATTATAAAGTGACCTAATAAAAACATTTTAAGCGATATCTCTGTCAAATATAAAGATCTATCACTGAAATTTTGTGGAATGAGTCCAACTATGGACGTAAACAAAAAATACAAAAATTTTGGAAAATGGGCGGTGCCACGCCCACTTATTAAGGGTCAAACATTGAAAGTTTTATGAGTCATAACTCAGAAACCGTTAAAGATATATCGATGAAATTCGGTACGCTTGATATACTTACTTAGGTAAACGTTTGGACGAAAAATTTCGAAAATCGGTTGACGGCCACGCCCACTTTTATATATGGGTCTTATAAAGTGACCTAATAAAAACATTTTAAGCGATATCTCTGTCAAATATAAAGATATATCATTGAAATTTTATAGCAGGAGTCCAACTGCGGACATCAAACGAAAAACACAAAAATTTTGGAAAACGGGCGTGGCACCGCCTCTTTTTAGAAACAGGAATATACGAGATTTCTGAGCCTATAACTCGACAAATAATTGAGATATTATGACGAAACTTGGTTTATACACTTTTATAACTTGTGTTAATAGACACACAAAAATGTATTGAAATCGGTTTATGACCACGCCTACTTTTTAACAAAGATATCTCTGGAACACCCTTTTGGAATTTGTAACGTGACATCTTTGTAACTAGAAGTCATAAAGGAATGAAATTTTGCACAAATAATAATATTCATATGCTTAGTTGGATGACTGATAAAAATGTTGAAAATGGGCGTGGCTGCACCCACTTTATGCAGCACTCGCTTTATATAAATTACACCGTGTTTCCATCAAACGCAAACAAACAATGAAAGCATACAGCTGATTATCTAATGTTCGGTTCCACTCGAACTTAGGCTTCCTTACTTGTTTTTATTTTTTTGATGATTGATTTATTTTCCTCCATGTGCAGTGCTGTGCAAAAGTGGTTTCAACCATGATTCAACAATAAAGGTTTACGCATGACGACATACCTTCATACATAGTGGGGCGAGAAGTGTCATGCAAAGAGGAATGTAGAAGAATTTGACAGATTCGGCCCCTATGGAAATGCTAGGGTGCGTGTGTGTGTGGCATATGTCAACAAAACAAAATGCTTGTGTTCGTGTGTTTATGAAGATTGAAGAAGAAGTCAGCTGATCTTATGCATTCTCCTTTATTGTTCCTCCATGGTTTCAACAATAAAGGTCAGGATCCACCAATACAGGTCGGCTCTTCAGATCAGCTGACTTCTTCTTTTTCTTCAACAGCTATCCAATTTCTCTGCTTCTGCATATTCTATACATACATTCGTGTTTACTATTGGTCAAATTCTTCGTTCTCTGAGTTTCTCCATCATTCGCTCGTGAGCTGAATGTCAAATTATTTCGTTCTCCTTTCAGTTTTGACATTCCGTTTGACATTCAGCTCACGGCATGTTTGTGTGTATGTACCATGGACCATGATACAAGAAAGAAGGTAGTGTAAACGTCAAATTTTTGTCGCCATATTAACCACCTGACAATTATATGGATTATGACATTTCGCGCTGCCATACTCAGTGCTAAAAATCCTCCATTTATGTTATTTTTTATTTCCATGGTAACCGATTGTAACAAAACTAATTTTTTTAATTTGAATATTGATATATATATAAATACGTATATTTACGTATTAAATTCTTCATAATATCAGATCACAAATAATTATATAAAAAACAAGATTTATTCTTAAAATAAGTTGCGGCAAGTTTGTGGAATATAGTACATACTACAATCCCACTACACCTCTTGTGAATTTCATTGAAAAATTTCAGTGGTTTAGAAATTATGAATATTGGCACGATTTATGTACTTGTAACCGAAAAAACAAGTGCGGTTGATGGCATGGTTATATGTAGAGCTCTCGATTTTTTTTGAACATTTTCGAGTAGCCCGAGCAATTGTTGTTCAAATGCTCGAACAGTTGTTTGTTTGTTCATTACCCGTATGTTTGTACGGGCATTTGAACAACAAACGGGCTTCAAAGAAAAACGATCAGATCGAATTGCTCGATACCCGGGTATCTAGGGCTCTAGTAATATGCAAAATTTATTAGTAAATAAAATATTTAATTTAGATGAAAAGTTAGTAAAAAGATTTTTTTTGCGAAGAATCTATTTCAGAATTAGGTAAAAATAAAATAAAGGAAAATAAAATTAGTAACGTAAGTAAAATCTAAGGAAAACTGCAACATAAAAATTTAAATTAAATTTACTTTCTTATATAACTGCTAAACAATTTTCTTAATAAATATATTTTTTAAATGTGGAAATATTCTTGTATAAAACATTGAAACCAAATATGTATTTATATATATCGTCGATCCGGAAGAAGAAAGACGCATGCCAGTAATTTGTCGACGAAAAAAGGCGCATTAAAAATATGTCGGGGAAGAAAGACGCTTTACAAAACATGTCGACGAAGATAGACACATTAAAGATATTTCGACGAACAGAGAAGCATTATAAAATATTTCGACTAAGAAAGACGCATTAGCATTATTAACTGCGAAGAAAGACGCATATGCATTAATATTGACAAAGAAAAATAAAAAATCGAATACATCTTTCTTTCCTAAAAAATATTTAAATGCTTCTTTCTTTATAGTAAAAAAAATAAAGCGTCTTTCTTCGTTATAAAAAAAAAAATAGAGTTTCTTTCGAACAATATTTTTAATGCGTCTTTCTTTGAAAAAAAAAGTTTGCGTCTTTCTTCCTCAACAAAACACTTTGCGTCTTTTTTCTTCTATAGCGACGATATAAAGAAAATCAAGAACTCTTACCTTATTCATAAAAAATCGAACAGTTTTCAAATATTGAAAAATAATGGACGTTTTGATAATATTTTTCGACTTTAATAACTGCATAAATCTATTTTATTTTTATGAATAACTTATTTTTTATTTTCTTTGGAAAGCTTTTTTTTAGTTTTTTAAAATGTTAAAATATACTCATTACATCGGCTGATTGTTGTCTTTTATTTGTTTTGTTGATTAGCATATATGTGAAAAGCAGCATTTCATTTAAAATACCCAATATTTTGTTCAAATATACCCGCAGCCAAAAAATTTTGATTGGGCAACGCTATCCTAAATTTTTGACTTAAAATAAGACGTCAAAAATCCATATTATAATCAAAAATGACTATGTCAAAGTGAAATGGAACTACCTTGTTTGTTTGTATCATGCCATGGACCGACCTGGTAATTGGATCATGCTCGGTTGTCATAAAAAATTGCAAAATCGCCAATAGTAAACAGTGTTGCCATTTAGTTAAACTCACGTAGTAATGGAACTCTTAGGTGGAAATTGTCGATAAGTGCGATAATTATTGAATAATCGATATGTTATATGAAACCAAAAAAGGTGGGTGTACTTGGGTGTACTATTTACCTTGTGAGCGTTGCTAAGCGGTTTTATGGGGTTTTTTCAGCTGGCGGCTGGTTGAAATGCTTTTATTGAATGAATGGGCTCAACTATACGAATACAAAAATTATCTGTATCATTGCAATTGGGTCCCAATGCCATGTAGCGTTGCACAAGTCAAACAAGACCCAATACCAAATAAGAAAAATTGCTTCAATTTAATTTTTAATTAGTTTATTAAAATTTTTTTATGAGACGAACATGAAATGATGAAAATTTACAAAGTATTTTTGAATGTTTTGTTATAGTAACACTTATTAAACATGCATGCATTTTGTATTAACAATTATTTTTTATTTGACAGTATAAAAAAATATATATATATAAAAAACTCTAAAACACATAGAAAACGTTTTATGAATGAATCAATAGGCATACTAATTGCTGTCTTTTTTTTAAATTAATTCCCATGAAGGATAAATACTTATAAGCCACGCATATTTTTAACGTTTATTTTTGTAGGTTATACCCTGAGATTTTGATTTATACTTTTTCACGCAAATAGATGAGAGTAACGAGTAGTGAGAAAGTGCACACAAGTACAATGCAAACTAGATAGTATGGTTTTTTAAATAACATATTTTAAGTACATTGATGATGGCAAAGAAGTACGTTAAAATATATGTCACTTATTAAGTACCAGCTCCTAAAATGCTTTCGTACTTACGAGTGCTCAGTTTTTTACAGATCTCTTTATAAAACTTAACATATTGAGAAATTATAATAAAGCCCGGGATTTTTTTGAAGAATGCTATTAAATAAGTGAGCATATTCGATCCATTACATTTAATTGTATTAGCCTACTTTGTGTGAGTTGCTTATAAGCTTTTCCAAGTTCTATGCATGCATACGACTTTCCCTAGTAGCTTATGTTAATCTATTTAAATTCAAAATTTGTGAATTGATTTTTTCTTTTTGTTGCGTGCTGTTTGATTCTAAGCCTTCTCCTCTCAAGCCAACTATCCTCAATTTTGCTTCAATTAATTAATCTTTTTAGTTGAATTTTTCTAAGCAAGCTTTCAAGACTATCTAGCCTTTTAAAAGCGGACTACGATTACTCCAATTGCCAGTTAACTTATTGTAATGCTGTTAATCATCAAAATCTATATCGGAATCATCCGAATCATAACCACTGCGAATGGTCTTGTTGATACGGTTTATATACGATTTCTTCTTTACATCGGGAGGAGTCATTAGGTCACCCTGCAATAACAAAGAAAATTTTGTGATGAAATTTAATAAGGTAAGAAGGATATACTATGAAAATACATTGCGTTACGCTGTTTATGTAAATCAATACTTACTTTATAATCAATAGCGCCGGATTGTGCAATTCGCCATTCCAACATTTCGGTAGAAAAATCATCGCAATTACCCAAATCGGTAAATCCCACTATAAAGTCTTTGGTTTTACTATCCTTGACCAATGCAATTGTGGGTATGACTTTGATGCGTAATCTTTGCGTCAGGAAGGGAGACTTCTCTGCATTTACTTTACAAAATTTCGCTTCGATATGTTTGCCTGCAAGTATTTTCAAATGCATATCAACAATGCGGCAACGCTCTGTTGAATCCCGATAGAAATGGCAAACAATGTTTGGCGACTTTTTGGATACTTCGAAGAACTCCTTTTCATCGGCCAATTCTGAATACGTTCCATGACCCTAAAAAGTCAATATTTAAGTACATTCTTTTTAAAGTGTATTTATATATTTTTTCTATCAAACACGTAAAAAATGTGCAATGCCTCTACATAGATATAGGGAGAACCTATTTAAGGGTCCCCGCAAACAGAAGCGATACGATACAGCCCACATATGCAATTGTGCATGACGCGATACGATTTTCCATATGTGGGCTGTATCGTATCGCTTCTGTTTGAGCATGGCTTAATAAGTGGTTTCTTCGTTCAAACCTCACACTTTTTACTTATCTAATCCATTATTTCTAAAGTGCTGCAACACCCACATTTTTTAGCCACTCCTGTTTTTTATTATTCAACTCCTTCATTTCCTTGAGTCGTTGCTCTCGCAGTGCTTTCAGGTCATCCGAATCTAAATTATCCAATTGGTTGAGCTGTTGATCCAGTTGTTTCTCAATCATTTGTGTAGCTGTCAATAATTGATTTTCCAATAAATTCGCCATGATTTAGCAATGGATCACACTCGGCTGTTGAGAAAGTATTGTTTTTGTGATGTATGTATGTATGTCAAGTAGCCTCATACAAAACCGGCGTGGCAGGTGCACAAATAATCCACAAATACACAGAAACGATAAATTTATCAATGTAACAAATAAATTGATTTTGTTGCAAACGACGAAAACAACACAATTTACTGCCAAGGAAGCTTTTTCTTTCGGATATTCTATAATTTTTCTCGAAAAATTTCTTCTATTTGATTCTTCTTGCTTCTTTGCACGAAAACAGGAAAATATTTGTCATTCCATGATTCAACAATAAAGGTTTTCGCATGACGACATACCTTCATACATAGTGGGGCCAGAAGTGCCATGCAAAGAGGAATGTAGAAGAATTTGACAGATTCGGCCCCTATGGAAATACTAGGGTGCGTGTGTGTGTGGCATATGTCAACACAAAAAAAATGCTTGTGTTCGTGTGTTTATGAAGATTGAAGAAGAAGTCAGCTGATCTTATGCATTCTCCTTTATTGTTCCTCCATGTGTCATTCGCACTGGGTACGTCTGTCAAATTTACAGCGTTGCATTGTGAAAAATTTCAAAACAAATTTATCGCATGCGATATTTGGGTAATGCGGTCATTCACATAAGATGAGTTCCCGTGGCAGTGATCCAGATCCGGATAGAAATAGATTGTAATCAATCTATACGGATCCGAAATTGATACAGATAACCTCCAGGATCACAAAATTCTTGTTAAATTTGCGTGCAAACTTCTTATCCGGATCTGGATCACTACCACGGGAACTCGCCTATAGTGTGTAGATCATGTACCCAATTAAACATAAAAGTTGTTATATAATATAATACAATGGCGCTATTATAACTCTGACGAGTTTTATGGCCGAGCTTCTCTCCCAATTCGAGGAGTGCTCCTTTTTTGTTTTTCCTGCTAATTGGGTGGACCTACAGTTTTATGCCGGCTCCGAACGGCGAATGCATTTTTTGTGAGAAGCTTTTTCATGGCAGAAATAGTCTCGGAGGGTATGCCGCCCACTGCCGAGAGGTGACCGCTGCTCTTAAAAAAACCCAATAATTGGATTTTTACTAATTAGAAAAATTTTTTTGGTGTTTGCTCGGACTGAGGTTTGAACCCGAGACCTCTGGTATAGCAGGCGAGCACTCTACCCACTGCACCACAGCGGCCACATAAGTTGTTGCACGTACTAAAATAATTACATCTCCATTGAAAGTGAAAAACTATACTTATACGCGGTTTTGCACATTAAACGACCTATATTTCATACGATTTGAGGACATATATAGCGTGTTTCAGTTACGCTGATCCTGAGCCAGATACAAATTTTTACATGTAAGAGCGCTTTCACATTACTCGGTGCGGTATCGGATCGACATTTTTGGTTTTTACAGAAAGTATACCGAAACATTACCGACCACATGTATTTCAATTGGCACTTCACATTAGTGTTGCACATGAAATCGGAGCGGATTAAATTCGATATACCGCAACGCGGTAAGACCGGTCAGTAAAATTTGAGGAATTACTGCATACATTTTTGCGGCGTGACAAAAGAAGAAGAAGAAAGTCAGTAAAAAACTCGTTTCGGTTATAAATGTAGCAAGTTATGATGTCTTCGTCTTCGCTAGAAGACATTATTGTTATTATTGGGTGATTTGTTGAAGTTAAAAATTTTGTTTTGCAAATTTCGATCTTTGTTTTCCTATTTTCTGCCGATTACGCACCGAAAGTATTCCCACAAGTGTGAAAAACACAGCAACGCGGAATCGTTTCGGTAAGCTGGAAATACCGAGCAAAAAATGTCGATCCGATGTCGTGCCGAGTAATGTGAAAAGGTCCTAAATGAAACAACAACGATTTGAACAATGAAATTCATCTAGAACAGGTGCGTACTAGTGATGAGCGATATATCGCAAACGGTGATTTTTTCACTGTGAATAAAAAATCACAAATCGCAATTGCGATCATTTTTTCAAAATAGCAGTTCACTACTTATTGGCACTGCTATCGATGTAGCAAGTAAGCAGTTCACCTATGTGAATCGCAATCGCAAAAGCATTATAAATTTCTTTTTGTTTACACTTTTGAGCAGACCACATACGTACATATATAGAAATATAAGAAAAAAAAATTATTGAATTTACAATTTGTCTTTGAAAAATATTTACAAACAGCGATATTACTGCGGAATACGTTGTTATTGCTATCATTTTGTTAACATAAAATAAAGACAGGTTATATCGCTCAGAAAACGCAAAATTAATCTCTACCGGTAACTGATGATTTTATACCAGTCCATGCAATCGCAATAGCAGTTTAAAATCACAGTGATTTAAAAATAGCAATCACCGAAATCACAGATATCGAAAAATCGCAGTTTCGCTCATCTCTAGTGCGTACTACTAACGAATTGAAATCTGTATTTAACAATGTCGACGTCCAAACACGGGGACACGAAGTTGAGCAACCCGCTGCTTTTGTTCGTTTGTGGGTGAGAAGGCGACGAGGAAAGGAGGGGGGCACCAAGTCGTCGGTGCTCGGACAACACGCTTTGTGCAGCAATTCTTATCGCCAGTGACCAATCAGAGCGTTCGAAGAATGCCAGAACAAAACATAATGAACAAAAGTTGGCCAGCGACGAGTTGATGTGTTTGGACAAATGGAAGACAGAACAGCGGCACAAAAGAGAATCGTTGGATAATTTCGCGGCAGAGTTGCTGTGTTTGGACACGGACATTGGAATTGAAATGTATAAAGGTCCCCACAAACAGAAGCGATACGATACAGCCCACATATGCAAAATCGTATCGCGTCATGCACAATTGCATATGTGGGCTGTATCGTATCGCTTCTGTTTGTGGGGATCTTAATACTGTACAAGGCAGATCTAGGAAGGTAGGCCCGGTGGCGAATTCAGAAACTACTTTTTTATATGCAAAGGTAGAGTGTAATGTCAAAATCCAAGCGAATTCACATCATGGCCAATAGGAATGGACGAGCCCCAAGCGAATTCATTCATTTTGACATTACACTCTACCGATTACACTAACAAAATACATGGGAAATTTTTGAATTCGCCACCGGGCCTACCTTCCTAGATCTGCCTTGATACTGTATATGAAATAAAACGTACAAGAAACGTGGGATAATTTAGAAAAAAATGGGATTGTGGCTAGATACCGATTCAATGAACATTGAATAATTATTGTAATGAAAGATAATTTTAAGATTTCATAAGACTGCACACAGTCACAGACAGCTGGCTGTAAAAACTTTAAGTTATAGCTATTAGTATATAAGAATAACTTCTATTAGCTGTAGACCACTTTTTTAATAATAAATAAATAAATAGAACCAGATAAATTTCTTGTTCAATTTATAATCCGGTTTGTTCGATTTGTTTCTTCCGTCTTGCCAGTGCTTTTTCATGTGATCCACACTAACACTTGCACACATTGTGCATGTGTTGCTGCCTCTTACATAACAATGATCCTGCCCAGCAAACACAGTCTCTAACGTTAGAAATTTTGTCGAGATTACCTCAGATAACTAGTGTAATTCTCTATATATTCTCAAATCGATAACTAGGGTTGAAAACTACACTAGAATTCGATTAGCGGGAGATTAGAGAAGGAGCCAAATCTCACGCCTTTTATCAATTCTCAATATATTTCTGTGATATATTGAATATACATACATATATTGAAATTAGATACTAAAAAATGGTAAAGTTAATATTACCGTAGTACAATGTTTTCCATTAAAAAGTACAAGAAGTACCTTTAATTTAAATAATAAGACTAAGGTTGTTCTCTCTGTGTGATTTTGGCCTGGCAAATTTGCCGAGATGACATAAGTGTGATAAATTTGCCGAGCACAACAACAAAATACACGTCTTGTCAAATTTGGAGCTTCGGCAAATTTCTCATACCCCAACCCGTGATATTTGATATCATGAGAAAAATATCACGGGAAATGCAACCATGTTATTACATTCACAATAGTCTTCTATGAGAAGTGAGTTTAAATTTATGTTTCTAGCTCTTTTTTGAAGTATTTTATTTTATTCAGATAAAAAATTAATTAATTCGAAATTGAAGCAAGCAAAGCAAAGCGACAACAGTCGTATAAAGAGTGGAAAGAATATGACTAACATGCTAGTTCACAATGAACTTAGTTAGAATTTTATTTTCTTAAAGGTGCGCTCTCTCTGTGTGGCAAATTTCTCAAGATATCATGATATCTCGGCAAAAAGAGTAGACACAGAGAACAACCTTACTGAGTTTTCTTTAAATTTCAGTTCTTATAAATGTGGTAAACATATACATGTCAATATATATAATCATATGCAATTTAGGCACATATTGCGTTAATAAAATCTAAACAATGAAAAAATCATGTAAAAGGAGACAAAACTTTGTTTTTCATTTCAATTGGAAGTATTTGCAAATTCTGATTAGAATCTCATTAGAGAACTACATTAGAATTCGATTCGAGAACTATAATTTTCTCGATTTGAGAATTAGGTACCCTTTTGTTTGAGAACGCTATGATTCTCGATAGATTTTCGAGTCGTCCTCTAACGTTAGAGGTTTGAGAATGAGGCTAGTTCTCGAGTCATTCTCAAATCGATAACTAACCTCAGTGTTTGTTGGGTGATTGCTTCAGTAAAAATCATGATCCAATTACCAGGTCGGTGCATGGTACATACACACAAACATGCCGTGAGCTGAATGTCAAAACTGAAAGGAGAACGAAATAATTTGACATTCAGCTCACGAGCGAATGATGGAGAAACTCAGAGAACGAAGAATTTGACCAATAGTAAACACGAATGTATGTATAGAATATGCAGAAGCAAAGAAATTGGATAGCTGTTGAAGAAAAAGAAGAAGTCAGCTGATCTGAAGAGCCGACCTGTATTGGTGGATCCTGGTAAAAATTGAACTTGATTCAGAGCTCGATGTAATAATAGAAACGCCCATATGCGCGATTGTGTGAGTTTATAAGTAGCGGTTCTGCAGTTGTTCAGTGTTTGTATTAAGGCTGGAATCGACCTCTCAAGAAACAGATCAAGAAATTTTTGGATTTATTTCTTGAGTAAAAAATAGTAGTAGACAAGAAATTTTGACGTTTAGTAATCCACCGTGAATACCAAGTGAAATGAAGAAGAGCATCAAAAACGTAAACAAAATAAACCTTTTTGTAAACATAAGCAATTAGTAAGTTCTTAAAAAATGTTAAATAAAAGCTTTAAATATATACTTTTTGGTTGCTTGTTTTTCCGACAGGGTAGGAATATGATGTATTGTGGAACGATCTTCCGTCATCCCTTGTCGAAAAAGACACTGAAGATGGCGCATATTAGCCGACACCGGTTTGTCTCCAAACCAAACTTGACAAGGGATGACGGAAGATCGTTCCACAATACATCTTTAAATATATGTTTTCAATAGTTTTATTTTGTTGTTATTTTAGGAAATCATCGAAAGCGACGAGGATGACCTTATATTACTGGTAAACTGTGCTATATTGATGGCCGGAATGGAATACTATGGAAACTATGCCCTTGCATCCTTAGAAACATTGTGCATTCTATTTTTCGTTTCTTTTTTTGCCATTTTCACTAACGATTTCCACGATTTTTTTCAACACCCAACAAACGTCAAAATTTCTTTAAGAAATAAATGCTCGATGATATATTTCTTGGCAAAACCTGTGTTGCTGTGTTCGCATTACGTTGAAAAATAGTATTAAAAAAGTGTACTAAATTTCTTGAGAGGTCGATACTCGCTCAAGCAAGTTTCACAAGAAAAATTTCTTGAGCATTTCTTGTACGTCATTTTAAATGGAACTTTTTCGTTTCTTGAGAGGTCGATACTAAGCTTTAGAAACGTACTGTTGAATAGTTCCGCTCAGCTCAACAGTTGGCAACTTTTTGCCATTTTTCCCATTACACATTTTTTTCGCTTCTTGAGCTCAAAGTGTTGTAAAAAGCCAAACAGCTCAAATGTATGTTTATCAAGCCGTTTCTAAGCCATAGCTGTTTAACTCAAACTGCTACCTAACTGTTGAGCTCAACAGTTGCATAGCCGCTATGTCTTAGAAACTCACCTATTGATTCACTTTCGAAATAGATTAAAGAAATGTGGTTACAGGATAACCAAGCAAAACGTTGCGTTCTTCGCCCATGTGAACGCTCTATTAATAAATATTTGTTTGATGAAATCAGCTGATTTGTGTGAATTACAGAAGTTCATCCAATCGGAAGTTCATTTTAAATATGGATGCCAAACTATTTCAATAAATGATAAAGAATTTTGCACATAGTTTGAAGTTAGGATAAGATTTATTTGGGGTATTTAGAAACTTATTGTAAATATTAAAAGACACTAAAGATCCTTCGAATCCATCTGTTTTACATTTGCCATTTGGCTGTATATTTGTTGCGCTGCTATGGGCATTGATCCTACTAAAAGTTTGATATTTCAGATCTACGCATTTTTGGTATTTTCAAAGACTTTCAAAAAACATATTTTTCGTGACATTCACAGGTTGTTAAAATTTTTAAGAAAATCTTAAAAAGCAAAGGGAATAGATTAATATTTTTTTAAATTGATTAAATTGTATCAAATTTCAATAATATTATTTGATGCCGATTAAAAAGGTATCAAATTTGTTCTAAGCAAAAAAAAAACTACTTGGGCTTAAAAAAGTATCACTTTTGATACGATTGGATGAAAATGGATAGACTTTCTGTAGGCTAGTGCAAATCGGAGATTGGCAACCCTGCAATTTTCACTGAAATTCGTTTTTGATTCATTTTCAGCTTCGCTATTTGTGTGTTTTTCTAGCTTCAATTTGAAGCTTTTTCCTAAAAATCTCAGCGATTTTCTGTGGTTAAAACGAGGTAAAAACAATAATATATTAAAGTATATTTATGTATATATTAACATGTATTTCATTACCAGCCAGGTGTCTGATTGGAGTGGGGCAAAGGAAGTACATATATATGTAGTTTATGGGTACAAAATTATGAATAAATTGCCTTAATTATGAATGAAATATCCATTTAGTACAATCTAAGTTATAACATTTAAGAAAAAATCTATTAATGTAAGCTTTTCAATTTGTACATACACAATGCGACTAGGAAAATGTGTGCAATGTATGGTAGGAGAGAAGTTGGGGGAGTAGTATGTAATCAATTTTCTTGGTAAATACGTCAGCTGTCTGTATATTTGTTATAAGCAAACTTAATGCATAATTTGTGACTTTAATAATTTGTGGTATAACTTTCTCTACCGTTGGTTTCTAGCATTGCTTTTAGCACATATATACTTTTGGGAAAACATATTTTTGCTTAAAATAAGGATGACGTAGGTATCAAATGAAACATATTTATGAGCACACATTTATACGTTTATATGTATACATATGTACGTGCGTATATATATGTATACATATGTATATGTACATACGTAGGTTAAAAGGAACATATGTATTTAACTCCACTTCTATACTGCAAGGTGTGTTGAATGTTCCAAATTAAATATAAAATTTTTTACTTGCTCAATTTTAGTTATATTTCATCCCCCTAAACATTTTCTTTCTTCAGGAAAAAATCAAGTTCTCGAAAACACAAGCAATCGCCTGGATATTCTCTTTTTTGGGTTATCACGTTGTCTTCTCTTTGGCAGTCTAGGCTAGTGAATCTAGATAAAGATAGTGTGCCAATATTGAGTTCGTTCATATTTTGTTCTAGAGCAAATAAGTACATTTTCTCAACTACGTTTGTTTCAAAGGTCAAACTAACCATGTGGAAAAATTGTGTTTACTTAAGTTATTGGCTGAATGCTTACGTATGCTTTATACATACATACATGTACGTACATATATACCCTGCAGGCAAAACAACTAGTTGCATACTACAATTCTACCAGTTTGAAAATGTCGGCATCTAGTTGCCCAACTATCCATTTTACTTGAAAGCAACTGGTAGTTTTAACGTGGCGATGGCCTACGAGATGGCAATTGTCTTCCCTTGCATAAGCTTCTCACTAGAAAAATACCACTCAGTTTCATACCAGTAGACAACACATCAGCTTCATACTAGAAGAATACCAGTCAGAATAATACTTACTAGAAAAACGCCACTTCATCTAGGTGAAAAAATAGCATTTTAGTTCATTTAATAAAGCTCACCTTAATTAGCTCAGTACTTTTTAAAGTTGCATTTAGTACATATTATATACAGTACATGCAAAGATGTATGGTAAGGTAGAATAATGGCTTCGTGTTACTGCGCCAGTTGGCTGATAGAATCTCCGATTTGGATGAAACCAAATCAATTAACTAAACTCTCTTAAACTCTTCTTGCCACCTGCTGCAAAGATATATGTATGTATGTAATTGTTCTTGTGTACCCTTGCACAAAAATAAATGAAAAGCCTTAAAAATATTTATTTTTTGAGAAATGGTTGTTTCTTTTTGGCAAATTGGTAATAACTATTCTGACCCTTTTGTTAAATAATAGCGTAAATTTACTTCAAAATCGCCAATAAAGCTTAGTTTGTGATAGAATTGCACAACCTGCTATATTCAGTTAATAAATAAATTGGTATATTACTAGTAAAATACCAACTAGTATGATTTTCTTTTTAAAAGCGGTTGATCAACTAATAGATAGCTAACTAGTATAATTTTGTCCGTTTCATACCAGTTGATCAAGTAGTAGAAAACCAACTAGTTGAATTTTTTTCCTTTACCTACCAGTTGATCAACTAGTTTATTTTCATACTAGTTTAATTTTGCCTGCAGGGTATATACAAAACCATATTGTACATAAAAATAAACAAAGAAAAAATGCCATATAGAGATAGTAATTCTTTCGAAGAAAGCATGCTTCACTTAATTCGTGATTTTGAATGTTATTTTGGTTGTTGATTTCGCAGCTTTCATTCATATCACATGCTGCGACCACAAAAACGCTCACTAAAAGTTCTGAATAGTGCAGCTGGAGTGGCAGTGGTTTATCGGATATAAACTCGGTGCGTTCCGGTACTTAGAATAGTTTCGTTGTTGTTGTTGTTGTATTAGCAGTACTATGTAGTTTTGTCGGTTATTGTCCAAAAAAGTACAAATAATAGTCTGGTAATATTTTTCGAACTGAAACTGAATGAAAATGACACTCTTTCAGAAAACATGAAATAAATTGTCGAAAACATTCAAATAACTTAAAATTCCCATTGTTTCTTTTGAAAATAAACAATTTCAATTAATTTCACCCAACTTAAATTTTTATTTGCTTATACATATTTTTTTTTTCTTCTTAATTTCATAGTAAAATACATTAACAACTTCACCTGGATAAACATCTACAAGCACTGTAAACGAAAATTCTATGGAAATGGAAACTGGCTTCAATCAAACGGCACGTAATGCCACCACCAAAAATGAAGAATTAATGTATGGTGATGATGATGATACAAAGCTACCACTTGCATGTGCTACTGCGACCGCTGATAATACCAGCGATTTTGAATCGCCAGTGCATTCATGCGTAGAATCTATTCCACGTAGCGATACCAATGACGAAGACGATGACGACTTGGAGGAGGATATAATTTTTCGTGAAGTGAAAATGATATTACGCAAACGACGGGGTTGGGGTGCAGAAGATTCGCTCAGCGCAAATGATTTGGATTTGCTGGAATATGATGATGATGAGTTAGTTGAGGAAGATGATCCCGGTTGTCCTTTGCCCTCGACGCCAGAGGATACACAACTCATTGAGGCAGAGGTGAGCATATGTACATATGAGTATGTAGTGTGATTAGTTTGTATGTTGGTGGTATTGTTTGTGTTTGATTTTTAATATTTTTTTTACCATTTTGTACTGAACTTGCATAAATGTATTGTAGACTGTGATGGAACTTTTTATTGAAACTACTTACATACATATATATATATTTCTAAAATATGTGCATATCAGCAGCATTGCTTTGTAACATAATGTTCTGTTCTGTATATACACATATAAACCATATTTCTTATCACTAAGTTGTGAACCTAAGTGCAAATGTACCTATACCATGCATACATACCTATGTATGTACAGTCTTATGCGTTTATTTTCACTATATGTAGTTCAAAAAGTCGAAAGTTTATTTTGCTCATGGCAGTTGATTTCCTATTCAACTACATTATTAGTTTTTTAATCCCTTAATTCAAATAATTACAGATGACTGAGGTGCTGAAGGCTGGCGTTTTATCCGATGAGATCGATTTGGGTGCATTGGCCCATAATGCCGCCGAGCAGGCCGAAGAGTTTGTGCGTAAGGTGAGTAGTTGCTTATAATGCGGCATCAAAAAATAATAATAATAATATAATAATATAATACAATGGCGCTACTATAACTGACGAGTTTTATGGCCGAGCTTCTCTCCCAATTCGAGGTGTGCTCCTTTTGTTATTTCCTACTAATTGGGTGGACCTACAGTTTTATGCCGGCTCCGAACGGCGAATTCATTTTTGTGAGAAGCTTTTTCATGGCAGAAATACTCTCGGAGGGTATGCCACCCACTGCCGAGAGGTGACCGCTGTTCTTAAAAAACCCAATAATTGGATTTTTACTAATTAGAAAAAATGTTTGGTGTTTTGCTCGGACTGGGGTTTGAACCCGAGACCTCTGGCATAGCAGGCGAGCACTCTACCCACTGCACCACAGCGGCACACTGGCATCAAAAAATACTTTTATATTAATAGTTATATTTATTGTTTAGGTTTGGGAAGCTAGCTGGATGGTGTGTCACTACAAAAACTTACCCAAATGGCTGCAAGACAATGATTTCCTACATCGCGGACATCGTCCACCACTGCCATCGTTCAGTGCCTGCTTCAAGTCCATATTTCGTTTGCATACCGAAACGGGCAACATTTGGACTCATCTACTCGGTTGTGTAGCCTTTATTGGTGTGGCATTGTACTTTTTGACACGTCCCTCGGTCGAGATACAAACACAAGAGAAAATCATATTTGGCGCTTTCTTTGCCGGTGCCATTATATGTTTAGGCTTTTCATTTGCTTTTCATACGCTTAGCTGTCATTCGGCAGAGATTGGAAGACTGTTTTCAAAGTGTGTAGACGACAAATCTGTTTTTTGTTTTTTGCCGAATATAATTAAATAAACTTCTTCACATTTTAGATTAGACTACTGTGGAATTGCATTGCTGATAATGGGCTCATTTGTCCCTTGGTTGTATTACGGTTTCTATTGTCATTATCAACCAAAAGTTATCTACTTATCTGTGGTATGCGTATTGGGCACGCTGTCAATTATTGTTTCATTATGGGATAAATTTTCTGAACCTGCCTTAAGACCATTGCGCGCGGGTGTGTTCATGAGTTTCGGCTTGTCGGGCATAATACCCGCTATACATTACAGTCTGATGGAAGGTTGGATAAGTCAAATTAGTCAAGCTAGTCTGGGTTGGCTTATTTTAATGGGTGAGTTTGTGTGTGCTAATTTTGTTTTTCTTTAAAATGCCGTTTGCTGAGTAATGTGCTTTTCTTTTTGCTTTGTTTTTTTTTTTTTTTTGCAGGACTTCTTTATATACTTGGCGCTATGTTGTATGCCTTACGCGTGCCAGAGCGATGGTTCCCAGGCAAATTTGATATATGGGTAAGTTATTATGCGCAAGGCTGTGGAGCGGAAGGCTTTTAACATTTGCTTTTTTTTTCTCCCTCTACTACTCAATTAGTTCCAATCGCATCAGTTGTTCCATATACTAGTTATAGCAGCTGCATTTGTGCACTATCATGGCATATCGGAGATGGCAATGTATCGTGTTACAGTTGGCGAATGTACCATACCACATGAGCCTATAACATTCTAGGCTGCATGTCAATTGGGGTTGGGCGGTATATAGAGACAAATTTATATAAATTTAAATTGGTGGTTCTGCTGTATTGACGCAAGTTTTCTATTTAATGCTTGTTAACATCGCAAAAAAAGAAATAAGTACCTAACTTGTGTTTTTTTTTATATATGTAAACAAAATACAGCAACCACAAGTAATACGTTTAATTAATTAAGTATTATTACCTACTATTAAAAATAAACAAAGATTATACTGCGAAATTGGAAAACAAAAAAAAAAATCCGGTCTAAAAATAGCAAAATTTTGAAAAATAAAAACAAACATGTTTATTAGAAGAAACAAAAAGAAAAAATTGTTGAAAAATTGAATTAAAAAAAAAAGAACTGCTTAACTGTTATCTACATATATGTGCATATGTATTTATGTATAACTCTGTATATACATACATATATGTAAGTAGACAGGCCTACTCGCAAATTTCATGTTGTAATATGACGAAGAAGATTGCTGGTGTCAATTGGAGTCGAATGCGCCAGAGTACTGCTGCCAATTGAACCGAAATGCATACAAAAACGAAAATCAGCAGAAAACTTGTATGTTATTTATGAGTAGTACATACATACATAATACATGATCGTTTTATTATTTATTTGTTAGACATACAAACATTTGCATAAACATAAACATAAACACTATAAAGGTAGTTAATTAGCACTAAAAATGGAACGAATGCACTTTAATCATTTGGTTTTCACTCCCATTTTCATAAGCAAAGTTAGTCGAAGAAATGTAGAATTGAAATACCATAAATAGCAGGAATGCCGTTTATAGCGTGACTTAGAAGATAATACTTAATTCTTTACAAAACTGTACAATTTCAGAAGTGCTTGTAATATAAATTTTTGTATTGCTTTTAGTGATGCTGAAACTATGTTTTAACGGCGAAATGCTTTCAAAAACTTAGAGAAGGAGTGCAAGCAATGTAGCTGTGCTTATTCGGTCTCTCAGGGTGAATAAAATCATACTCGTGTATTATTTATTACCTCTAAACTTTACTACATATGTGACAATGTGGCATCATTAAAATTTCTTTTCTTTTCTGACTGTTGCATATTTTTTACTGTTGTAATGGCAAAATGCACTTACCAATAGTTTTGAGGAGTGCTGCCGAAGTAACAGTCCTTTGGTGAATATGAACTTGTATCTTGGGAAAACGAACCGTAACATTTTTGCTAATAGAGCAAGGGCGTAGGCAGGTAGGGTCAGGGCGCGGGCATTGGCCTCCCCCCTGGCTACTGCTTAATATTATAATGGCATCAGAGAATAGTACAGAAATTTACATGTCAAAGTAAAACGGTGATATTTGTTTCGATTCGTATCTACAGTTCACTAAATATTTTAGCATTAGCATTGATAAGCAGATTTGGGGCTAACTTACTTTTAGGTTTCACCAAATGAGCGACTTGAATAAATTTGCACACAACATCCCGATCAGCTGTTTTATACATAGTAGTATTTTAGTAGTTTCTTTCCTACCTTTTGACTTTGCACAATCCAGTTTGTTTGACAGTTGTTGTTGTCATTTTTATGTTAGCAGTGTTGCTGTAGTCGCACACACAAATTAGTATTATTTTTGACATTTAAGAGTGGAACAGCAACACTTGATTTTAGTACCAAACAGATTGATGTTTGACTACTTCAAATATTTGATGTGCTTGCCATCTCCCCCTGGATAAAATCCTAGCTACGCCCTTGTAATAGAGTGTTTATTTTATTTCTAACTTAATTGTAATATTCTTTATTGACAAATTTGATAGGCGCAAAATTTTACCTTTATAAAAAAACCAAGAAATATCTAAAGAAGGATATCGCAGTAGAAAGCTGATCGGAATTGTGTATGTATACTAAAAAGTGTGAATGTCAGACAAAACGAATTGACAAAATTTGTCCTTGATATTCATTTCTCTTCTCTTTCACGACATTTTTAAAGAAAACACACACATAAAAACGGAAGTAATATAACCTCTATTTGGATAAGCCTTGGTTTAAACTATTGTAAAACACTTATTAGAAGTTTCACATACTTACTTGTTAGTCTATTTTATAGTTAATACATATACATATTCACATAAAGATACACATAAATATATACATACATCACTTATAGCATTGACAGACGGCAGCGATATTCCGGAATATCTAGCTAATTCGGACTTAACTTGAGAATTAAATATTAGGATATCGCAGTAGAAAGCTGATCGGAATTGTGTATGTATACTAAAAAGTGTGAATGTCAGACAAAACGAATTGACAAAATTTGTCCTTGATATTCATTTCTCTTCTCTTTCACGACATTTTTAAAGAAAACACACACATAAAAACGGAAGTAATATAACCTCTATTTGGATAAGCCTTGGTTTAAACTATTGTAAAACACTTATTAGAAGTTTCACATACTTACTTGTTAGTCTATTTTATAGTTAATACATATACATATTCACATAAAGATACACATAAATATATACATACATCACTTATAGCATTGACAGACGGCAGCGATATTCCGGAATATCTAGCTAATTCGGACTTAACTTGAGAATTAACTGGAGGTAATCCGGAATATCTCTTGAGTTAGTCCTCAAAATTTTAGCGTATTAGAGCATTTTGTATTGACATCCCTGGTGAAAAATGTCTATTGTGAATGAAAAGGAAGAAAAAGAAGAACCCAAGGCAGATCTAGGAAGGTAGGCGCATAAGTGAATTCAGAAATTTTGAATGTAATTTGTTGTTGTAATTGGTAGAGTGTAATGTCAAAATGATATCTCGCCTTGGTTGAAATCTGAACTCGTTTGGGACTCGCCCATTCCTATTGACCATGATGTGATTTCGTTTTGATTTTGACATTACCCTACCTTTGGAAATAAAACAAGAAGTTTTTGAATTCGCCGCTGCGCCTACCTTCCTTCAGCTGTTTTGTTAATCCGCAATACTTGCCGTCTGTCAGGGTAAAATTTTAATCGAATTAAGTGTTGCGGTAATCGGGATTATCGCTGCCGTCTGTCAATGCTATTAGTGTTGACATTACAATAAAGCAAAATAAAAATAAAAGCTATACAAAATTTGTACAACTGCAAAATAATTTTAGCTGCAAAAATTTCAACTTAATGCAAGAAATAAACCTGATTTAAAAAAAATCTACTAGAAAATATAAACTTTTAAGAGTGTTTTCTTTTTATTTAGTTATATTATATATGTATCAATGGGTGAGTTTCTAAGACTGAGCTGTTGTGCAACTGTTGAGTGTTTGTCTTAGAAACGCACTGTTGAGTAATTCCGCTCAGCTCAACAGTTGGCAACTTTTCGCCATTTTTTGTATCACAAATTTTCTTCGCTACTTGAGCTCAACATGTTGTGTAAAGCCAAACAGCTGATAAATTCATCAAACCGTTTCTAAGACGTAGCTGTTTAACTCAACTGCTACATAACTGTTGGCAACTGTTCAGCTGAACAGTTGCGGAGCAGCTTTTTCTTAGAAACTCACCCAATATGTATACGTTATGTAGATGCCAACATGACGATATGCTGCATCTCAAAAACAATAGAGCACATGTGAGTAAAAAACAAAGTAAGTAAGTAAAAATCACCACAAATGTAAACCCCTTTACTGTTAAATCATTCACTTATTCCAAAATCACTTTCATATTGAACAACATTTTTTATTGTTGCAAGTACAAAATTCCAAAATTTATTATTTACATATGTACAAAAAAAATGTTGTTCAATATGAAAATGATTTTGGCTCGTTTGATTTGAACCAAAGTAGCTTGGGTAAAAAAGCTCGATTTCGATGAAATAAACTTTTCTGAAAACTGCATGAATTTGCGCAGATTTCTATATATTTTGATTAAAAAGAAATTTAAGGTATCTTGAAAATACCAGGGTCCAAACATGAAAATCCGTGACTAAAAAAAATAAAATTCTACTTTAGGCGATCTTGGTACCTTCCCTATGGCTCGCACTAAAAAACTGAGTACACCATTCGATTAAGCAGTTAATTTTACATGAGAATATATATCTTTTATTTTTTTATTTTTAATTCTGTGGTTTTTTTCATATGTATATGAATCTAAACCTATCATGTAATTTAAGAAAAAACGCTGTTTTTGGAGTAGCCCACTCAGTTTTTTGTCTAAAAAAAAACAAAAATCAGCTTAGTTATCCTACAACATCCTATTTTCATATTCTGTGGCCGGAGGGGTATGTTAGATCAAAAAACGCATCTAATGTACATATGTTAGAAGCCATGTTTTTTTGTGTTCGAAATCGAGGTATCGAAATTAAAAAAAAAACAACCTTTTGGCTTATCGAGAAAATCCCAGGCCGCTTGAAACATGCTACAACTTCGTTCTAGGTTTTGTTGATGTCTGAACTCCTACCGATCCATAATTGAGCCCGACACAGCTGTGAGAAAGGTTTTTATTCGATTCGAGAATTAGGTTCAAAGGACAGACTATCATATCATTATGTTACCGATGGAGAGGGTGAGACTGAATAAAAAGAACGCCCTAATGTGTATACATACGAGTACATACTATTTATATTTCAAAGTGTTAATAGTAATTCTTGTATGAATCTACTATATAATAAATACGAAGGCTACTTTTGATTTTAGTATTATGGTCAAGAGCATTATAAATATTCTCTGAAGGGAGTTTCTGTAACAAAATCGGAAAAATTGTCGATTAAACTGACGTCATAATAATACAATCCATACTTCGCCACCACCTCAAAAGCAAATGAGAATCTATCGATTGACGTCATTATGACGGAACTCAGTCGAAAACGGTGATAGAGTTCAGTTACAGAAACTCAATGTCGATTAACTTTTTTTGTCTTTCTTTTAGAATTTAGAAATAGCCAATGCCTTTCAGGTTCTACAAACATATTTTATATTTATAAATGTATGTACATAATTATGCTAGAATTATTGAACAATATTCTGCTACTTTTGATCAATTTCACCAAAAAGAGGTTATTGGAAAGTCAGTCGAAAAAAACGAAAGGCAGTCAAATGTTAATAAGGAAGTACATAAATTTATGTAAATTAGGTGAGAATAAATATTAGCACACAACAGTGATCAACAATACACAAGTGGGTATAAAGAAATACATAAAGTCTATTAGAATGCCTAAAATCAATTGGGCAATTCACAAGCTGTTGTAAAGTATTGTAATGTTGTATACTGGTAAAGGTTTACAATAGGTGTATCAGTAGGGTTGATTTTTCTCATACAAATTTCAATACAACCAATACAACTGGGCAGCCTATGTTTATTGAGTGTGCTATTTGATTTGTGTTTTATTCTGACAGTTTGTTAAAAAAAAAAATTTAAACAAAAATATGGAAGCGGTGAGACGAAAAAAAAACAAATTACTTGCATCGTGTGTATCATATATCAATTAGGACTTGAATCCGCCGCTAACACATCTAATAACTGTTTTTCGCTTTCGCCTGGCATTTTTTTTATTCAAATTTTTGTAAACAACAAACTGTAAACAATAACGAAATACAACAAAACACATACGAGAGTCTGTTCACAGGTACTGCGTTCTTATGCACATTTTCCTTTACAACATACAACTTTACAATAGCCAGTGAATTGCCCAATTGTAACTTGATTAATTCAATTGTGTAACGGCGGAATGGAATTTTTTGAAATTTATTAAATTTATGCCGCTGTGGTGCAGTGGGTAGAGTGCTCGCCTGCTATGCCAGAGGTCTCGGGTTCAAACCACGGTCCGAGCAAAACACCAAAACAATTTTTCTAATTAGTAAAAATCCAATTATTGGATTTTTTAAGAGCAGCGGTCACCTCTCGGCAGTGGGTGGCATACCCTCCGAGAGTATTTCTGCCATGGAAAAGCTTCTCACAAAAAATGCATTCGCCGTTCGGAGCCGGCATAAAACTGTAGGTCCACCCAATTAGTAGGAAAAACAAAAAAGGAGCACACCTCGAATTGGGAGAGAAGCTCGGTCATAAAACTCGTCAGAGTTATAATAGCGCCATTGTATTATATTATTATATTATTATTATGCAGCATCTACACATATGTAGATAAGTAGTTTACCGGCATTTTTTCTTGCTGTTCTTATTAATTGCCATTTGTAAAATAGTTATGAAGTTTTGTAATCTTTTATTCTTGTTTGTGTTAATTATTTTACATAAATATTTATGTGGGCACAGCGTTGACACTTAAAAAATTTTAAATTTACCAAAATACAAAATTAAAGTAACCAAAACTAGAAACAAGTAACCAAAATAAATTAAAAATATAGGCATATGTCCCATTAACGTTAGGGCTACTTATTTGAAAGCAAAACAATATATACGGTTAACAAAAACTATATATATTTTAGTCAACCAATTGTTTTACATCTTTAAGCCTTAATATCCGTTAAAACTTATTATAATGAAAATGAAAATAGATCATTATTTTATTGCAGACAACAAGCAAAGTCTGGAATAATAACCATTCATTCGGTCTTGCTCAATTTCGTAGTAGTAAGGACTCCATAATAAATTTATATTCCCTTTATCATAATAGCGTCTAAATGTATTTTTTTTTTTTGGTTGTGCCATTAAATTACCCATTTAATTTATGTATAATAAAATGCAAGTTTCAAGTGGCAGAAAAAATGGGTCAAAAATCCTTTGTTCGATGCCGTGTACACTTTTTATAAAAAGCAAGTTCGTTTCTTAAGTCTTTTGTTAACCTATTGCTCTCAAGCAGCGCTAAACAAATGAATTTGTAAAATTACAACAACCACAATGTTCAACGAATGTTAAGTGAAAAAGCATGTGCTTAGATGCATTTGATACATATCGTACGCTATTTTGAGGCACACTTTTTAGAGGAAAATAATTAAATGCATAACAATTGCATCCACATGAAAAGCTGGCCTATTGCGGGTATCAGTGATATTAACATCTGATTAAAAAGCGTTAATATTCTTCACATAGATATGCAAGTCTCAAAACATGAAAGGTGTATATACATATAGTATACAGTAATTCATATGTAAAATAATGCCTGGCGAATATATAATTAAAAGAGGTACAAGCATAGACTTATGAAGTATAAGCAAGTGCCGATAGCTGCTGAAAATATTAACACGTCTTCCTTATAATATTTGACAGCTAAAGCGGCAAAAAAAAGCAAAAAAAAGAACCATAATCAGCATGATAAGTAGCATATCACAACTTTTAGTAATTGCTCAAAACAAAAAAAAAAAACACAAAAAAAAAATAAAAACAAAAATAAAAATAAAAAAAATAAAAAAGCACAATGCTGCTATATTTACCAATACATAAATACTTCGGCTAAAGTGTGCGAGATAATATGAGCATGCTTATATACATATAATAATCATTTAAGCATACATATATGTATGTATCTATGTACTATGTACTTATGTGTACATATATATGTACATGCAAATGCTTAATACACATAAATTAATAAAACAAAACGCAGATCAGATTTTTTTGCTATTTATTTTATATGGTTTATTGAGTTTTTTGTTTTGTTTTCGTTTTTTCTTTTTTTTGATTCTTTGAAACCATATGGTTTGTTGAAAGGAAATTATTGACCTTCAATAGCCGGAAGAAAAATATATAAATATACCAAAAACGGAAAGAATATAAGAAAATCAACTAAAGAGCGAGCACGATATCAGACAAGTAGTATTCGATAATTACAATAACAACAAACTTAAATGCCGAAAAAAATTACACAAATTAAATTCTAAAGCCGCGCAAAGCAGCAGAGCGCAAAAAAAGACAGCCGGAATAATGAAACTGCTAGCAGTTGAAGCGGCATAATAGAAAACGAAATTGTTTGTTTGTTTGATTAAATCAAAAAACGCCTATTTATACGAGTATATGTATGTATGTATGTGTACGAAGCGTGCGTTTTTGTTTAAAATCATATTTGCACTTAATTGTTTTACGCCACTTAAATGAATAAATAAATATATAAAATTATTTTTAAACATTTTTAACAAGTATTTTATAAGATTAATGCAATTTAGCACCTGTAGTCGTAATTGAATAGCTCGTTATAATATGAGTCACTTTCTTAACTTCAACTCTTCTGCTATTTTTAGTTTTGACACAAGTTAGCAAATTTTTATTGCAAAGGAATGTGTGGTATTTTTTTTATCGGAAGTAGATAGATGAAGTGACGAATGTAGTTATTGGAGTTTATTTTATAGATTTTTTGGCTTACACAGGAATGAGGTAACCGGTAGACCATGTTTAGACTATTTAACTGACTTGATAATTAGCAGACATATATATGTATACTACATAGTACTAAGACCTCGAAGAGTTCATCTTGATTGGAATCAGCAACATCTGAACTGCATGTAAGACATATTCTCTCGCAGTTGGCACAAATGCATATATAGGTTAGGTTGAGGTGGCTGTCTCCGCAATTCATGAAAGCGGGGACACACTTAGGCCGAGGTGGCCCATTGTGATACCACACGGGAGCCCTAGTTTCCTTATCCCTATTTACAAACCTTTCCGGAAAAATTAGATACAAAAGTATGATAAGATTAGATGCCCGTGAAGCTAAACCAGCGCGTTTGTTTCATGAAGCGCAGAAAATCTAGTGTCCTTGCATTTTCCATCTCCGCCAGGCACTCGAAAAAGTATTTATGGAGGAAGCGGTACCTGGATAGCGACAGTGCGGGGCAGTGGCATAGATAGTGCTCAACACTCTCTATTTCCTTCACGTCCCTACAGCTGCGGCAGAAGTCGTTTTTATATAGGCCCATGCGAGAGGCGTGAGTGCCCATAAGACAATGGCCTGTTAGAAGTCCCACCAGCGGACCTATAGAGAGCCGATTCAGATGCAGCACCGATACAGACCTAGCCTCATCCAGTCTAGGCCAGATTTGCCTAGAAATCACACAAGTTGACTCCTTGGCCCATCTAGCGTTAGCCTGTTCAATGGAGCGAGATCTCAACCAATGCTTGCATGAGTTAAGCGGGGGGCCAACCCATGCCGCAGATGTGATATCCTGCAAGCTTGTGCCTTCCCTTGCCAACTCATCTGCAATGCAGTTGCCCCGAACGTTGCTATGGCCTGGAACCCAAATGACGTTCAGGTCGCACCTTTCGGCTAGTTTGTTCAAAGACTCCCTACATTTCATTGCAACTATAGATGTAGCATTGTTACTCTGTAAGGATTTTATGGCAGCTTGGCTGTCAGAGAAGATTTTGATAGAATTTATGTCTGGCAGATCTGTCAGGCGACGAGCTGCTTCCCATATGGCTATGAGCTCAGCCTGATAGACGCTGCAGTGATCAGGTAGGCGCAAACTTACTTTCAGATGAAGCTTTTCGCAGAAAAACCCACTTCCAACTCTATTGTTCAATTTAGAGCCGTCCGTGTAAATGTGCAGTGTATTAGGGTCGGGATCCCCTAAGTTCTTCCACTCGCTCCTCTCCGGGATTCTTGTGGAGAATTTGTTATCCCAACAAAAGGCTGGTATTGCATAGTCCAGCTTTAGAAAATTGGCAGGGACGTTACTAAGAATTTGAGCGTGCCCGAATCTGGTGTCCTCCAGGGTTCGGTTGCATTGAGCCTTGCCGCGTTGCAGCTGGCAATGAGTTTCCCCTGTATAGCCGTGGGGAGAAGAAATAGGATGGTTTCGAGAGCTTTAGTTGGGGTGGAGGGAAGGGCTCCGCTAATAAGCATGGAAGCCATTCGCTGCACTCTAGTTAATTTGCTCTTATTGGTTTCGAGTTCCAGTGCTGGCCACCATATGGTGACTGCATAGAAGAGAATAGGTCGCACTACCGCTGTGTACAGCCAATGGACGATTTGGGGGTTAAGTCCCCATCTCTTGCCTATCGCTGATTTACATGCGTAAAGTGCTAACATGGCTTTTTGGGATCGTACTTCTACGTTCCGTTTCCAGTTTAGTTTTCTGTCTAGAATAACACCAAGGTATTTAACCTCGGTAGAGAGTTTAATCTCCTTCCCATTTATGGACGGAGGTTTGAATTCAGGTATCTTATGTTTGCGGGTAAACAGAACCATTTCCGTTTTCTCAGAGCTGACACTGAGCCCGCATTTCAGAGACCAGGTTTTTACAATGTTAAGTGCATTTTGCAAAAGGTCGCTCAGCACCGGTATATGCTTGCCAGTCGCTGTCAGGGCGATGTCATCGGCGTACGCAATGACCTGGCAGCCCGTGTGCTGAAGTTTAGAGAGCAGGGTGTTCACCGTTAGGTTCCAAAGCAGAGGAGACAAAACTCCACCCTGGGGTGTTCCCCTGTTGGCATACCTAGTTATCGATGAATTACCCATTTCAGAAATAATGGCTCTTCTACTAAGAAGAAGTTCGACAAACCTCACGAGAGCCTCTTCTACCTCCAAGTCCCGTAGGGCGGTGGTAACGGCTCCCGGTAGAACATTGTTGAAAGCTCCTTCTATGTCGAGAAAGATGCCCAGTGTGAATTCCTTAAAGGCTAGCCCCTTTTCTATCTTGGAAGTGATAGCGTGTAGAGCAGTCTCTACGGACTTGCCTTTGGAATAAGCGTGTTGAAAAGGAGATAGAGTATTCGCACGGAGCCTGATATAGACATCCAGCAATCTCTCAAGAACTTTGAGTAGAAAAGAGGTCAGGCTTATCGGCCTGAAATCCTTTGAGCTGCTGTAGGAGGCTCTGCCCCCTTTAGGAATAAAGATCACCTTCGCCTTGGTCCATTCCAGAGGAATGTATGACAGGTTGAGGCAGGCTTTATAGATAGGAACAAGTAGAGGGGTTAGAGTATCACTTGCTGCCTGTAATTCAGCAGGAAAGATTCCATCTATTCCCGGAGATTTGAAGGGTTTGAAGGATTTAATTGCCCATTTTACCCTTGTGTTAGTAATGATGTGCTCCAAGTCATTAGATGTCCTGGGGTTAGAGTAGGTTCTATAAGGTTCCGAGGTGCACCCTGGGAAGTGTGTGGTGACCAGGGTGTTCAGAATATCAGTACTAGATGTGGCCCAGTCCCCATTTTGCATTCGGATACAGCTTGGGGGAACTGGGTTAGTAGAGAGGACCTTTCGTAGACGATTGGCCTCAGAGATTTCTTCTATGTCGCTAGCGAAGTTTTTCATGAGTCTCTTTTAGCTCTTTGGATCGACTTCTTGAAAATTTTTAAGGCATCCTTGTAGGCTTGCCAGTTGCCAGTTGTTTTCGCCTGGTTGAAGAGTTTTCTGCTGTTAAGCCGAAGCTTGGAGATCTCCGGGTTCCACCAATAAGGTTTCTTTTTACCCCGAACTTTGACCTCCGGGCAGGCACTCTTGAAAGCAGCGTTACAGGATTTAGTAACAAAGTCAACTGCTTCATCGATTTTAGACGATGTGTCCAGCACACCGAGAGAAACAGACCCGCTATTGGAGATAGGCGCTTCATCAGTTGTTAACGGTAGGCTTAACATACCGAGAGAAGCGTGCTCAAAGAGCGTAGCAGACAGTTTCTGATTAAACAGAGCCCAATCCGTACGCCTCCTGTTCCTGTATCCCGCTCTAAGCGGAGGTCTCAAGAGTAGATTAAAAGTTATATACATATGATCAGAGAAGGAGTTTTCTCCGGACACCTGCCATTCCTTGACATAGTCAGAAAGCGGGCCTGTGACCAGAGTGATATCAAGTACCTCACTCCTGTTTGCGGTGACAAAAGTAGGTTTGCCTCCAGAGTTACATATAGATAAATTATTAGATATAATAAAATCAAAAAGAGACTCACCCCTCGCGTTTACATCCGATGAGCCCCATGTTGTGTGGTGGGCATTGGCATCGGCCCCGATCAGCAGTTGGAGCCCTAAACGTTCGGCTTCCTTAACCGCACCAAGTAGCCGATCTTGCCCAGAAATGGGGCGGTCATACGCCAAATAGACAGAGGCGATCCATATCGGTTTACCTTTCAGCTCGAGGCTGATGCAGACCATATCTTCGTCGCTGAAAAGAGATACCATAAAGTAGGAAAGAGTTTTGTGTATTAGAATACATGATCTGGTCCTACCTGTCGCAGGTGCTGCCACCACATGGTAGTCCCCAGATTTGAGGCCACAGACCCTGGATCCAACGACCCAAGGCTCCTGGACCAGAACGATCGCCTCAGCAGTCTTGCTGAGACGTAAGAGTAGTGCAGCCGAAGCTGCTTTGGAGTGATGCAGGTTGATTTGCAGTACCTGCATCATTTTGGTCGTCGGAATGCATCTCGACGTCCGCCGCTACTGTACCCGCTCCTTCGGAGACCTCAATGACTGTGGAGTCAAAGTCGGCCTCCTCCGGATCCGAATCCAGCAGCGTGCATTCGTCGAGCATGTTGTAGAACGGGCCTACCAACTCAGACACCGAGAACGTATCGCTCTCGGAGTCCAGAGTGCTGTCTGCCCGTTCATTAGCGGCCCCATGTCCACTCGAGGTGTTGCATGGAGCCCGGACGTCCATAGTTAAGGGGGTAGTGGGTTCGCTCATGGCGTTGCCCCCTACCTCCACAGAATTGGAATTGGATGCTTTCGTAGAACACCCCCCATCCCCAGAGCCCTGCGGATCGGGTGCGCTCAAGGCGCTGCCCTCAGCCCCAAGGCTCGGAAGACCAGGGTTGTCCTCGTCGGCTACCAATTCATCCTCCTTCTGGGGATCATCCCTTCTGATTTTCGGCGTGATGGTAAAAAGGCCGTAGCGGATTGTACCACCTCGCTTCTCAATCCACGGGAGAGACGCCTCGCTTATGACAAGCCCAACCTGGCGTTGCATCTCCCTCACGTCACCAACACGTACTACCCTCCAATCGCTTGTGGGCATTTCCGCGTTGGAGCGAGAGATGATCCTCAGAATTCTATCCGGATCAGATGGCTCAGCCGGGACCCAGACCCAGGCTCTCGGTCTGTTCGGAATTTCTTCCTTACTGACCGCAACCAAGTCAGACCCGGGCCACATCTCACCCACCTCGGACATAGCCAGTTTATAAAGCTCGTACGAGCGCTCATCTGCGCATGTTACGAGCTTTATTCTGCCCTGATGCCATCCCGGATATCAGGAGGAGGCCCCGGAAAACGGTCCAGAAGCTCCTCATAGTTCCTGAGAAGACCTATGAGGATCATCTTCCACTTTTCCGGGGACAGGTTCCCGTCCGGGTGGCCGCGGTCCATAACTGCCAGCGTTAAGGTGGCTTTCGCCGCCTCGCTGAAAGTTTTGGTCAGGGCAGGAGGTGTGTTCGAAGGCCTGTGCCTCTTTGGAACGTTCGAAGCGTTATCTAGAGATCGGGGTCTCTTTGAGGTCAGTGCCTGGTTAGATGTCGAGGGACCAGACTGGGGGGTGGTTGTCGGACCGGAAGTCGCTTTAGCCTGTTTGGCAGCGAGAATCTTCTTTGCCCAAACCACCGAACTCTTCTGCTCCGCCGTCAATTTGTCGTAGGGAAGATTTTTAGTCCTCTCTACGATCTTGGCGGCGCTGCGAACATTTCGCTGGCTGCGCACCGACATCGGAATCCTCTTACTAGCCTTAGAACACTCGGGGTGTTCAGCGGGCTTGGTAAGAGTGTCCCTGGCAGGAGCAGGGTCTTGCACTTCGTCCGTGGAGGACTTGGTGCTCCTATCCACTGCCTGCCGTTCAGAGGTGCCCGGTTGAGGGATTGGGGAGACCACCCGTGCCAGCTCAGCTGGTGGTTGCTTTCCCTCAAGGGGCTTAGCTGTACCAGCTTTGACGGCAGTAGTCGGCTTACCCTCAAGGGGTTTAGTCTTCCTGCTTGCTTGCATAGGTGGTCGAAGTTGTGATGTGGGCCGTGAAGGCCCGCTCGGCGCCGTCTTAGCGGTACCCGAGGGGTTGGTTACTACTTTATCGCCAAGTCCAACGGCGGCATCGTTACCCGTGCAGGGATCCGAGGCTATTTGTTTTTTATTCATTTCATGTTTTGTGCGGTCGCCTACTGAGACGAGACCTTTCGGCGACCTGAAGTAAGGAAAGGTTGAAAGGGAACGGTCGACTACGGTAGAGCCCCTTACCGCAGCAAGTCCACCGTTACTCCCGGAGGTGGACCGGTATCCGGGAGGCTCCGTAAGAATACAGTCGGTTACCCCTGACTGCAAACCATCCAATGGGCACGGAAACGCATAACACCCTGGATTAGGGGGTTTTTGTGTGTGTGTTGGTGCGGTGATCTCCGCATGGGACACCTGGGATACAACCTGCTTGCCGCGACAGGCAGGATGCGCCCAAGGGTACCATACGGAGCTTCCCTCTTAGTTCATGGAGAGACAGGGCAGGTCCCTCAAGGGGAATTCACCCTGGTCCCCATTTAAGCCCCATCCCCAACGACAAGGAGACCAACGTGATGGAGAAATGCATATATATGTACGCCATAAATTGGAGTAGAAATTAAACGAAAATTGAACTTTAGTAAGGAGAATTTTGTAACTACTTAAGTATAATTTTACATATACATACATTATATAGTATATATGTATGTACAGGCGTTTACACAATTTTTATAACGCATTTGCCGAACATTGAAATTTTGACATTTAGAAAGCTTCTTATCTTGTTGTTGTAAAAGTATATTTACAAACTTATGAATGAATCTATTGTCTTATTTCGCTAATAAATGAAATGAAATATTACATATATGTAAGTATGTATGTGTGTAATGGGCACCCAAGGCTTATTTTTAATTTATTTTATTAGGTTTGAAACAAAACAATGGAACCATGAATGAAATGAAAGTTAATTAAAGTTTTGCTTGTAAACACCTTTTATTACTAGTAAAGTAAGTTTTTACGTTTTCATTGCACCTAATACATATGTATATAAATTACTTGATAAAGTTCACATTATAATTGACGGTCGAAGTTCTTGAAGTACATATAAATTAATCTTCGTCATTGCAGTATACGCTTTGTTATCGGATATAAAAATTGTAATCTCTCAATGCCACTTTCCACAATTTGTTATTTCTGCAACGAAAGGAACGCATTTATTTCTACATACATACATAGATAGTCGATAGTGGCAACTCACATAAAAGTGTGTCAGACTACAGGTAGGCCTTGACAGTGATATGCATAACAAGTATTGTCCATCTGTCTGAATTCCAGGATAGATTTGAATGTGATGATCTGCCAAAGAAGTTTGCGGGCCTCGCAGCACAATACTCGATAGACGTTTCCATCGCACTCAGTGAAATAAAGCATTGGTACCTACTCTATATGAATGTATATCTGATGGATTAAGCGGATAAGGGCGCTGTGGTGTAGTAGGTAGAGTGCTCGCCTGCCGTACCAGAGATATCGGGTTCTATCCCCAGTCCGGACAAACATCAACAAGTTTTTTTCTAATTACAACCCAATTATTGAGTTTTTAGAAATATAGGTCACCTCTCGGCAGTAGGCTGCATACCCTCCGAGGATATATCAGCCATGAAAAAACTTCGCACAAAAAATACATTCGTCGTTCGGAGCCGGCATAAAACTGTTCGTCCACCCACCAATTAGTAGGAAGGAGCACGCCTCGAATTGGAAAAGGAAGCTCGGCCTTCAAACTCCTCCGAGTTATGTATGTCAGTGCCATTGTATTACTATAAGTGAATAAGGCATGGAAACAAGCGAAGGGCTGTAGGGTGTCAAAAACTATGTGCAAATCGTACTAACTAAATGGTTGCCATGGCTGAGGGGGATAAGTGTAGACTGATCCTCACAGAACACTGTTTGTTAGCATCGCATGCATCCAAACTGAGGCTAGTTGGAGACGGTAGATCATATTATCTGCACATGTTCTGCGTTGTCTATGCTACGGCTTTGTTTACTAGGGGCAGTTGTATTAAGTGATCATAAAAGTAAAGAAACTTTTCGTATTTGCCAAAGGGATGGAATTGTTTTTTTTTTAGTTTTGTTCCAGGCGTTTAATTTAGGGATGTTCCCGTGTAACCTAACCTAACCTATGTATTAAGGTGGAGTAAAAACATATGGAGATTTTTTGTTTGTTTTTTTTTTTTTTGATCGTACCGGCAGTGAAAAGTTGCCTTTATACGAGTTAATGAACCCCCCAAAATTTTGTGGCGATAGGATGCCGTTTTGAACTGCCCCACAAAGTTGAAAAAAAAGCACGATCTGGTACAAATGTGAAATTTCTAAAATTATAAAATCAAAAAACGAAGTATGAGGATTGATAAACATGGCTAAGCTGAGTATTAAAGAGAATTTTTTTCTTTGGAAATAACAACAACAAAAGTTATTAAAGGTCAAAATTTATATTATGCATTTTTTAAATTGCAATTACTTAAAAACTACTGAACCGATTTCCAATATTTTTATACCATTCGATAGGTATTTTCCCCTTAATTTGATGTACATTTTATGTGGGTTCCATAACGCCCCCTCTGCGGGAGTCAACTTCCTCTTTTACCCCCCTTACTTTTCATATACTAAATATGCGAGTAGGTCAATAAAATTTTACAGGCTTATTTTTGGGCTAGAAAGGTGCTGTTCTGGCTTTGGAACAAATTGGATTTCCAAAAAAAAATTTTCACTCCACCTTACTATGTAATTAATTATGCTTAATTCTATGAATGTAACAAAAGCTATTTTATTATTACCATAACAAAGTTTATTTTTTTAATAAGTTTACGAATTGGATTATAAATTAAAATTACTTATACAAGTTTTTTCAAAACTTTTTATTTAATTACCTAGTTATTATGTGCTATTTTTATTATTTGCTGCTTTAATACTTTTTTTTGTTGAGGAAGAACCAATTCTTGACATGAACTTCACCTCAAAATCCAATTAACATATATTCAATATGAAAAAAACTCACAATGTGGAAGCATTTAAATGCCAAGCGTAATCAATTTATTAAAACGGAAGAAAAAAAAACAACTCTTAAAAAATTAATGAAAAATTAACAAAAAAAAAAAAAAAACAATGTAGACGACCAACAAAGTCAGCATAAAAATAAAGAATGCATTCAGCTTAATAAAGCAAATGATGATTGCGAAAATATCCAGTAGAAGAAAAGAAGTACGAAAAATTTAATAACGTGACTTAAAAGATTTGTGTTCAGCACTTCCTTTCCAAAAAAAAAAAATAATTTATCATACGCACAAACTAGTACTATTTGTATTGTATATGCCACTGTACTTAGATTTATCAGTATATATTTGTTTTTTATTGATGTGCAATAAAAAACAACAATATTTACATATGTATGTTACGTATATGTACATATGTACGTTTGTAAATAATTTTAATACAACTATGAACCCACACAAGCCATTCGTCGTAGAACACTCTGGACCACACGGCGGATACGCGATTACTGCGTAAAGAACAAAAAAATAAGAGAATATTTTAAAAATATAAATACACGCGCGCCATCTGTTGGAACATAGCGGTGGTTATAACCTAATCTCATTAGTAAATATGTTGCATCTCATTAGTAAATATGTTGCATGCATGACAGCAGCAAGAAATTACATACATGCATACATACATACATAATACATACCCTGCAAAAAAATGTGCGATTAATACCGAAAGATATTTGTCCCGGATTGATCTCTTTCGAGAACAATCGGTCCACAATTAGTCCCCGATTGTTCCCGTACGGGTATAAATGTAGACTAATTGTAGACCAATTGTTCCCTAACGGGTATAAATGTAGATCAGGCATTTTCACAGCCTATACACGCGGTACAAGCTTTTTAGAGCTTTCACACCGACAGCCCCACACCGACACTACAGAACTCTTCGTGCACGAAAAGAAATTTTGCAAATTTCTGTTCAGTCAGCATTGAGCTGTTGAGCTAGCAGGTTGTGTTGCTCGAGCAGTCTCTGAATGCTTGTAAATGACTGTGTGTTGGGGGTGGTTTTTTTGTTTCGATTTTTTTACGTAATATTTTTATTAGGAATCGTGATTTTGCATTTCGTCTCATATTTTTATACTCAGCTGTACTAGTACACAGAGTATTATAGTTTTAATCACATAACGGTGGATTGTAACAGAGTGAAATAATCGAGATAGATATAGACTTATATATATCAAAATGATCAGGGTGAAAAGAGAAATCGATTTAGCCATGTCCGTCCGTCCGTCCGTCCGTCTGTCCGTCTGTCCGTCCGTCTGTAAACACTCTAACTCGCGCAAAAATTGAGATATTTTGATGAAATTTGAAATGCAAGTTGGTATCGAGACTGGGACGGTTGGTATTGAAAATGGGCGAAATCGGACCATGACCACGCCCACTTTTCCTATATAGAAATAATCGGAAATTTGGTATCTCAGTCACTAATATAGCTGGAGCGATGAAATTTTACCCACGTGTTGAGCTCAGGCCCCTAGGAAGAAATTTGATGAAATTTTGGAAAATGGGCGGTGCCACGCCCACTTATTAAGGGTCAAACCTTGAAAGTTTTATATGTCATAACTCAGAAACCATTGAAGATATATCGACAAAATTTGGTACGCGTGATTTACTTACTTAGGCATACGTTTGGACGGAAAATAGTTTAAATCGGTTGACGGCCACGCCC
This sequence comes from Urophora cardui, assembly GCA_960531455.1. Lineage (NCBI taxonomy): Eukaryota > Metazoa > Arthropoda > Insecta > Diptera > Tephritidae > Urophora > Urophora cardui. Next base: position 27,006,777 of record OY482672.1, on the reverse strand, counting down.
ACTTTTATATATGTATATTACAAAGTGACCTAATAAAAACATTTTAAGCGATATCTCTGTCAAATATAAAGATCTATAATTGAAATTTTGTCGCGTAAGTCCAACTGCGGACATAAAACGAAAAACACAAAAATTTTGGAAAATGGGCGGTGCCACGCCCACTTATTAAGGGGCAAACATTGAAAGTTTTATGAGTCATAAATCAGAAACCGTTGAAGATATATCGATGAAATTTGGTACGCGTGATATACTTACTTAGTCAAATATTTGGACGAAAAATTTCCGAAATCGGTTTAGGGCCACGCCCACTTTTATATATGGGTCTTATAAAGTGACCTAATAAAAGCATTTTAAGCGATATCTCTGTCAAATATAAAGATATATCATTGAAATTTTATAGCAGGAGTCCAACTGCGGATATAAAACGAAAAACACAAAAATTTTGGAAAATGGGCGTGGCACCGCCTCTTTTTATAAACAGGAATATACGAGATTTCTGAGCCCATAACTCGACAAATAATTTATATATAATGACGAAACTTGGTGTGTACACTTTCGTTACTTGTGGTAATACACGCTCAAAATTTTAGCGAAATCGGTTGACGACCACGCCCACTTTTATATATGAGAACTATAAAGGGGCCTAATAAAAACATTTTAAGCGATATCTCTGTCAAATATAAAGATCTGTCATTGAAATTTTGTGGCATGACTTCCACAATAGACCGAAAACAACAAATAGAAAAATTTTGGAAAATGGGCGTGGCACCGCCTCTTTTTACACAAAGGGATATACGAGATTTCTTAGCCTATAACTCGACAAATAATTGAGATATTATGACGAAACTTGGTTTAAACACTTTTATAACTTGTGTTAATAGACACGCAAAAATTTATTGAAATCGGTTTATGACCACGCCTACTTTTTAAGAAAGATATTTCTGGAACACCCTTTGGGAATTTGTAACATGACATCTTTGTAACTAGAAGTCATAAAGGAATGAAATTTTGCACAAAGTATAATATTGATATGCTTAGTTGGATGACTGATAAAAATTTAGAAAATGGGCGTGACTACGCCCACTTTATGCAGCACTCGCTTTATATTAAATGTACCGTGTTTCCATCAAACGCAAACAAACAATGAAAGCATACAGCTGAGTATCTAATGTTCGATTCCACTCGAACTTAGGCTTCCTTACTTGTTTATTTTAATTTTTTTGTTTGTGGTTTTTTGTGAAGTTAAGAATAAAAATAATATCCATTTCCAATTTAAAAATTTTAATTTTCAACAATGATTGAGTTTCTTTTGGGTGTAACCAAGAGCTTTTGTGCTTTTAACACATGCACAATGTTTGAAAGTATTAGTGTGGTAATCCCTGATGTAGATTAATCGCTTTCATTCCGAACGGGTATAAATCTAGATTCCTTAAATGTAGAAATTTACAAAAATATGCAATGTATTTAAAAAGTTGTAGAACAACCGGTAAAATGAATTGAACACCCTTTCTTTTAATAACAATGATGAATAATAATTTTAACAAAATTTTGCCTAAAATATTCTATGAAAAAATCCTTTACATTACGCTCATATAACGCATACTCAAAACTTACAATTTTTTTAATTTATTTATTGAGATTTTTTTCAAAAGTAAAACATTATATAATCTTTATTTATATATGCATGAACATTTACAATTTTTTAAAGATTGTTATTAAAAATTGCCTTGGCGAACAACTTGGAAAAATCTACATTTGTACCCGTTCGTGCTGGAAGCGATTGATCTACATTTGTACCCGTTGGGGATGAAAGCGATTAATCTACATTTGTACCCGTTGGGGATGAAAGCGATTAATCTACATTTGTACCCGTTCGGGATGTAAGCGATTGATCTACATTTGTACCAGTTCGGGATGAAAGCGATTGATCTACATTTGTACCCGTTCGGGATGAAAGCGATTGATCTACATTGGTACCCGTTCGGGTATACAAGTTGAACAATTAGTCTCTTCATAGGACATGCTCGAACAAATGCGATCAATTCACTCCATATAAAGGGATGTAAAATTGTATTAGTCGCATGCTCCCTTGCGATTGATCCCGGACACGTCCCGGATTTTTTGCAGGGTACATACAGGTGAAACTAATAAAAGCGCGTTAAAAAGGAACCCAGTGGTCACTTATGGCAGTTACAGTACCGCGCTATTACGATAATGTGAACTTTCAGGGTATAGAAATGTTGGAAATGAAAAATTAAATTAAATTACACTGTAGGTAAATTTTTAACTTTTGAAATATCACAGAGAAACGCCGAAACACGTCAACTTAATTTTTGGCTGTAGAATACGATGGCATTTACAGAAAGTCAAAGTTAGCTCTTGTTTTCGAGATATTTAGGAAAGAAATTTCAGAGCTCTGAAGGTAATTTTTTTTCCGTCTATAAACTTTACTCAGGCTTGGAACCCTTTACTCGCATACAAATTTTGACAGTTGTTCTTACTTAATTGGGGCATTCTAAATTCAATGCCGCCTTTAGTTTTCCAAAATTGGCTCCGGTTTTCGAGATAACGGTATTTAAAAATTACCATAAATTTTGACGTTTTTGTTAATAACTCAGTCAGTTTATGAGACAGATTGCCAAAACTTTGCACGTGACAATATTTTAGTATTGCCTTAACTATTTCTGAAAATAATTGAAATCGGATCACTATAACATATAGCTGCCATACAACCGATTTTTCAGATATGGACGTTTTGGGGCATAACATCGCTATTTAAACAGCTAAGGATATGAAACTTTGGAGAATTTTTACTGGTATTGGCTTTTCTCTATTCCCTGAAAATCATCGAGATCGGGTCACTATAACATATAGCTGCCATACAGCTGATAGTTCAGATATATGGTTTTGCACTTTTATTTTTTTATAACTCCGAAAATAGTCATTCTGCGTGAAAAAGCGACATTAACACTTTCATTTAAAATGAATAGGTGAACAATTTTCTCATATACGATTTCCACGTATCTGCATTAGTTATTGCACTTTTGTGCAACCAAGATTGAAATTTCACCATAGGAGTTTTTTTCAAGCCCGATAACACATATATGGTATTAAACGAATTAGATGATCTTTATATCGTCTTACAGAGAATTAAAAGAACTATTATGCAAAATTTAGTTGGGGTGTCTCGGCGTTTCGCTGTGATATTTTGAACTCCCTACAGTGTTATTTAAGCTGGGTATCCACACCATAAGAAACTGCCCAAAAAAAGGGCATTTATTTTTTCTTCTTCCTTCTCTTCTTCTTCTCCCTCCTCTTTTTCTTCGCGCTCTTCTTCTTCCTTCCTCTCTTCAATTTCCTCTTCCTCTTCTTATTAACTCACGCTTAACCCTCATTTTGGCCAGCCAAGTCATCCTCCAATTAATCTTTACAATATAGTGACGGCCTCCTCTCTCTTCATCTGCTGCCATCCGTGGGGGTGTCGTTAGAAATACTTCCTTTGATTATAGACAAAGTTTGTCTTTCCCCAACTATTAGAATTCCGGTAAACCAGGATAACACTGTAAACTAATTACACGCTTACACATACATACATACACAGACACACGAATTTTAACATTCAATTAACAAAAAACGTATACACAACTTGCACTAAGAGCATTTTTGGACCAACTTGGTAGGCAAACACACACATACACACAAATAATAAAATACTAAATCAAAAACCTACATACATGCGGGCATACACTGCCCTCTAAAAGCTTAAGCGAATCACCAATACAACAACAAAAAACACAATAGCATGTCAGGTGTGACGCTGCCACCGACGAGACAGCGTGTGTGTGTGTGTGTGTTTTTGTGCGCACCTGAGGTGGTGACAAGATCGAAACGAATCGAATAGAAGACGTTGGACAGCGATCGCACAGCAGTTAGTCTGTGGAAGTCATTCAAACCGCTAAGTCCTAAATAAGCAATCAACCAACCAGCCCAAAAACCTACGGGTAGCGGATAAGTAGTTGTAGTCGCAGCTAAACAGGTGAAAAGGCAAGTTAATTTTTTTTTTTTTGGTTAGATGTGTGAAAAGTGCTGAACTGTGATTGTTGAAGTGAACATTAAGTTTGATGGATTTTTGTTTTTTAATATTACTTTTCTTATAAGTATTTTTTGGTTTTAACAAAGAAAACATTAATGAAAAGTTGCAACGGACGGTATTGCGGCGCAGTGTGTATGTGTGTGTAAAGTGATTTAGCAAAAAAGTGTTAGAAAATAGAAAAATGAAAAACAGAAAAAACTATTGCTTGAAAAGCTAAAAGGAAAAAGTGCATTTTTTGTGAGCAATAAAAGAGAGAGGCGTGCTTTGTAATATTAAATAGAATTTTGAAAGAACAAAGCAGGTAACTATTAAAAAATCTTTGAATGCGGAAAATATTTTTGTATTGTTATTGTTGGCTAACCATTTGATTTCATTAGTGCAAAATTTATCATTAAAAGGGTAGTGAGTCAAGTTTTCTCAAGTGGGCCACCTAAAATCGATTTTTCGATAGTGTATGGTTTATGAATCAATTTTGAAAGCTAACAAACATTGTAATATGATTGCAAAAGCGTTCTTGCTAGTTTTGATTTTTCAGCAAGTTATTCGCGGTCCAAGTTTTCTTAACGGTTTTTAATTTTTCTGAATAACTCGGTAACCAATGCTTCGATTCTATTGATTTTTTCGGCATTAGTTAGGAAACTTATTTAGCAACAAGATGTAGTGGCCAGTTTTTAAAATTTCAAAAATCGCTTAACTCAAAAGTTCATTTTTTGAAAATAATCGCGATTTTTCCCCGTTTTTTTCCACGTTCTCATATGTTTAGGAAAAAACACATATCAGCAGGCTATGCGCTTAATATCAGGCTTCATTTTGCAGAAAAGAAATTTTGGCAACTCCGTACCAAAAATAAGTTACAACGTTTTTAGTGAAGGCCGGTTGGGGGTTAAATCAATTTTTTTATATTTTTATTTTTTTTTCTACTTTACAGCTCAAAAGAACATTAGGTGGAAATATAAAGCATCCCAAGACTAAAATAACGACGTATCAATTTTAAAAATCGGATGTAAAATAAAAAAGTTGGAATGAAAAAACTATTTGCGCGGGATTTGGCGTGATAAAATAAAACCAAAATTCGTCCCTTAACCCCTTCAACCATAAGCTTCAAATTTAGGGGCAGGCTTTTACAAATTTTTTCGATTTAATATGGTTGGGTCATCTAATCGAGTTTTTCGTCCCTAAAATGTCCCTTTGTCTCACCTGAAAAATTTTATTTTTATGTTTTTTTGGGTATCATTGCATTCAAAAATATTTTGCGCTAAAGTTACAAGCGATAACCACAAGCTATACCACGTTCGAAAGACAATCAAAATACGCTTCCAAAGACATACAACTTGCGGTGGTAGAGCAAAAACTTGGTGAACTATAGCTCGTCAAAATAAAAAATTTGTTAATTTTTTGCGATCGAAAACAAAAGCTTTGGTTTTAAAAGTAGGTTTTTTATAAGAATTTTTAAAAATCAGGAAAGTTTTACTTTTCCAAAAATTAGACTGTTAAATTACAAACATTTTAAGCCTAATATTGCAAGGATCTGTTCAATACTTTATTTTTGGTAATTTTTTTTAGGTGAAACAAAAGGATATTTTATGAAGGAAAAACTCGGTTAATTGGCCCGACCACGTTAAAACGAAAAAAATTTGTAAAAGTGTGCCCTTAAATTTGAAGCTTCTGGTTGATAGGGTTTCGGGACATTTTTTGTTTTTTTGTTTTTTTATCACGCGAAATTCCGCGGAAATAGTTTTTTTATTTTAATTCTGTTATCTTACATCCGATTTTTAAAATTGATATGTCATTATTTTAGTCTTGTGATGCTCTATATTTCCCCCTAACGTGCTTTTGAGCTGTAAAGTAGAAATAAAATAAAAATACAAAAAAATAGATTTTAACCCCCAACCGGCCTTCACTAAAACGTTGTAATTTTTTTTTTGGTACGGAGTTACTAAAATTTCTTTCCTGCAAAATGAAGCGCGATATTTAGCGTATAGACTGCTGGTATGTGTTTCTTCCTAAACGTATGAGAACGTGGAAAAAACGGGGAAAAAGCGCGATTATTTTCAAAAAATTAACTTTTGAGTTATGCCATTTTTGAAATTTCAAAAACTGACCACTACATTTTGTTGCTAAATAAGTTTCCTAACTAATATCGAAAAAATCAATAGAATCGAAGCATTGGTTATCGAGTTATTCAAAAAATATAAAAACCGTTAAGAAAACTTTGACCGCGAATACCTCGCTGAAAAATCAAAACTAGCATGAACGCTTTTGCGATCATATTACAATGTTTGTTAGCTTTCAAAATTGATCCATAAACAATACACTATCGAAAAATCGATTTTAGGTGGCCCACTTGAGAAAACTTGACTGTAATAAATAGTTAATTTGCCCATTACTATGAACATTCTGCGACAGACTAAGAACTGCATTTGAAGAAGAGCTTCGTCAATCTGGTTTAGCTTACCATAACTATGAAAGGGCTTCAGCGAATATGTATTTGGAATAGACACACCCTCGCCAAATATTACTGCCATTAAAAAGCTGCTCAGCAGTATTCGAGATAAGGAGGTGCATATCCAGTAGAATATTCAGTATGAAAAAATACCTTGAAAATGGGTTCAAAAATCATTAGCTGAAAAATTAACTAAATATGCAGTGAATACATCACTTGTACTGAAATATTTGCTGAACACACAGTGAAGACATCAGGGTTCAATAGCTCTTTTCCCTGAAGGCGCAGTATACTAGCTCTATGCAGAAACTGCCCTTCTCATTCGACAGTTTTTAGTTAGTTGATTTTCAACGCCATCTCTGTAGATATAAAAACGAAAGACAAAGTGCAGATTTTGGCACTATTAACATCTCGACTGAATATTAAGTAGGAAACATGTGCTGTTTTCCAGCTGATCAATATTGCTGGGTGCTTACAAAAATTTATACGGTGTTCTAAATCGGCATAAAACTTTAGGCAAATGCAATTAGTGCGAGAGAAGTTAAAGTGCACGCCTCGAATGGGAAAAAGTGCGGCCTAACACTTGTTAGGTACATACCTTTTTTTTTTATCCAACAATGTCGATAAATTCAATATTTCTGTAACTGATGGTGGCGCTAAGTTTCTGATTAGCATAATTAAAAATATTAAAATAATATGATTTCTATGGTCATCAGCAACTAAAATGTATGTACATATTAGACCTCTGCACAATACCATTTGCCTCTTCTATATTTTCGAATACTTTATGCATTGTACAATTAGTCACAGCACAATTTCAATGCAGATACGAATATAACCCATACTTTTCATTTGGAATACAAATACTATTTCTATTTGCTCTGTTGGAGCGATTAGTGTACACTATTCGCCACGATAGAATAGAACATAATAATAACCATGTTATGAAGTATTCACAAAACCTTGTTGCTTCTTTGGTTTGTTTGTTTATTTAATGTGCATATGGCATTAAGGTGGACCAAAAAATAAAAGCCCAACAAACATATGTTCCATTTTTTAATGATAAGAAATGTTTTTCTTGTTCATTAAGGACTTTGAAAAAATTATGTATCATCACTGATATAAAAGGAGAAAGAAATTTGGAGGCATTTGCACGACCTCTAAATTTTAATATATTAAGGAAAAATTTTAGGTATAGATTTCCGTATTATATTCCAATTCGGGTTGTTCCGCGAATTTCGGGAGAACTTTATTTCCTTCATAAAACCACCTTAATATGCCAAATAAGTTTCCTAACTAATGCCGAAAAAATCAAAAGAATCGAAGTATTGGTTACCGAGTTATTTTAAAATATATAGAACAGTTGGAAATATGTAGATCGTAAAAAGCTCTGGTTCGAAATTTATTTTAGACATATGGTTTCTTGGGCAAAAAAGCTTGAAATTACCAACATTTTTATAATTGCGATGTGTCCCTGTTAATTTTTTTTTTGGCCCGTACCAATCGACCCGCCCTAGTGTGTATGCATATGCACATACACACACTCACACTAGCAGCGTAATTTTGCTGAACACAACGTCTGGATGTGTGTTTATGAAAATATCTATGTACATACATATATTTCGATTATATTCGAAGTATTCGCAAGTAGTGTACACTATTTGCAGAACCTTTTTAAGGTCATGTAATTGTTGCTACGAATAAGTAATTGTATTGGTTCTGTTTATGGTTGTACTCTACTTGCGTTTATTCTAAAACGACAGAAACAAGTAGGTACTGTAATTGGACGGCCGCGAATATTTTGTTGGCCGTTTCGAATCCATTCGTGCAGCCTTCTAGTACATATACACGTGTGATAAATGTGCAAAAATGTACAAAAATTACGCCCACTTTTTTTTTATTAAAAGTAAAACAAAAATATAAATAATATGTATGTACATACATATTTGTATGTACATACATATTTGTGATAAATTACGTAACCGTACGAATAGCGCAAAAAATTAATTTGAATCAGAATTCAAATGCCCTTCAATTAAGTCTATAGTCGACGCCCTCGAAAGCCATTCATTAATTAAGTAAAATCCACATTTAGTTGCACTCAACTGAGGGCGAGATATCAAAATCAAAAGTTTTGCTTACATTAATTAAATAAAATTCATATTCTTTGCACTATATTGCTAATCGGCGTTGAATTCTGATTTCAATTATGTCACTGTATAGCCTCAACTATGTATAATAAGACCGATGAACAACCAAAAGATGTAATATTCCTTTTAACTTTTGCATTGCAATTCCCTTTTGAGTAGCTCTCAACTGACAGACACACACTTACTTTTCAAGGACACCGAAGGGTCTGAAACCGCCGCTTTTCTACTTTAAGAACCAGTTATTGTAGTTGTGTATTTAGGTACGTGCCCTAAATTCATGTGACCCAAACTAAAAAAAGTTGTATATGCATTTTTACGCATTGTAAAAACTAGTTGAGCAAAAAAAAAAAATACAAATGCAGCTAAGAGGGAAAAAGAGTCAGAAAAGAAACTGTGGAACAAGTGATTGCTATCCAGCTTACACAGCAATATACATATGCATGCACTTGACCGACAAACTAAATAAAGATGCATCAGCGATAGTTCAAAGAGTTACAAGTATTTAGTATGTATAATAATAATAATACAATGGCGCTATTATAACTCTGACGAGTTTTATGGCCGAGCTTCTCTCCCAATTCGAGGTGTGCTCCTTTTTGTTTTTCCCACTAATTGGGTGGACCTACAGTTTTAAGCCGGCTCCGAACGGCGAATGCATTTTTTGTGAGAAGCTTTTTCATGGCAGAAATACTCTCGGAGGGTATGCCGCCCACTGCCGAGAGGTGACCGCTGCTCTTAAAAAACCCAATAATTGGATTTTTACTAATTAGAAAAATTTGTTTGGCTCGGACCGTGGTTTGAACCCGAGACCTCTGGCATAGCAGGCGAGCACTCTACCCACTGCACCACAGCGGCCACATTTTGTATGTATAAATATGTAATAAAAATATGTACATACATACATACATACTTATGTATGCCAAAAAATGCGTTGCCGGCAAAAATTAAGCTCGCATATCGTAAATTACAACATAAAACACAGAGGTGCACACACGCATCCATACAAACGTCCCTGCAGAAAACGGAACTAGTCCATACATGCATGTACAAACCAGCCGCTTGTGGCAATCAACTAGCCCAAAAACTGCCACATTCCATATAAAAATATTGGTCCAATTAACATTGCAATGTCCTAGCACAGGACCACATGGTCCATCGCTCGATCGCATCAAACTAGTTTAAAAACTAACTTGCCGTAGCTACTTTGCAAACCACCTACAAGAGGTTACTTTTTAAACTAGCTACGGCAAGTTACTTTTTAAACTACTCTAAGGAGTTAAAAATGTAAAATATTTCCATAACTACTTCATTCTTGAGCTCTCAAGACCAATTTTATTTATTTTTTTTTAAGGAAAAATTGATGTGAAAAAATAATAGTTTTTGGTAGAAGTTATAGATCCATTTAGGAGACCGCCACATATCTTCAAGCAATTCTTTGTGCTAATTAGTAGAGCTTGTTTATCGGCTGGCTCATCCGATTAAATTTTACTTTTGGTTTTTTTGGTCGTTTTTATTTTCATAACTACTTCATTCTTGAGCTCTCAAGACCATTTTTTTTTTTGTAAATATTTAGATTAATGCTTCTTGGCAAAACTGTTAATAAACATCGTGCAGCGGTTACGATCGTTAAAACCGATCTTGAAACACGAATCTACATACATACATATATATGAACTGGCCCAATTATTGGCTGCATGTGACATGTTAGTAGCTAGTTGACTGTGGCACAAATGTACCAAGTAGTCCAACAATTTTTACAGGGGTAGGCACTTCAACAATCAAGTTACATACATATGTATACACGAATATTTCGCCAAGATACGCATTTTTTGCCAAACCAAAAATAAAATGAAGAAAAAGACACAATGAAAATAAGGAAATATAAAAGTGAAATTAAAAAAAAAAACAACGATAATAAATTACAAAGATTGCATATGACCCACTCATTAGTGGCAGAAGAAGTTAAAACTGAAAGGGAACAGCAGAAGGGAAGAGTAGTGACGGCGCTGCGGCCATCGAAGACTGATAGCTAGCAGCCGATAACAGATTTACTCATCCATAATATACATGTATGTACATATGTATGTATGACGCAGATGAGCACCTTCATATACTCCTACATATGTGTTCACTTTGCCTTGGGTGCTTATTTTGGACACCTGAATGGTAGTAGACCCTGCTAAATATGTAGATATGCATATGTATATACGAGTAAGAGATGCTCAACACTTTTGACAAGCAGACAACCTGCTGGCTATATGGTGCAGGGTTACATTCCACCACGAACCTTTATACCATCTTTTCATTCAAGTTGGTTTTCCTTTTTGCTTGAAAACGAAAGTACAAATCAAATGGATGAATAAATAACATGAAAATACAGAAGCCAAATGATAAACAAAAAAAAAAAGATTAATTCAACATGTACAGGTTTCACATAAAATACTTACATACATACATACATACATGTTTAAACATATACACATGTTTATATATGCATATCTTCTAAAATAACTACGCACGCGCTAAGTACTAAAAGCTTCTTCAAATTACAACATCCCACATAAAAAAGAAGAAGAGAATGCAAGCCAACAATGTGTTAAATATACGAATATACAATGCATATATTATTATAATATATTATGTACATTATACATATGTACGTATGTATGTGTAGATACCAAAAACGCAAATGCTGACAAACCAAGGCAAATGGCAAATAATAATTTCTGCTCCCAAATTAGTGTTTTCCGTTCATGCGTTACGTGAACTTAACGCACATATGTACGTACAACGTTAATGACCACTGCGACCCGGCCGTAGTGCCCTTCACACTAGGCGGTGCGACTTCTCGCAACTTTGCTCGAATTGTGCGCATCTTGACGACGGTGCTGACATTGTAATTGTTTGCTTACATACATATGTACTACATAATTATACTTAAACATATATGCATCTAAGTTTTCTTGTTATGTAGTCGCTCTCATTATTTACCAAAAAAAATAAATTATTGATTTGGTGAACTACATACGTACATACATATATGTATATACAGGTGTGCATATGTTATATGGAAGGTTAAGCAACTGCTGAAAATTCACAGACATTTTTTTCTTTGAAAATATGTGTGCTTAAGGTGTGCACTAACATTTAGTATACAATAAAAATTCAATGAAATTATGCAAATTATTTTATCTAACAAATAACTAAATAAATATTAGGCAAATAAATTGTTTATCGATGCACCGTTTTCAAGGAAGGCTACGAAAAGCCGAAAAGCCATCGTCTATTTGAAAAAAAAAGTGATACAAAACTTATGTATATTCTTGAGTGTGTTTATTGCGGTGAGCTCTTTCTTTTTTAAGTATTAGCTGCAATCTACCCGTTACCCTATTATATTTTAAAGCATCTTTTGTATTCCATTGTAATTATGATCAAGTAGATTAAGTTTAAAATTTTCTAAAAAGTGGCAACTCTAACAAAAAAAATTTTTCTATGTAATGCGAATTGTTACATTTCTTCGAAAAATTACATGATACGCTATAATACTTTTATTTTATTAATTTTCCTAATCCAAAGTTTTTTAAGGAGGTGGCAACTCTAACAAAAATATTTCCAGTCATCCGCTTTCTTAAAACACTTTAATTTGATGCCCATAATGTTATATTTAATTGAGTTTTAAAAATTTTTATAGCTGAAAAATTAAAAAATGGTGGCTACCCTTAAAAATTTGTTTGCTTTGCAATGAGTGTTCCAACATTTCTTCGAAAAATTACATGCTAGCTGTAACGCTTTTATTTTATTAATTTACCTAATCGAAATTTTTTTTACGAAGGTGGCAACGCTCAACCAAAATTTTTATGTGCATTGAGAGTTCATAAATTTTCTCGAAAAATTAGGTGATATGCTTTAATAGTGGTATTTTATTAATTTACCTAATCGATTTTTTTAAAGATGTGGCAACCCTTCCAGCGGGCACAGCTTTCTAAAGTTACTTTAATTTCATACCCATATTATTATGTATATTTAATTGATTTTTAAGAAATTTTATTGAGCTAAAAAATTTCAAACAAATGGCAACACTAAATAAAAATTTTGTTCGCATCACACTTTTCTGCTTAGCATATTCAGCACCGAACTCCATCAAAATTATTTTACTATTAACCCGCAAGCCTTCACAGTGGTTCGTTGTTGTTTTGTTTTGTATACCCTTAAGTATTGTTCAAAACGAAATTTTTGGTTTTTTCCAAAGTTTAAATGGACACGAGCTGGGTCATAATTTTCGTTATTGTTATTGGCGCATACCAATATGCACTCAAGCGAGTTCAGCTTGGCGCGAAGCGCTGCATAGCTCCAAGAACTACAGTGAGAAAAATGCCAATTAGAGTCCTATTAGCATGATGTGAATGAGTTTGTGTAACAAATAAAATGTATGCATATTATTAAGTAATAAAATTTTTAATAATAATAAAGTGTGATAAATATTTTTGGGGCTTATATGTACATATATATACAGAACTACCTAGACCCATTTACACAATTAATTATTAACACATACTTAAATTAAATATATTGGTTTAAAGAATTTTTGCTGTGCCAATAAATTCAATTAGCACATGGACTGGCAACATTTGTTTAAGTGCGATTTCAAACATCGCATCGTCATAAGAAGTTCTTGACTGACTTGAGAAAAATGTATCATATTTTGTGGCATTTCCAAATTCAGATTTTACTTCAAACTTTCTCAGTATTTAACCAAATTGTCGTCTACCAGGGTTGCGTGATTTTGATTTGACTGAATCACTAATCAAAAATATTTTCTGTTTCTTGATTT